>OY365822.1:4649406-4709406 GCA_959347315.1 Bimastos eiseni
CGCTGTTATAAATGACGAATTGGCATCCCTAGGTAGACCTATCCCACCTGAGGAATATTTTGGCCACAATATTTTGTCTGTAGTCCGACTTTGTCTCGAGCGATTTAATCGACGCCCGACAGTTTAAAACTGGGGATCCCTCAGATCAAATTGAACAGGTCGACGACAATACAATGTCTGTCCGTGAAAAATGTTATCATATTTCAACGGCTTCGAGGGGCAGAGATCAGCTATTCGCTTAGGCTCTGTTATATGAACCAGTGGCTATACTATTACGCACTCTGGTGGGCATAGAGTTGGTTCAAAAGTCCTTCTCACGTCGGTTCAATCTTTAAAATCACAGCACATGTAGATATGCGACAATATGGGTCGTCAGCTAAAGAGATTGCTTTACTATGCCGCTAAACAGGTTAGCAGAACAAATAAATCCGCTGGCACTGCCTCCAATCAGCGCTTTGTATATGAAATTAAAGCGCCTCGGTACCAATGAATCAATGAACGAATGAAGGAGTCAATCAGTCAGAATCAATTAATCAATCAATCGATTTATTGTGACATCATTGATATTCATTTTAAAACAAAGGTATCATACTCATCAATCAATCAATTAATCTATTGTGTATCTAATAATCTTTCTATCGATCGATCTATCCATAAGGAGTCTGCGGGTGAACCATCAGTCCCGGGTTTACCTGTGCCTCACCCGTTCCCATGGGTCTGGTGCGAGACGTTGGGTAGCTAACCTACATTAGAAGCCTGCCATACAGTTATAGGCCTACCATTGACCCTTTGACTCTGAGAACCCATTACTATTAGAAACGTAGGCTATTTGTCGCACATAGGCTACTTCTAACATCTACGTCAGATTCGCTAACAACAAAATCCGCTACAACCCTGATGCACACATTCATATATGCACCCGAGTTAGTAGTTTAAGTTTAACGACACTGTGCGATGACACAAATCATTAGTGTCGCCCTTCTCCTTTACGCAGGCTTGGGACTGGCACTGTCAGAGTGCAAGCAGTGGTTGATTTGTGTCAGTGCTACACGCGGGCGTTGGCCAATCGCGTATTAATCAGTTGCAAACGGTTCTAAATGCCGCGCTGATCGTTGCAATCAGAGCATATAGATAGCACTACATCTATTGTTCAAACAGTCCTTTAAAAAAAACATGAGTACAATTAGCAGCTTAATTGGACCGACCTACCAGCACCACCACCCCTTCGGCTGCCCCTTGCCACAGTCAATACGAGACCCATAAATCCGGACGGACCACGCCATAGATACGGTCAGAGATCAAGGTTAATGTTTACCAGCATCTCGTAGCATGCCATCAGGACCTTCACTTGTCTACGTCCATCATAAATTACGTCAACTGGATATAATTATCAGAGGCTGGTTATCAGAGTGTATTCACAGCGGTGGTTAATAGGGCTGATCAACTAATCAGAAGTCAACCACGAAATCGGACGCATGTAAAATTACCAGTTAAAAACAACCTGCTTAACTTACGCTTCGCTCGAAAATTCTTGACCTAGCAACAACCATTGTTGGAGTAAATTACGCAGGGTCGATTCTGTTAAAAACTATGCAGAGGGGCCGGGCGGGCTGAGAATTTCTGGGTATCCAAAGAATTTCGCGTTATATGAACTGTCTAACTTGTACAGCTGCCTAACTTATCCGCACTTGCAGCAGAAGCTTGGGTCCAACGGTCCACTCTGACCCCTACCATTTCAAATCGGAACTGAATTAGCAATAATTGTCACCTCACCACCTCTCTTTGCGTCTGCCAGTCTGCAAACAAGATCTACAAGAGTGTTCAGATATTCAGTTTGCATATACACAATGCTTTATTTCTAGGAATAAAATGTGCCTGAAAGTATTGTCGAAAGAAGTGATACTAAGATTAACTACCAATCACAATCACTTATGAATTTTAGAATGTAAAAATTGACATTTTAAAGTTTTAAATCAAATTCTAGGGTTTCTGCACAACTAGTAGCTGCAATTTTTATTTTTTAGGAGTTACGCCAGAAAAAAGCGGTGCATAAACAGATTCGACATTCCGATTGCATATATTTAGGACCAACACAATGTCAAGCCGGACATTCAGGTAATTATTATAAATTAGAAATATACCCACCTCAGATATAAATATTCCCTATCAATGCCCTTATAGCTGAAGTTGGGGGTCTAGCCCGTCTAACCTTCTGGGAAATCGGACACTGAAGTAGCGATAATAGGCCTAATACTCTCACCCACCAGCCCCACAAGGTTGACTCCGCCTCTCACTCCCTAGGGGCGATTGTGAACTGAGCAGTAGGACAGATGGGCGCCTTGAAGCCTGCCATAGTTATATTCGACTTCTGTTAGTCACGTGATCATGTTACCACCATGCATATTATACAGGGCGGAAATAATTATTGCATCACCATGCAAAAAGCTAAACATTGGTTTGATACATTAAAAGTCAGTTTCTTTTATTAATGTAACTCAAATAATATAATTATTATTTTGTAAAAATGCATAAAATCAGTCATTTAGACCTACATTATCGTTAGGAATGTCAAGGAAAAATTAAGAAAACTTCATCGTCTCTATTCAGTACGAGTCCTAATATTTCGTAGAACCGCTGTAGCTAGCTTTGATCACGGAGTCATGCAATAATTATTACCACCACTGTGTAATACGTCATGTGTAATCTGACCGCATAGCCTACTGGTCTGGGTAGGCCCTACTTGTTTTTTAATTCACCCCCAAAAAGTAATGTTATTAGGGTAGCCAGAATATCTTTTTATCCTTAGGGTTAACCCTAACCCTAGTATGATCTTGCGGAATTATTGCAGAAAGTGTCAGAAGATTCATATTTATATGTTATATTTCAATTTCTAATCCAATTTTTTAATACCGCAAGAAATAAAATACCAAAATACGCAATTTATACGTCACTTCACAATGTTATATAGGCTATGTCACATGATCGAATGAAATAGATATCATTTGTCGGACCACGATAGTCAATGTTAGTAGTTAGTGGCTCAATTGTAAACCGGGGTAGGGTCGTGACAGGCACAGGTGGGCCTGTTATTTAGGGTCATGAATAGGAACATCGAAATTATTGGTCAACACGGCATACGTTTCGCGTCACTGAGTCTTCAAAGATTGCAATTACAATCGGAAATTAAAACATTAGAAATATCATACGACACGGACGTAAAACGCAGACACCTGCGAAGAAACTGCTTAGGGGTCGTCCATATTATTACGTACGTAGCAAGGGAAGAGGCTTCGAATTTCGGCGATTTTGCGTACGAGAGCGTACGGTGGGGAGAGGGGCCCCGAAAATATGCACGTAGTGGCAAAAGGTATATATATATATATATATATATATAATGTAAATTTCAGGACTTCCTGCAACAATTTGCAAAAACATTCCAATTAGAAATTTATGCGAAAAATTGCGAAATCGCATAATCCACGGGGCTCTACTATATATATATATATATACCATTTGCATCTAGAGTTATATTTTTCTGCCGGATCAGAACAGAACAGGATCATTCGGATCGATCTGCCAAGATCGAATCTTTCTCTTCAGTTGGTAAGTCGAACTCAGTAGATTTATGTAGCTCGAGATTTCTGACAAATTCAAGTCAAGGATTCTGAAGCTTTCACGTTTCCTGCAACTCTTAAACGAATCACTGCAAACGAAAATACTGATATATGCAAACCGACAGTGACAGTTGAGTCCAATATATCAATAATCTCAATCAATGCAATTTACATAGCATCACTTCAAGATCGCGAAATTGATCTACGGATTGCCCAACATGGTGGGGGCACCATTCCAGTGTGTGCTGTCGAGCAGAGACGTCCAGATATAGGGGGGGGGTCCGGACTCAAATGCCTCCAATTTCACGTAGGGGGTATTTTTTTTTGGGAGGGGGGATATCTTGCCTTCCTGACACTTGGGATCATAGGATTTGCCTCAATTACTCAGAGGGAATTGACGTCTCTGCGGTCGAGTAGTGCCAACAAGAACCGCCTGGAGCAGTTCATGCGGTGTGTCAAGCAAGGGGGTTACCTCCCTGATTCAGCACCGATGTTCGGGGATCTGGCTACCAGAACGGACATAGTACTTTTCAAGGCCATCATCAGCAACCCGAACCATGTGCTCCCGAACCAGGCCCTGTCAATGAGGATAGTCTTGAGAGAAGTTTATAGAAAGATCTAGATAGTTCGCGCGGGAGAGCGCAGGTCAGAAGGGTGGCTGTTCCAAATACCACTGGAACCCACAATTGAGAAGGACTACTCTGTCTGGTGGCAGTATATTATTGGCACACGTATGTGTTCAACGAGAGGTGGCTTGAACATACACATCATTAAGACGTCTTAAGACTTTCCTGTTCTATTGCCCACGCACAGACGCCAGTTGAGAGCGCTGTTGAATTGAGCGGCGCTATATAAATGCTTGGTTACATTACATCATAAGTTCTGTCATCATCGACAATCATCATCAGCATCCTAATCATCATTATTTTCATATCACAGTGATTATCATTAGATCAATTTCATGTTTACTGTAACACCACTGAGCACATCAAACACCACTGAGCACATCACAAAGGCACTACCTGTATCAGCCTGCGCTCAGCTTTTGAGCAGCGGTCTAGAAACCTAGAGCTTACCAATAGGAAAACAACAAAAGAGGTGAATAGCCCAGCCACTGATGGTGGTGGTGGTAGTTGCAGTCTAGCCATACTGTGTGATAGCATTAGCGTCGCCCTCCTCATTTATCCACGCTTGGGACTGGCACTGTCAGGGTGCAAACACTGATAATCACATTCAGTGCTTATATAGCCATGGACCCAACTGTTTGGAATGGCCTATCATCGGAGATTTGGCTCTTGCCTAGGAACTCTCTATCCCATTCTTGTTCCTCTGTCTGGAGCACCTCTGAGTGGATTTCTTGAAGAGGCGCTATATCAAGTTGATGGTAACTTATAGTCTACTTCTCACACCAACAAGGATACGTGCAAGTCGAAGTATCGGCACCCCATCAGGAATACCATCCATCTGAGTGACGTAGGCGACGGCCTCCTTGAACAGGTGGCGCTGTAGTCTGTCGTATACTGTGAGCATCTGTTCCGTGGTGGATGAGATGAACTCCGACTCAGTCATGTAGGATGGATTGGCACCCGGTTGGCCGACCAGAACAGACTCCATCTGGATAGAAAAACAGGGCAGTCAATGAACGAACACATATATAAATCTCCTATGTCATTGTATTGCACAATGTAATTACATAATATATATATATATATATATATATATATATATATATATATATATATAACCTATTAATTGAGTACGAAATATCACTTGGACTAACACTAAGAGATTGGTGGACTCTACAAATGACGGAGAACAATGAGGATAATTTATTCGTACTCATCGCCTTCAAATAGCTTGCACCAGGAATTTAACGCGATGATAAGAACGTTACATCAGTATACAGTCGTTCATGCCTTGAAGCTCGACTTAAAACGTCAAATGTATTGTGCCTTATGAATATGATAATATGGTAATGAATATGGTAATGAATATGGTAATGATATCTACAATGGTGGAAACAATTATTGCATCATCCTGCAGAAAGATAAAAATCGGTACAATACATTTAAAGTCAGTTTTTTAAAATAATGTCACTCAATTTATTTTGTAAACAGGCATAAAATTAGTCATTTTAATATTCCTAGGAATGTCTGTTGGTTGGTACAAGGAAGAAAATAAGAATATTCATTGTTAATATTTCGTTGTTTACATCGTCTCTAGCTCTGCTCACAGGATGATGCAATAATTATTACCACCACCACATACATTTGTATAGCGCCTCTCAGAAGACACCAGAAGAGAAGCGATTACCTCCAGAAATCGTGGCTCACGGTATTTCATGATCATGTGAACTACGTAGTCGGCGACCAAATCCAGAGCGATTCTGTTCTCACTGAATGAGATATAACCAAGGACCAAGGCATCAATGTCGTCCTCCTAGAAGACAAATGACTCACAGTTTCATTAATTTAACTGCAACCCTATTCGAAATTTGATAAACATGCTGGCCAACTACAGCAAGATACAGAACTAGCAATAATTGGTTTAAAGATTAGGTTAAAAGCCATGGATCTGTAAACTGGGAGGATCGAGAGCAGTTAGAAGCTGAGGTAAGTACACACTTTATGAACTATAGGCTGAGAAATGGTGCGCGAGAAACGCAGTACACTCAGCATTTTAGTAGACGATGTCAAGCTGTGGCTTGATTTTCATATTTTACGATTATTGACTGACTGATCATTGGCATTTTAAACCATGAAGTCTTCGTTGATAGCGCAGCCAAGACCTAAGGCAAAAACAGTTTTAGCAGTTGGCTTACTCCAAGGAATGGATATATGATCTTAGCAAATGTTCTGAAATCTTCAACAGTTCTCCAGGTGACTCCAGCGGCCAGTCCCTTTACCAGCAGGACGTATCTCAACACAGAGGCATCCAAATTGCCAACGAGGACGTGAACCAAGACCCAGACGAGCTGAAAAAGCGTACATAGACACAACCACAATCCTCAACTTTTGACTTCTGATCGTTCGTCAATTGTCTAGTCTAGATCTGGCTGGACCTGCATTCGAGAATCAGTTAGTCGCCGCTGGGTGTAGTTACAAGTTACAACTGAAATTTGATATTGCCCTCTTACAATCAGCTCAGAAGTGCACATGTGCCTCGACGGCGCAATTGCAGTTGTAATGCAGAGCAATTGTGCGCAAAGGACTTGCTCAAGGTTCATACTCAGTGACGCCTCGGACGAGGGTCAGCGCACACTGAGTGTTACTGGCCAACCGCTCTAACCAATCGGCCACCATGCCACATAAGTTTTGTCTTAAAGACCTAGACCAATGCTTCTGGAAAGCTATGGGAATTCTCTCAATGGCGACATTTACACAAGATACCTAATCTCATCGAAACCTATGTGAATTGTTAGTCAAGCGACTACAGATTGTGGGCCCAACTGCTTGCGATAGCCTCCTATTGGATCTGCTTCCTCTCTTTATATCAACCCTGGCAACCTGACTTGGATCTATTCTGAAAACCTCCTCATACTTGAATCAGCACTCGTTAATAAGCTGAAGCACAAAGCTTCAAGTGGCACTTTCAAAATGTTTACTTTACGATTACTATAATGCTCAAGCCAAAAGTAAAAGCAAATCGTCACCTTTTTCGAGTCTTGATGCTCGATTATTGAGCTGAGGAAGTCGTGAGCAGCAAGAAATGCGGTACTCTGTTTGACGAATCGATCTTCGAAGAAAATATACAAGCGATCCTAAAATGAAAAGAAGCCAAAAAATTCATACACGATCATAATGAAGATAATTTAAAACTGACAAACCACAGTATGATTACAAGTACAGCATGATGATGAGCTATTATAGGAGTCGAATTCAACTGTCAGCAGCCATGCAAGGCGCCCATTACGTTATATGTCTTTAAAATTCAACCAACACCGCCGCCTAGCGAAAGAAGGACTAGTCAGTCTGATGGGGGACACGGGTATCCCACTCGGTCCTTCAGCTCTGTGTCACAGTGTGTTATCCATTACTCTGCACTCCCCCCCTGTATGCTAAGCTTTGGCCTACCTGCACCCACATGTCCATGGGATCAGATAAGTCATGTGTGGACTCTAATAGGGCCCCATATGGAAATATGGGCTCCACATGGACAAGGTGATAGAAACACTACAAGAGGCTATGGGAACTTAATACCAGAATGCAAAGACGGTCTTCGTCATCGGAGCAGCTGAGGTCGATGTGTAAGAGGCTGTCGACGAATTGATAAATGATCGAAACAGTTCTTTCCTAAAGCAGAAACGATCAACAGAAACAATCGGTCAGAAACTACTATGAATTGCCAAAGTACTTATCATATATAACACATGTTTCATTATTATTATTATTACTATTATTATTATTATTATTATCAAACGGACAATTTCTAGAGCGTCGTAACGCAGCCATGCCGCTACAAGGGTGCTTTAAATCAAACCATGCTCTAACAGACCACTAAGGACATCTTGGCTGAACTCTTACATTACTTTACATGGCAATGCTGTACAAGTGTACAACCGCCTCTCAACCATATTAAATAACCTCAGGAAGTTGCTTACTTACTTCAAAAACTCATCGAAGTCAGCACAAGTAGACGCATCACTGTATTGTAACTCTGTCGTGTAAACCTTATAAATATTTCAATGTCACAGAAAACCCAAGTGAGGAAACCAGTTTTGCACTGGCGCTATATCAATTCGAGCATGCATTGCTGCCCTATCCGCTGCGGTGCCAGGCCAGAATCCGAGGAGGTCAATCCGATGGATGGACTAACCATAGACAGTGGTCTACGAACGCTTCTCTGTAGATCGGTTCTCTGCCTATAGTCCTCCCAGAGTCGATCAGCCGATCGGACCTTAGACAATAGAAAACGACAAAGACAATGTAGAGACGGCATAATAAGACAATCTGTAGGAATGAAAACACCATCAGTGGGCGGATGAAACGGTTTTCTTCTTCTAATCCTTCTTCTTCTTCTCTTCATCATCTTCTTCTTCTCCTCTTCTTCCTCTTCTTCTTCCTCTTCTCCTTCCTCTCCCTCTTCATCCTCTTTTTCTTCTTCTCCTCCTCCTCCTACTCCTCCTCTTCTTCTCCTTCTCTTCCTCTTCTTCTCCTCCTCTTCTTCTCTTCCTCTTCTTCTCCTCCTCTTCTTCTTCTTCTCTTTCTCTTCCTCTTCTCCTTCTCTTCCTCTTCTTCTCCTCCTCTTCTTCTCTTCCTCTTCTTCTCCTCCTCTTCTTCTTCTTCTCTTTCTCTTCCTCTTCTCTTCCTCTTCTTCTCTTCCTCTTCTCCTTCTCCTCCTCTTCCTCTTCTTCTTCCTCTTCTTCTCCTTCTCTTCTTCTTCTTCTTCTCCTTCTCTTCCTCTTCTTCTTCTCCTCCTCTTCCTCTTCTTCTCCTTCTCCTCTTCCTCTTCTTCTTCTTCTCCTCTTCTTCCTCTTCTTATCATTCTCTTCTTCTTCCTCTTCTTATCATTCTCCTCTTCTTCCTCTTCCTCTTCCTCTTCTTCTCCTCCTCTTCCTCTTCTTCTCCTTCTCCTCTTCTTCCTCTTCTTCTCCTTCTCCTCTTCTTCCTCTTCTTATCATTCTCTTCTTCTTCCTCTTCTTATCATTCTCCTCTTCTTCCTCTTCCTCTTCTTCTCCTCCTCTTCCTCTTCTTCTCCTTCTCCTCTTCTTCCTCTTCTTCTCCTCTTCCTCTTCTTCTCCTCTTCCTCTTCTTCTCCTTCTCCTCTTCTTCCTCTTCTTCTCCTTCTCCTCTTCTTCCTCTTCTTATCATTCTCTTCTTCTTCCTCTTCTTATCATTCTCCTCTTCTTCCTCTTCCTCTTCTTCTCCTCCTCTTCCTCTTCTTCTCCTTCTCCTCTTCTTCTCCTCTTCTTCTTCTTCTTCTTCCTCTTCTTCTTCCACTTCATCTATCTCATCCTTTATACTTGCGACGACGAAAAGGCCTCAACAAGACGTCTCCAATCAGTTGTCTCCAGCAGAACAGCTATGGGCTCTCGTGGTGCGTTCCATGCCTCTGCTCCAAAGAAATGGAATCTTCAGAGCTCAAATTCACTTCATTCCTTCATAAAGTGGCTCAAAACTCACAATTTCTCCTTGGCTTTCAAACTCCGGGTTATCTAACTACATCCGAGACTCATATTTCTCTCTGCGTTGTTGTACGCATGTAACAAATTTAATAATAATAATAATGATGATAATAATAATAATAATAATAATAATAATAATATAATAATAATAATAATAATAACAATAATACTATAATAATAATAATAATAAGCTGTCAGATTTAGCCAAAGGTCAGTACTAGTACATGTAACAAATGTACAATAACTTATAGGAAACATGTCTATGGAAAGTTATCGTATGAAATATGACAAGCAGTCGCTTACAAAATGAATTTCCGCAGTCGACAAAGTTCGCTCTTTAGGACTCATTGCTCCATCTGGTGTCGTCGTTTCAGGTAAAACCTCTGCTTTTCTTTCACTGAAGCAACAAACCAAACAGTAATGAAACAGAACTGGAAACGCAACTGCAATGGGCGCGTTTATCGGGTTCTGCGGATTATGACCCACAAAATAAAACACTTTACCTTTCAAAACGAACACCATACTCTGCGATCATATCCGATGGAAAAACACCCCAAAAGGAAACCCAGAAAATGCCTACTAGCTATGCCCTAGACCACTGCTAAGAACCAAAGACATTCTCAGAATCAAAGTTAGATGATTAGCATCGCCCTAATTCTCTTTCCAGGCTTGGGTCTAGCACTACCACGAATCAGGAGGTCCTCCACTGCTTGCGGAGGCAGTGCCAGGTCCAGACTTGCATAAAGGAGGGAGCAACGCTAATGATCCTTGTCATTGCACGGTGTCATTAAACTATAATCAGGTGCATTTCTGAACATTGGAAGAAGCAGAGGTGTCAATCCCCTCTGAGGTATAATGGAGGCAAACCCCATGGTTAAAGTGTCAGGAAGGCAAGCTATTCCCTTGAAAACTAAAAAATATCCCCCCTACCTAAAATTGGAGGCATTTGCCTCCGGACACCCCCCCCCCTTATCTGGACACCCCTGGGAAGAAGAGCAATATTAATTATTTTTATTTTGTTAACATTTATTTCCGAAATTTGATACCGCTCTTCTTCCAACAACTTTTGCTCAGAAGTGCATACACCCCTCGACGGCACAATTGCAGTTGTACTGCAGAGCAATGGTGCGCGAAGGACTTGCTGAAGGTCCCTACACATTGACGCCCCGGACGAGGATCGAACCCGCACGCTCAGCACACACTGAACGCTACGGGCTGACCACTCTAAGCGATCGGCCTCTGTGCCACACTGTCTTTAAATATGGTGGTATTAAAATTATATTCGATAGAAATAACTGCATTACATAGAATAGTTTTTTTCATAGCAGAGCTTACTCCGGACGATCCTGTCTGACTTGTATGCGAGGACGAACTAGTTTAAGATGAGTAACACCAGGACCAAGCGTAACAACCTGTTCATCGTTCAGAATTCTATGTGGACAAACAACCGTCTGAAAAAATAACGCAATAAAATTACTTAAAGACTGAAAAAACTGGAAAAAATTAATTAATTGCAATCAGCATTCTCGTCAGGATCTCTACTGCGACATTGATAATAATAATAATAATAATAATAATATTCATTTATTAATTCAGGCTTACAAGTACACTGTGAGATCACATTATATTGTTGTAACAGATGACAGCAAGTTTAACAGAAGTCGAAGTCAACTGTGTGGCAGCCTGCATGACGCCCATCTGTCCCATTGCACATTATACCTTACGGGCAGCTTGAGTTAAAATTATGAGGCTGGCGGGCATTGAACCAGCCTCCTTCTGACCTTCGTGTAAATGTATTACAGTGTTTTTTCTAGAAAAATGTGCTGTCTCTATATTGTCAAAAGAAACAACGACAAAAAAAATTAAATAAATTTTATAGAATACTTATACATTTTACAGTGTACAAAATTAAATGGCAACGATTTATATAAAATTCCAAAATTGTGAGAAATAACTATTTATATTTTTTAGCAATTTAGAAAAGATGCCGGAACGGTGTTCCGGCGTGTTCCGCCAGAAAAAAGCACTAATGTGTTACCATTTAACCATGTCCCCGGAAATTGACTGCGAAGCCAACTTGCCTTCTCATGGCAGCTGGGACAGAAGGCGGCGTCTCGGAACTCGTAGAAGCTCTTGGCGCCGTTGTCCGAGGCGTAGAGCATGATGGCATATTTGTTGAGGATCCGTTCCTGGGGAACAAAAGGATTGACCGAAGTTTCATCAGAAGTCACGGCTTCCTCGTCGATGCCTGTAATTATAAAATGATATTAAATTAGATTAAGTTAAATTCGACTCCTGTAATAACTTGTCATCATTCGTTCATACTGTGCTTGTAATCATACTGCGGTTTGTTGGTTTGAAATTGAACGAATATTAAACGAATCAAGCGATAATTATTATTATTAAATCAGTATGAAATCAATTAGATGCATCGTATCATAATTAGTATTGTTTCGAACAATTTTAATGCCTTCTAGGGCGCACAGAAATGCGGATCAGAGGTGCGGAAAAAAAACGACTTTGTGTGGTAACAAAGATGATCAGAGTCGCCCTCCTCCTTTCTCCAGGCGTGGGACTAGCGAATTTCATGTGCTGGATCCTGGACTCCCGTATGAACTTGAAATCTATATGTACATCCAGAGTTTTCACACACATTGTAAATTATTATGCCAGATCTTAGTTTTTATGCCAAATCTTAGGAATTTTACAGGCAGACATTGTTTGAATAGCTTAAATCCCTTCCAAAGAATAACATCATCAGTAAAGCATGTGTAGTGCTGACTTAATTCTGCATTTTTCTTTTAAGTAATGCATGCTAACAGCACAGTTCCGAAATGTATTTCACCTTACAGCAAATCTCTGAAACACGACAACGACAACTGAAATGTTTGTTTGCTAGGTTTAACTATATCTAATATTTGAAAAATTCATTCATGAATGGCGTTTTATCACTTGTCAATTTCTGAACTTCAGACTTTAGGGATTGAAGATTCCATTTATCCGATTGGTCGACTCTGACAGCCAATCAGGAGAGTGCAAACTCTCACTGCGATCAGCGCATTTCATCAAAGCAGTTGAAGCGTGGAAAACATAAAATCACTACAACTGTAACCGACTCATAATCGGTTATTATGAGTAAGTGATTGATAAAGCGATTGACCAACAAATAAAGGATAGTTGAACTCAATTTACTGTTTGAACTTACTTTTTGATGTGCCGATCAAAACTTCTCGAGACTTTATCTGCTCTTTCCTAAAATAAAGAGAAATTCATAGGTTAACATAATATACATAACGTTCTGTGTGTGTTGAGTGAGCGGGTTCGATCCTCGTCCAGGGCGTCAGTCAGTGTGTAGGGACCTTGAGCAAGTCCTTCGGGCACAATTGCTCTGCAATACGACTGCAATTGTGCTGTCGAGGCATGTCTGCACTTCTGAGCAAAAGATGTTGGAAGAAGAGAAATATAAAATTTCAAGGAAAGTGAGGAAAAGAGCAAATGGAGGAAAGTGAGGAAGAGAGCAAATGGAGGAAAGTGAGGAAGAGAGCAAATGGAGGAAAGTGAGGAAGAGAGCAAATGGAGGAAAGTGAGGAAGAGAGCAAATGGAGGAAAGGGAAGAAGAGAGCAAATGGAGGAAAGGGAAGAAGAGAGCAAATGGAGGAAAGTGAGGAAAAGAGCAAATGGAGGAAAGTGAGGAAGAGGGCAAACCTCACCCTCACTTTCCTCCATTTGCCGTGTCTGCATAGCGCCACCTAGCCAATCGAGATGAAGAAATTGTAACCAGTTGAATAAACTCGGTATATATTGCGCCACATAGCGAATCGATATGAACTAATTTCAACACGTTAAATGAACACCGCATGTATGGCGCCACCTAGCGAATTGAAAAGAACTAATTTCTCACCCTCCTTTTCCTCCATTAGCCCTCATTCTCTCTTTCCTCATCTTGCTGTTCTTCGTCCCTTTCCTCCATTCGTTCTCCTCCTCCTCTTCCTGCATGTTGCCCTCACCTTCCCTTTCTTTTACATGCTCTCTTCCTCCCTTTCCTCATTTCCTCTCTTCATCCTTTTTCTCCGCACGCCCACATTCTCCCTTTCCTCCATTTGCTCTCTTCCTCCATTTCCTCTATTTTGCTCTTCTCTTCACTTTCCTCCACTTTGCCCTCACCCTCCCTTTCCAGTTATGGACACGAGACCAAAAAACTCGTTGAATAAACCAAGACCAAGAAGTCCAAGACCAAGACAAAGACCCAGACCAAGACCGATGGTTCGAAACTAAGATCAAGACCAATACTCCTCTTTTAAGCAATTAAATTTATTATGACGCTAAAACGGAACAACATGCTTAAAACATTAATTTTATTGCTGAAGAACACTAGTCTTAATAATGGTCCAGAAAACAGTTTTACCGGCCACTCTGAACTTTTGCGTTTTTAGTTCAAGAAACAGAATTGCTTAATGCAAATAGTAAAAGATTTGCGAGTAATGATGTAATATATTAAAAAGTCAAAAATTCTTCTCCCCTAAATTTTCTTTGAGATCTTCTCCTCTAGTTATTGGATGGAGCATTTTCTGCAAGGCTTACATGGTGTAGACCAGTGTTTCCCAATCTTTTTTGGCCGTGCATGGAACCCTTTAGATCTTAAATTATTTTTGGCGAACCCCCCGTCCAAAGCTAATATATTCTTCTGCAGACACAGAATTACAGACGCTTGAAAGTGCAGACAATAATAGGCTAAGGCCTAGATTATATTAACAATAGCGCAATTATCGATGAAAATGGCATAATTATAAATTCTCTTTCATATAAGGTTAAACGCAGATGTCAGGTAAAAGGCCTCCATTGGACCATTTATTCACAGTAACAGTATCCACGGAACACGGAACCCAGTTTTGAAAAAAACGTGTGTAGACGCCTCTGACTGTTCCGTCTGTTATGCATTGTGGCTAAGCTAGAAGCCCTATATTGTATACTTGATTATTATAGACAACAAGGAGTTAGTAGGATATGAATACAGGTGGGTATACTATTGCTGAGGGCTTTGTTGTTCAAACAGGCTAACTAAAATGTTATTCTGAATTCAACAGGAAGCCAATGCAACTGGTGGATTAAGACGGAGAAGCATGTTCGTAGTGGGACACGTTATAGATAAGATGCAATGCTATTTCACTGATTTGACTGCGTTATAAGCTACTGATGCAGGTCTACTGAGTCAATGTCGCAAAAATTCTAAACGGCAACATCAGGCAGTTATTGGGAATCCAAAGGAAACTGATTAACAAAGTCGTTCAGCCAAGACTCTGACAATTGGTAACATAATCACTTATATGCACCATCAAAGAAATGCGCTATATAACTGCACACGTGGTGATTCACTTTCCGAAAAAAGGTGCGGCAGAAGACAGCCATTATCGCAGTTGCATTTGCGACGAGAGGAGTTCATTCACAGGAGGCGTTTCAACGGAAGAGGTTGGGACGACAGCAAAGCCAACGACCCAGACATTTGTCGAAGCATGCAAGTCTGAGGAAACTCAGGTAAGGAAAGAAATATTACTCTATCGTCAAGTCAAATGCAAAGGGCTTGTAACGTTTAGCACGCGTCTTGCTTGGCAGATTGAATTATATCGCAACACATGAAGGAGTGCCATAAAACGTTAACTCCAGTTTAATGATAAAACTGTGATAATACATTGACCTGGTCTTTGGGAAGTGGACAGTGGACATTCCGTGTTATTCTATTACTGCTGCTTTTAACAACTGGCATTTAATAATATATATATATCTTCGTCTAATAGAAAAACTGACACGCCGCAGTTAGTTACAGAAGGAGAAATTCGGTTGTATAGGGTTCGAGTTCTGTTAATTCTGCTCTTAACTTTTCGCTACAGCTTTATCAATATCTTTAAATTTGTATAAAATTATTGGAATAAAGTACCTATCGTCTTTGGTCGGGAAGCCAAATGGATGCGACCTAAGGCGCAAGTTGTGGCTTTTAAGTGCAACGGGAGGGATCAGTCGCCATTGCCGCCCGCAGTGTTTACCTAAAAGTGCCAGTGTAGTACCTAGTGTACATTACTTGAGCTCGCACTTTGTCTTATCTCAACTTGTATTAGACTATAAATATTATGTGAAAGATGTGTTTTAAAGTGGATGCAATTTTAATATGTAAAAAATTAATAAGAATGTCGTACATTTTAGTGAACAAAGCTAGATAGGCCTACAGCCCTCGCATACAATGTTCGTTCACTTTTGTTAAATACAATGGTTTGACTTCTTAATTAATTGTTACTAAGCGATGCCATTTCACTCGATTATTGCTTCATTCGACTTTCGAAAGAGAAAAACGTTTTTCAATTCATTTGTGGGTTAAGTTTATGTTTCTTTGCCTGTTGTTTAACATTGCGTTGCTATTGATGCCTGTAACACGCGAGTGCTCATCTTTATTTTGTAGATATGATGTCAGGAGACTCGGGACAAATAATTGCCACTCCTTAATCTCTTCCTTAGACCGTAGAAACATTGCACAACCGCCTGAAACCTGTGGGCGTTCGTCGCCTTCTGTGTCGAAGCTTACCAACAACGGTTCATTTAACACCTCGTATGGCCAGCTCTGAGTTCTTTGATTTGGATTCTTTGATAGAGTTTAAGAATTTCCTTTTAGAGATCTGGCCTAGGTTGATGCATGTGGCTTCTATGTTACATTATGCGCTAAACGCACAGGATAAACTTTGGGGGAGAGATAATGGTTTTTATTAACTCCACCTTGATGCATTTTACATTGTCAGTTTGATTGTGCCATTTTATCTTTCTGGCTCTAGTTCTGTCTCGTCCTGTCGAGTCATTAGGACCATTCCAGTCAGTCCATCATCTGACGAACGGTCAGTCTTTCGTTCAACAGTCCGTAGTCCATATCCGACGTCCGTCCATTTATTCATTCTGCAAGTCCTTTCGACCGAGCATCCGTCCATCCATCCAGCTGTTCATCCGTCCGTTGGCCTGTCTATAGACCGCTCATCCGTTCTTTAGTTCGTCCTAACTTATCCTAACCGATCATCACAGTTTGTTCCATCGTAACTGGCAGTCAGTCGTTCTAAGGCGATCGTACGTACGTCCGTGTTAGTCGAT
Source organism: Bimastos eiseni (assembly GCA_959347315.1). Classification (NCBI taxonomy): domain Eukaryota; kingdom Metazoa; phylum Annelida; class Clitellata; order Crassiclitellata; family Lumbricidae; genus Bimastos; species Bimastos eiseni. Next base: position 4,666,267 of record OY365822.1, read on the forward strand.
CATCGGTCTGCGGCACAGTCGGTCGTCACTGCGCGCATTCGTCCGGCAGAATATCTGGCAGTCGATCCGTTAGTCAGCCATCTATTCAACCGGATGAAAATAAAAGTAAATGATAATTGAAAAATTACTCCAAATTAAAAGCTAAAAATAAAAGATTTAAAAAATAGACAAAATGAGGAAAATAGGTAGGCTAATGAACTGAAATGGGGGGGGGAACTGAAAAGGGGACAGGGGAAAACTGAAATGGGGAAAAAAATTAAAGTTTTCTCATTTTTTTCATTTTTCATTTTAATTTTTTAATTTTCATTTCTTTTATTTCATGGGTTGAAAAAACCGGCTGACATATGGATGAGCGTACTGCCTGATAGGCGGCTTGACGAATGCATGGAGTGACGACTGACTGCCTGCAGATTGACGATCGTCGTGGATGGATGGACGATTGCACTGGATAGACTGACTGTTAGATACGATGGAACAAAGTGTGTTGATCGGTTCGGATCGATTAGGACGGACGCAGGAACGGATCGACAGTCTATGGACAGACTAGCAGACGGAAGGACAGCTGAATGGATGGACAGACGCTCGCTCGGTCGAACGGACTAACGGTCTGGAGAAAGGACTTGCAACATGGGTGAAAGCGCTGACGTCGGACTTTGATAACGGACTGACGGACGATTGAAAGAAAAACTGACCTTTCGTCAGATGGACTGAGTGGATTGGTCTTTAGGACTCGATAAGAGCAGACTGCACTAAAGCCAGAAAGGTGGAATGGCACAATCAGACAAATGATGCAACTTATGTCAAGGCAAGAGTTTTGTCTCTATCTGTGTTTATTAGCGTATGATATAGGTTGCAAGGTGTGTGCATTAACTTTAGCCAGATCTGTAGCTGGATATTTTTGATGTGTATCGATGATAATGGAAATTGAAGAATCGCAGATTGCGAGGCCTTCTCGGAGCAGTTGTTGACAAGTTTTGTAATTCGCAGAAGGTGGCGAACCCGAAAGGTTTTGACGAGCTGTGCAATGTGGGAAGAGATCAAGGGGGATGCAACCATTTTCTTCCGGGACTCCTTATTCATCAAAGAATCCAACCAGAAGCCTTCGTCGCGGGTGAGTTAATTTCCCCAGCTGCAATTATATGGTGCATTTCCTGAGCTACGCCATCAGCTATAAGTTACAATGGCAAATCATCAGTTTTGTGTTTAGAAAAAGCAGTTTCATTTTGTATGCTGTGATGTCTACTTTCCAAAATCATTGTGGTTTCTTTTTATATTTCTGTAACTTTCGTTGCTGTGCTATTTCCTGCAGTGATAATTTCTTCTGATATTTAACATAAGCTTATGTACGTATGTTGGACTGATTGCCTGTATGTATTTAATAGGAAACTGAATATAGCACATTTTAATAGTAAGCTTGCCTCATAAAAGAGATTAAGGTTGTAGCCCAGGGTCCACTCTAATTTCATTTATAGTAGCTTTGAATGGATGGATGAGTGGATGGGTTTGTGGAATGAATTGATGGAATCATTGGAATGCATGGATGGAATGAATGAACGAGGTAACGGCATTGAAGACTAGCGATATGTGGGTTCAACACTTCGTCCTGGTCAAGTGGTAGAGCTGCCAAGAGATTCCCGTTTGTCGTAATACAATCTACATAATTTCTAGTAGTTGAAATGTCAGAAATGGAGACTATACATGGAGCGAAAGCGTGGTCAACAAACGGTAACATAGGCCTACACCATGTTCTTGTTCTTTCAGGCATTCGGAAACTGGATAAGCACAGGATGAGAGGTCGGATGGGTCACGCAACACAGCAGGAGAAGAAGAGGTAACGTGCTGTTTTGTATTTGCCCTTTTTGTGATCACCATGGATTCTACTGGTGGCAGAAGTGGTGGTTAAACGAAGGGCGAAAGCTGGACCACTAATGCCAAAGAAATGTATGTGAGGCGTCCTCTCGATGCAGACGACGATCATCTGAATCCCTGGTCCTCTCCTCATCACTGGTGCCCCAAAGAGATTGAATGGGTCTCTGGTAAGGCAGCTGGTAAGGCCATGCAGAGGGTTAAAGCGTAGGTCACTATTGCTCATCACTGCGACTCTGCCCTGTTCTTATTCTTTCAGTTTCTCTTGTATGCGTAGGAATGTATATCCTTTAAGATTTGATTGTTTCAGGGTTGATTGTTTTATGTTTTACTCTTTCAGGTTTTATTCTTTCAGGTTTCTTGTAGGGTAAGGAATGATTTATTATTTTAAGTTTTATTATGGGGATGAATGATTTATTCGTTCAGGTTATAATCTTTCAGGTTTTCTTGTAAGTGTAGGAATGTTTTTATCATTTCAGGTTTTATTACAGGGAGGACTGATTTATTTATTTAGGTATTATTATGAGGAGGAATGATTTATTCCTTCAGGTTTTACTATGTCAGGTTTTACTCTATCAAGTTTCCTTGTGGGGGTAGGAATGCCTTATTATTTCCAGTTTTATTACGGCAAGGATTGATTCATTGTTTCAGGTTTTATTATGAGGATCAATGATTCATTCCAGGTTTTACTCTTTCAGGTGTTCTTGTAGGAGTACGAATGCTTTATTATTTCCAGTTTTATTACGGGGAGGAGTTATTTATCTTTTTAGATTTTATTTTGGGGAGGAATGATTTATTCCTTCAGGTTATACTCTTTCAGGATTTACTTTTTCAGGTTTTCTTGTAGGAGTAGGAATGTTTTATTATTTCCAGTTTTATTACGGGGAGGAGTTATTTATCTTTTTAGATTTTATTTTCGGGAGGAATGATTTATTCCTTCAGGTTATACTCTTTCAGGTTTTGCTCTTTCAGGTTTTCTTGTGGGGGTAGGAATGCCTTATTAATTCTAGTTTTATTACGGGGAGAAGTGATTTTTTTTAAAGGTATTACTACGGGGAGGAATGTTTTATATTTAGGTTATATTATAGGGATGAATGATTTATTCCGTCAGGTTTTACTCTTTTAGGTTTAACTCTTTCAGATTTTACTCTTTCACGTTTTCTTGTAGGGGTAGGAATGCTTTATTATTTCCAGTTTTATTACGGGGAGGATTGATTCATAGTTTAAAATTTTATGATGGGGATGAACGATTTATATTTAGGTTGTATTATAGGGATAAATAATGTATTCCTTCAGGTTTTACTGTATCAGATTTTACTCTTTTCAGGTTTTCTTGTAGGGGTAGAAATGCTTTATTATTTCCAGTTTAATTACGGGGAGGGGTGATTTATTTTTTTAGGTATTATTACGGGGAGGAAAGACCTATATTTAGTTTGTATTGTAGGGATGAATGATTTATTCCTTCACGTTTTACTCTTTCAGGTTTTATTGTAGGGGTAGGAATGCTTTATAATTTCCGGTTTTATTACGTGGGAGGATTGATTCATTGTTTTAGATTTTATTTTGGGGCGGAATGATTTATTCCTTCAGGTTTTTTACTCTTTCAGGTTATGCTCTTTAAGTTATCTTGTAGGGGTAGGAATGCTTTATAATTTCAGGTTTTATTACAAGGAGGATTGATTCATTGTTTTATGTTTTATTATGGGGATGAATGATTCATTCTTCCAGGTTTTACTCTTTCAGGTTTTCTTGTAGGAGTAATAATGCTCTATTATTTCCAGTTTTATTACGGGGAGGAGTTATTTATTTTTTTAGATTTTATTTTGGGGAGGAATAATTTATTCCTTCAGATTTTGCTCTTTTCAGGTTTTGTTTTTTCAGGTTTTCTTGTGGGGGTAGGAATGCCTTATTAATTCTAGTTTTATTACGGGGAGAAGTGATTTTTTTAAAGGTATTAATACGGGGAGGAATGTTTTATATTTAGGTTGTATTATAGGGATGAATGATTTATTCCGTCAAGTTTTACTCTTTTAGGTTTTACTCTTTTAGGTTTTACTCTTTTAGGTTTTACTCTTTTAGGTTTTACTCTTTTAGGTTTTACTCTTTTAGGTTTTACTCTTTTAGGTTTTACTCTTTTAGGTTTTACTCTTTTAGGCTTTACTCTTTTAGGTTTTACTCTTTTAGGTTTTACTCTTTTAGGTTTTACTCTTTTAGGTTTTACTCTTTTAGGTTTTACTCTTTTAGGTTTTACTCTTTTAGGTTTTACTCTTTTAGGTTTTACTCTTTTAGGTTTTACTCTTTTAGGTTTTACTCTTTTAGGTTTTACTCTTTTAGGTTTTACTCTTTTAGGTTTTACTCTTTTAGGTTTTCTTGTGGGAGTAGGAATGCCTTATTATTTCCAGTTCTATTATGGGGAGTAGTGATTAATTTTTTAAGGTATTATTATGGGGAGGAATGACTTCTTTTTAGGTTGTATTATAGGGATGAAAAATTTTTTCCTTTATGTTTTACTCTTTCAGGATTTACTTTTTCAGGTTTTCTTGTAGGGGTAGGGATGCTTAATTATTTCCAGTTTTATTACGGGGAGGAGTTACTTATTTTTTTAGGTTTTATTTTGGGGAGGAATGATTTATTCCTTCAGGTTATACTCCTTCAGGTTTTATTGAAGGGGAAGGAATGCTTTATTATTTCAGGTTTTATTACGAGGAGTGATTTATTGTTTTAGATTTTATTTTTGGGAGGATTGATATATTCCTACAGGTTTTGATCTTTTCAGGTTTTGCTCTTTTCAGGTTTTGCTCTTTCAGGTTTTCTTGTGGGGGTAGGAATGCCTTATTAATTCTAGTTTTATTACGGGGAGAAGTGATTATTTTTAAAGGTATTAATACGGGGAGGAATTATTTATATTTAGGTTGTATTATAGGGATGAATGATTTATTCCTTCAGGTTTTACTCTATCAGGTTTTACAGTATCAGATTTTACTCTTTCAGGTTTTCTTGTAGGGGTAAAAAATGCTTTATTATTTCCAGTTTAGTTACGGGGAGGTGTGATTTATTTTTGTGTGTATTTTTATAGGGAGTAATGATCTACATTTAGTTTGTATTATAGGGATAAATGATTTATTCTTTCAGGTTTTACTCTTTCAGGTTGTGCTCTTTCAGGTTGTACTCTTTCAGATTTTACTCTTTCAGGGTTTTTTTAGGGGTAGGAATGCTTTATAATTTCAGGTTTTATTACGGGGAGGATTGATTCATTGTTTTAGGTTTTATTATGGAGATGAATGATTCATTCTTTCAGGTTTTACTCTTTCAGGTTGTGCTCTTTCAGGTTGTACTCTTTCAGATTTTACTCTTTCAGGGTTTTTTTAGGGGTAGGAATGCTTTATAATTTCAGGTTTTATTACGGGGAGGATTGATTCATTGTTTTAGGTTTTATTATGGAGATGAATGATTCATTCTTTCAGGTTTTACTCTTTCAGGTTTTACTCTTTCAGGTTTTCTTGTATGGGTAGGAATGCTTTTATTATTTCCAGTTCTATTACGGGGAGGAGCGATTTTATTTTGGGGAGAATTATTTTATGATTTTAGGTTTAATTATGGGATGATTTACTCTTTCAGGTTTAACTCTTTCAGGTTTAACTCTTTCAGGTTTAACTCTTTCAGGTTTAACTCTTTCAGGTTTAACTCTTTCAGGTTTAACTCTTTCAGGTTCAACTCTTTCAGGTTCAACTCTTTCAGGTTTAACTCTTTCAGGTTTAACTCTTTCAGGTTTAACTCTTTCAGGTTTAACTCTTTCAGGTTTAACTCTTTCAGGTTTAACTCTTTCAGGTTTAACTCTTTCAGGTTTAACTCTTTCAGGTTTAACTCTTTCAGGTTTAACTCTTTCAGGTTTAACTCTTTCAGGTTTAACTCTTTCAGGTTTAACTCTTTCAGGTTTAACTCTTTCAGGTTTAACTCTTTCAGGTTTAACTCTTTCAGGTTTAACTCTTTCAGGTTTAACTCTTTCAGGTTTAACTCTTTCAGGTTTAACTCTTTCAGGTTTTCTTGTAGGGGAAGGAAAGCTTTATTGTTTTAGGTTTTCTTATGGGGAGCAAGTGAGTATTGACGTATGTGCACGATTTCTCACATACACATCATGGAAGCTACCACCCGGATCACCGATGGATCATCGGTTCCGACAGAAAAAATGGAGCTCGTACATTTGACGATACATCTGAATTCAGTGGCGCTGATATACAAGTTGCTGTAGGTGTGTATATGCATCTGGTATCGCCTTAATCTGTGAGAAAGCAGAGCTTGGATTATGCTGATGGTCCTGTTAGTCTTACTCGTCTTTGTGTTGTGCAGTGCAATAGAATAAATCTCTATTTCTGCATAACGTTAAGTGATTGTCATCGAAATAAGTCTTTATTCCTGTTTTGCTTCTTCAAAATAAGTTGGCTGCCTCTTTTCTATTTAAACTTCGAATATTACGCTGTTGTTCCCTTAACACGAGACTATCTGGAGATCACCATATCATGAGCACAGTTGCATGTCCTCTGCACACTATGGCTGTGGTGTGCCCACCCTTTACAGAAAAATCTGCCATGCCATTTGTTTCTTCGTCATCCCGGAATGCGACAAATCCCTAGTACACTAACCTACACATAACTTGCCATTATGCCGCCCCTTTAATAATGTTCGGTTACGTTCTTGCTCTTTTAGTTGTTCTTGTGGTGATCCAGAGCTTTGAACAACAAAACCACGACAGTTTGACGGAAGGCTATCAAAATCGTGTTTATAGTCTCCATTGGTGTATTCCGGCTGGGCAGCCGGCCGCCAGCAAACCAGTCGTGGACCTCTTAACATCCAAAAATGTTGAGTCTCTATTCCAGAATGGCAGCACATTTATTAGCCGGGACACTTAATTCTCATCGATTTTTGGTCATGTCTTAAAATGCACAATTAAATGTCAAATGAACTACAATAGGCTCTAAAGCGCCCGAAATTAATGATGAAGAACGAGTTTAGGGTAGCTTTATGTTACAGGAATGGTCTTTGACTTCTTAACCATTTTGATTGAGTGTTTACTCGCTAGGCCCGGAATAAACTATGATATTGTTTACATTCAAACCTGTTTTTTGGCTTCTACTATGGAGTATATAGACCACAGATAAAGTAGACCATGGCATAGGTTCTAAATGAAGCTCTGCCATGGCGCACCTATAAAGTTAAATCTCAAATGTAACGACTAACCAGCTACTGAACTGTCAAAGAAGCAGAATTTGTACGGTTTTTTTGTTACGCAAAACATTAAATATAAGCTACAGTAAGCCGTCTGCAACTGGAAATTGGAAGCATGCGGGTAATCGAAACTAAAAAAATTACTCTAGTAATTTCTGGAGTCTGGCACTCGCGAGTACCCGGTGACCTGCGGCGGCCCTAAACGGAAACTTCATTAGTAGGCTACTCATTCCGTGGTCGTTAGTAGGCTTAACGCCCTAGTGTCGAATAGAGTGCAATTCCGGAATTTCCGAATTCCAGTCTCCTATAAAAACTGAAAATCCGGAATTTTTCAAACTAAAATCCGAAATTTTCGGAAGTGAAATTATGGGTTTGAATAGAAGTCGCATAGATCTCAAAGGGACCACATTTTGGCTCTTGAACTTAACTAAGCACTTGGTTAATATAACAGAAAATGTATTATATTGTTATTTAAAACAGAAATACACAAGACGGACAGAAATACAAACCAGACAGGCAGACTGACTATCAGAGGTAGTCCGACAGAGACAGACTGAAATACAGGGAGGAACGCACACGAACTGACAGACAGACCGGCAGACTGACTTAACAGATAGGCACACAGACACACGGGCAGGCAGAAAGGTAGTCTGACAAGAGAGATGGACACACAGACAGATACACAAACAGACGCAGATAGGCGGGCAGAAAGGTAGTCTGACGTACAGTCGGACACAAACAGACGATACAAAAAAACAGACGCGACAAGACGGGCAGACGGACAAAGACTACCTACTCCAAAGCATCTGCCTCTTGTATCTCTTCCAGCTGTTGCTGCTGTTGGCGCCTGTGGCGAACCAGTCTCCGTAGCTCTGCATCCAATTCACCAATGTTTTTCGTGAATTTGTCTCGCATTGATCTGAGCTAAAACACCGCATTAATATATCTGATTCAGAAATATATTCTGTTAACGTGTAATTAAATGTTAAATAACTTAAGAAAAACACTAAACAAATAGTCAATCAAACCGCCATCAATCGATCAATCATAGAGTGTATCCAAACATCAATCAGTGAGTCAATCAAATCTCCCAAGAACAGTGAAGAAAGAGAAGCCAGTCATCAGTATTATCAAAATTATATCGCGGATCACATTATATCCCTCTACTCTTCTGTTAAATCTGTGTCCTCCTTGGCCATGGTTGAACTGGGAATGCCTCTGAGTAGATTTCTTAAATAGGTGCTATATCCAGTATCATTGATTGATTGATTACAAGCAGGTCTTCTTACTCTGTGGTTGGTGTCCTCGTCATCATCCTCTTCCTTATTTGAAAGGTCAACCAGAGAGAGTTCGCTCTTTGGAAGAAACTGGAGCTTAACATCCGTGATGCTCTCCACAAATTCATCAAATTCTGTACAGTGTACAGATCAATTTAATATTCATTTCATCCAAATTAAGACAGAAAACCTGCAGTTTGACAACAATGAGTAGGAACACATGATTGAATGATTGATCACATTGATTACAAGCAGGTCTTGTTAAACAAGAAACAATTTTAAAACTATATGGCAGCCAGTAATTGTAATTACGAGCATTTATATAGCGCCGTCAGAACCAAACCACTTTAAGGTCCTCTAAAAGAAATTCGGGGGTACAAACGTATATCGTGTCCCTTATATTTAAAAGGCCAAGGGATTGTCCCCTCAACCCCCTGGATTGCCGCCCCTGTCCTCATACTAAACTCAATAACTGACCTTCTATGAGAGCATTCTGAATTGTCAGTAGCTGTTCCTCCAACTGTCCACAGGTTCTGACATCAGCAGCCAAAGTCGACTAGGAACCAAAATAAGAAATAATAAGTATTTCCGCATTCATTAACAACTTATATTATTCATATTTTATCAAGCAACTCTGTCTAAGGAGTTGGCCGCAATAGACGACGCTGAGCACTTGTGAGTAAAGGATTTGCTCAAGGTTCCTACACAGTAACCTGTAAACTCCATGTTACAAGGTGATGGCATTTTATACCCAGAGCTTTATTTATGTAATAGCAAAAGTAGGCCTACATTATTTATTTTTATCGGAAATCTTGCTCTTCATTTTTTCTGTTCTTTGTACATGAATGTTATTTGCTGCGGATTGTCGACTTGCCTAATAAACGAAAATATAATGGTTCACGGCGACGTTTTCCATCTATCCATCCATCCACCCACCCATCGATCCACCCATTTATCCATCTACCCACTCGTTCATCCACCCATCCAAGGTGTGTTTTCCAGAACTTAAGGTTCCATATTGAAAGAAAAGCGATCTGTGTGGATGTAAGATAACTATAATGTCAGAATGTGTTATTTTATTATGAATCAAACTCCGAGGTTAAGACAAGAATCTGCATGGGAGAGAGTCATTTGAAATAATTTCTAATCTACAAAAAGAATACAGTAACTCAAGACTTTGCTATTCATTACACAAAACTAGAGAATAGACTTTGAATGTCTTAACTTCTGTACGCCAGATTGCGGGTTGCAACTGGTTCTAACAAAGAATATTCTATTCTATTCCATTCTAAATTATTAACCCATACCACTCCTGAGGCCGTGTGTGCGGCCAATTTTAATACATTCGATATAATAATTGGAGGGGTGATTGTTATTGAAACCTCTATTGGTTTGCTTATCAGGCGCTACCTATAGTAGAAAAAGTCTTGCTTAAGCTGGGTACGTCAAAGATTTTCAGACCAAAGCGGTTCCACAGCCAAAAAAGCTAAGCACTACACTATTTAACTATCCATCTATCAATGGAATATATATAGTGTCGTTCAAAATACAAATTCTACGTAAACTCTATGGTTCACGATGTAAAGAACGAAGAACAATTAAAAACACATAAAATTGTTGTTTGTAATTGTTTATTGCAGAGTGCAAGTATTACAGGTACAGCCACGACTTCAGGGGTACAGCACAATAGAAGCCAAGAAAAGCTACATAGCTTACACAATTACACTAACCCTGGCTTCTCTTTCTTAGTAAATATTCATGCATGTATCAAATTTCATTAATAATGACCAATCAATACATGGTTCTAGAATAAAAAAATTTTAAACTATTTCTTAAAATTATTCTAGAACCCTGCTTAAATGTAATTGATAACTGACTGCACCTGGTGCATTATACCAAATATCAACCGACAATGTCATAGTCATCTCAAAATCTTGTAAACTTGCATCGAGTGCTGACTGACCTTCAGCGTTGCTGTGACCTCATTCTTCGCCTGCTTTGGCTGTTGCTCCACTCCTTTCCATGTCTGGAACGCTGTCGAATTAGAAGAAGTGCCGCTTTGAATCGATCTGCTAACAATTCGAACACTTTGAAAATATTTAAACACTTCACAAGTTCACTGATCCATCCATCTTATCCACCCACCCATCTATCCATGATCCATCCATCCACCCACCCACTTACTTACTTACCTACTTAAGTACTTACTGTAACAAGAGCAAATGATAGTAAATGCATTTACAGACTCCCTAATTACACAAAAGTTGGAGCTTGAGAAAAAGCAGGCCTTGTCATGCCATGCCTACCATTCTGGAGTTTTTCATAGTTGGACTTAAACGTCTTCAAGTAATTGATTTCATTTGTGGATTGCTCCAGGTTTAGCTGAAAAGAGCAGACACCATAAAGCAGTAACATTAATTGCAATCTACCTCTAAGAATATTTCGCGACTACTAAATTCGAAACAATTATCAGCGACCGCTTAAGATTCATCCATATTTTCAGAAATACTCTGAGAAAATTATGAGCATTAAGACTATTGAATTGTTTTATATCAGCTCAAGGCCACGATACAATCTTCTTCTGTTGGCTGATGGGCGACAGCGGTCGGCCTGTAATGCGGAGAGTGTGGGTTCGACCCTCGTCCGAGTAGTCACCGTGTAGGGACCTTGAGCAAGTCCTTTGCACACAATAATTGCTCTGCAATACATCTGCAATTGTGCAGTCAAGGCGTGTGTGCACTTCTGAACTAATTATAAGAAGGGCAATATCAATTCACAGCTGTATTGTATTGTGTATTGTGCTATCATAGCAATGCTATTAAATGTAAAACAATATTTTCAGAGTTTCAGAATCTAAGACTGAAGGAGAAGATCAGTCTGATAACGAGCCCCAGGGTGTGAAGTGTAAGCGACTTCAATTTCTTAGCCTCGGCAGGTCAGTGGTCTCATTATATCTGGGTTGGCTAAAAGTGCATGTGGAACAGAAATCTCTTGATTATAACATCTAAATTTTAATTCTATTTGTCTGTACAATGAGGTCAATAAAAAGAATTTGTCACAAATAAAGTTGAGTTAGGCCATACAACATGACATCACAATAGTTGTGTATTTTGGCACAAATACCTTGAGTTCATTTATCTCTCTGTTCAAACGAAGTTCCTTTTCATCGGTCGATTTCTTCAGCTGTTCCAAACTCTGATGTAAACTTTAACACACACATTAATTAATTAATTAATTAATGACAACACATTTACTAATCACCTCAACATATAGGCATCAAACGTGTGTCCTTTCAATCATTCAACAATTTATATAGCGCCCTTTCAAGGTGACTATTTCAAAAGCGCTACCAACTCCAGCCCAGACAAAAAGGCAAGCTTTCAGATGACCATAAAAAGTACCACTACACGATTTAAGGAACAAACGTAACCCCAGAAAAAGTTCATTCGAAACTCTAGGGCCAATACCACAGAGAATGCTCGGTTTTGTATAGCCGCTGTAACCGTAACCATAACTATAACCAAATCCACTAAGACCATCCACATACCTTATTATCTGGGTTTTCGCACTTTCCAGCTCCGTTTCCAGCTGAACAATCGTTCCAGTGGATGTCCGATGCGATTCTTCCATTTCTTCCACTTTTGCTTTCGTCTTGAGAAGTTGTTGGTGCTCCGCAGACAGGCTGGAAAAACAAATACTGAGGCCAAGGACAATAATAACAACTACAATAATTGCATTGTATTTATGAATTTGTATAGCGCAGGAATAAGTTAGACCAGCATAAATGGCATCGTAACAGTCAACGACTTCACATCCACCATACAGTTCGAATCGGACGTAGGTTGTAAAAGCACGTTCAACACACGTTCTTCACAATCCCTGGACCAAGGTAATGACAATAACCATGAAAATACCGACTATAATAATGATGTAATGAGAAACTAACACATCCTGGACATGTCTAATTTCTGTCTTCATCGTATCCTCCGATTCTGCATACGCATCCTTGAGTCTATCGACGAGCAGGAAGTACGGCAACCGCTGGATGTATTGGCTGCCATCTTGCGAACGATCAGCCGACCCGGTCAACTCTCCGCTATATACGGCATCTGTGTTGTTCCATATAAAATGTAGAATGGAAAAAACATTTCTGTTACAGAGCCCCAGGCACAAGCCCTTCCACTGCATGAAAGAACGCTAGTTCTTATTTCTTCATGCCAAGAACAGTTCTGAATAGCTAGTACTGGAAGAGGCACTATATAAATCCTCAGATACGATGCAACATATACTCTAATAACAAAACACGAATGCAATGCAAAATAGAAGCAACCATAATACAGTTCATCAAACAAATATAATGTGAAGAAATGATCTAAGCTTACCAAATAACTCGTTCCTACACAGTCTCGTTATCTCGGCAAAGATTCCAAGTCGAGGAACGATCCGATCGAGGACCTGGAACGTTGCGATGGTCTTTTCTTCTGTTGGTCCTGTTCCCAGACCGCCCTTGTCCAGTAACAGGGCCTCATAATTGGTTGAAGCTATAAGCCAAACACAGTGATTAATCATGTGAATGTATACATGCGAGCACACTTAATGTAATGGAAAATTTATACATAACTATGCATATTTATGTATGCATGCATATGTATGTGCATGCATGCATGTATGACTACATACATACATGACAACTGTAAGCATTAATTCATTCATACATGAATTATCAAAACATGCACACATCCATACATACAAGCAAATACAAATGAATCCATTTTAAATCATACTTGCACAAAACTAAACACACAATCTCGGAATCCCCTTTGCAACATTGTACATACCCAAGGCCTTGATATCATTCAGTGGCTTCTCCTCCATTTTGCTTGTAGGTGAACTTAAGTTACGTTAAACCCGTCAATCTATCGCAATCTCCAAATTTTTACAGTGCAACTGCGAAGCTCAGAATAGGGCACACGCTCATTCATCTGCAAAGCAACAACAACTCTTGTAAAATACCAAAATCGTAATCTCAAATTCCTAAACGATTTAGGAAGTAAAACAGATCGTGAGCTCATTAACATATGTACCATTGGACAAACACGATGCTGGTTGGAAGAGCCGGGGTGGATAGGACTATACAAAGCAACTTGCAAGTGAATTAGGTATAGGTCGCAATGGTCGCAATTCCATGATCTTCAACGAAGATCATGGAATGGACAGTAGAATCAGCTGAACAAAAAGCAAAAAAATTTCAGACGTAAACAAATGGCAAGTTAACTTACTAAAAAAATTCGGCGAGACAACTTTTCAAATTTCAAACACCTAGAAAACTAGTCGGCCATTTTTTAAAACAAATCTGCTACTAAGGAAACCAATTTCCAGCCAAGTAAGTAAGTGAAAACGTCTATAGATACTTTCTCGACGCTCAGTCGAGAGAAATCAGCAGATCACGGGCCAATCACGGCCTGCAGTTGTATTGGGTAAATCCACTTGCATGATAGCTGAGTAGGCCATGGTACATCGCCGCCTATAATGCGGTGATGGCATGAAACAGTTTGTTATATGCCATCCTGGAATAAATTGTAACGGATGCATTGGGTGAGACATAGTCGGCTGTTGGGGCGCTGTTACAGCCTACGCTAACAAGTTAACAACATGTGTGCAATTAACTTGCATTGATCGAGTGCTCTAGGAAGGCTCGGATGGTTAGCGGTGGTTGACTTATTGTATATTATTGTCCAGTATGTGCTGATAACGTGGAAGAATATACAGATCGGAGTCCATAAGACTTTCTCTACCCATGAGACTATCCGCACCGAGAGCGCCTCTGATTTAGACTGCACTTGGATAGGCGCTATAGAAATAACTGAATACAATACAATACAGAAAGAGATCAGACCATGGAGGAATGTGTAGTCATGTGCTAGGTCAACATAAACGCTGATTAGTTCAGCGAACTCTTTGTTTTTTGCTCAAAGCGACGATGACGTCATAATTACTTCCGCACTTCATTATTTATATTTTTATTATTATTATTAATATAGAACTGGAAATCCGTTGTTTCGCTAATGGAATATTCAGCTAATGAGACGACAACGGTCCGACGTCGACGGTCACCATTTTGGAAACGGTAGGTCTCGTTTCTGACCACGAAGGACCAACAGCTTTACTAGAATGGGAATCCCAAGGAATCTGTAGACTACTAGGCCTAACTGATCCTATTTTATCAAAGCATCTATTCACTATTCTGCTCTATTGGAAGCAGGCAGGGCGGCGATCCGGAGGATAGAGGGGACAAGTCCGCCTCACCTTTTGCAATAAGGGGACACGTTATACGTTTGTCTTCCACATTTCTTACTCCTCTCATTCTGTGCCCCCCCCCCACCTGTCAAACGAGATCTGGAAGCAGAGACGTGTTCAATTGGTATACCCTGAATCTTCTGCACCTCTGGAAATCGGATTCGTACCACAATTGAACTATATATAGGACCTATATGTGTGTATACCCTTCGAGACAACCCCTCTGACTCCATGCAGCACATCGTTAATGGGTCGAAGCTTTTCTTTTGAGTGGCGCTTTAGAAGCCTTGAGATTACGATTACGATCGGTTACTGTTTACAAGTATTCATTTATATGGCGCATTTATTTGAAAAATTCATCAGGATCTCGCTGTACAAGAGCACGATCCCACTGTAGGCTGTACAGGCCTACAAGTATTCCGAGAGCAATAATTGACGGTTTATATCGGTTATCTATTTTGTGAAAATCATGCAGGTCTAGCTAGATCAGCGATTCTCAACCCTTTTGACCAGGTGACCTCTGATAATATTTCCAAAGTTGTGACGACCCCAACTATAAAATTTATTGGGTTATTTGCTTCACCACTATATAGCCATATAGTAAAAAAATGAGCAAAGATTATTTGTTTCCCCGTGTTTCTCCAGCCGGTATAGTCATCATTTAATAAACATTTTTTGCTTAGAAGTGCACACGCCTCGACGGCGCAGTTGCAGTTGTAGGCCTACTGCAGAGCAATTGTGCGCGGACCTGCTCAAGATCCCTACATAGTGATTCCTCGGATGACGGTCGAACCTGCTCACCCAGCGCACACTGAGCGTTACGGGCCGACCCCTCTAGCCAATCGGCCACCGTGCCATACATGTATCGGGCTTTCTCGGTCGTCGGACCTACAATCTGGGATGGACTTCCCATGTAGAGCTCCATCTCCTACCTAAGAACACCTCATCTTCATTTTACGCCTCTCTTAAAACGGTCCTTTTCAGCCGAGGGTTAGGCCGGGAGCGCCTCTGAGTAGATATCTTGAAGGGGCGCTATATTAAGTATTTTTGATCGATCGATTGATTGATTGATCTCGTTGCTCAGTAGCTCAGTAGAGTGTATTAAATTCAATTAGACATTAAATGTGTTCAAAGATGCCGGCGTCGTTATTTCTTATAGATGAAGCTGTTCGTCATTTTGCTCTGCATTACCATTGGGTCTGTGCTTGGTGGAGTGGAACGGCGCACAATTGAGAAAGAGAAATTGGAAGTTGCTGAGGATGTTAACGAAGCTCGTCACCCTCTTCCTCATGATGATGGCACGATCTCAGATGAACGTCTTCGAGTGAATTCTGTCGAGGAGAACCCTCTTGGTGAGACTGTCTCCAACGCCAAGGGATTTCCCTCTACTGTCCTCGTGACATCGACCGTGAAACCAACTTCTTCCAAGGCAATTTTGAAGGTCTTGAAGATTACGAATTTATGGAAACCTGAAAAACATTTCTCGGAATTACGGAAGGAAGTTACTCGCCGTTTCAACACAGGATCTAAAACTTTGAAGTCTGTTAATTTGTTGAAGTGGTTGCTTACGAGCACGGATTCGTTTAGACATAAAGAGGCTAACACTAAGAGCAATTCAAGAAAGTTTCTTCGCAGAAAAAGACAGACCGAAGTTGAAGATCCCCCTAGTGCACTTGCGAGCGAGCTGTTATGTGCCAAGCTTCGTGAGAAGCTTCCAGTGTCGCTGAGACTCAAGATACAAGACACGGATGAAATCGAAGAGAAACTAGTTGAAAGTTACGCATCAAGGCAGCCCACGGCCGATCTCGTTTTAAATTACAACTTAGAAAAAACGGAGGAGGTGGAGCAATTGAGGAAGGTGATGGCCGCGGCAGGGACCGAAGCACCAGAGGTGTTGAAAACTTACAAGCAGCTCAGGAAAGGCAGTCCTTGGAATTACATTAGAAAACGAGGAAAGTTCAAGAGTTTTTTTGCGATTCCTTCGGCTGCCTTAAAAGAGTACTTGACCTTGAAGCGAGAGGAATTAGAACCGATCGACGACCTTCCACTCGGCTTGAACCGCGCAATGGGTGTGAACGCTGTTAAGGATGACGCGATAGAGAAAAACATCGAAGAGGTGAAGGCCGAGAAACAGGAAGTAGACAGGACGTTGGTCGAACCTATGAAGACGATTGGATTTGAAGACCCCCCTAATCCAATAGCAAGTTTAAAAGCATGTTCCCAGCTGCGTATGAAGCTTCCAGTCGCACTCAGACTCAAGATGCTGGCTACCGATGAAGCCGAAGAGAATCTTGTCGAGGCCTACTCATTATCGAAGCCAACAACCGATTTAATCTCCAATTACAACTCAAAACGAATGTTAGAGAGGGAGCATCTGAGGAAGGCGATGGCCGGGGCTGGGTTCGCAGCACCCGAGATGTTGATAAAGTACAAGGTTATTAGAAAAGGCAAGCCTTGGAATTACATTAGAAAGAGAGGAAAGTTCAAGAGGTTTTTCGCGGAACCGTCGGCTGCCTTAGCAGAGTACGAGATCCTGAAGCGAGAGGAATTGGAATCAATCGACGGTTATCTACTCGGCATGAGACTCACAATGGGTATGAACGCAGTGGGGGAAAATGCAGTAGAGGAAGATGCTGAAGAGGTGAAGGCCGATGAAGAGGAGGCCACCAGGATTAGGAAAGCGGATGGAGGCGAACAGACTGAGATTAAAGATCCCTCTAGTGCAGTTGAAAGCTTACAGGTATGTGGCGAGCTTCGCCAGAAACTACCCTTGTCACTTAGACTCAAGATGGATGAAACGGATGACGTCGAAGAGGAACTAATTGAAAGTTTCCAATCAAAGAAGTCCGCTAACTTTCTCATCATTTCTAATTATATGTCAGAAAAAATGGAGGAGAGGGAGCAGCTAAGGAAGGTGATGGTCGAGGAAGGGACCGGAGCAGCCGAAGTGTTGATAACCTACAAGCAAATCAGAAAAGGCAGACCTTGGAATTACCTTAAAGAAAAGTACAGGCATTTCTTTTCCAAACCCTCTGCTGCCTTAATAGAGTACTTGACCTTGAAACGAGAGGAATTAGAACCGATCAACAACCTTCCACTCCGTGTGAACCGCGCAATGGGTACGAACGCAATGGAGGAAAATGCGGTAGAGGAAGACATTGAGGAGGTGAAGCGCGGCCAACCGGAAGAACCTAAGGAGAAAAAAGAACCAGAAAAGACGACGAAGAAAGGCGGGATGGATGAACCGATGCCGACTGGAAATCCAAAGATGGAGGTCGGTAAGGTTAGTGATAACGAGAACTCGCTCCAGAGTCTTGACGAATATTTGAAACTGTTCAGCGTCTTCAAGGAACCGCTGAGACTTCAACTGAAAAACACAGATGCGGCCGATAAGGTTGTTCTTATGAGTTACGTACAGTCGGACTACGCCTCTAACGTTCTTCGCGATGACTATTACGCAGAAAGAAAGAAAGAGTTGGAGCTGCTGAAAGCGGAATTGGCAGAAGCGGGATCGAATTCGACCCAGGTACTCGACGTGTATAAATCGATTCGAAAGGGCACCGTCTGGAATTTCATGAAGAGCGGCAGCAAGCAGAGACAGAATTTCTTTAAGAAAACTTCCGCTGGGCGAACGGAGTACGAGGAGCTGAAGGCAAAAGAACGGGACGTAGATAGCTACCTCGATGGATCGCAACCGATCGAAGACAAGGCCCCCGAAAGAGACGACAAGGCCGAGGCTGAGGGCATCGAACGGGCGTCGGCCATCGAAGTGAGCAAGGCCAGGAAACACGAGGTGGACACTGAAGACACGCAGATTGCGAGTAAGAAAGGGGATGATCCGGAAAATGTGGACAGAAGCGCAATGGTCCAAAATGAGATAACAGCGCAACTTACCGAGTGGTTGGCTGGCAGAATCGTCGTGACTAACAGTGCCGAGCTAGCGCTGCTCAACAGCTACTCCCAGTCCGCGATCGCTTCGCCCAGTCTTCTCGCCAATTATAACGACGTTAAAGCAAAGGAGAGGGAAGTGCTGAAGCTGGAAATGGCGGGTGGCGGACCCGATAAGACATCGTTGCTCGCTAACTACAAGAAGCTGCGAAAAGGCAGCCCCTGGAATTCGGTGAAGCTTCAGGATAAGTACAAGACATTTTTCGAGACACCTTCCCCTGCTCTGACGGAATATGAAACTCTAAAAAAAGACGAGCTGTCGATCGATGTCTTTCTGAACGGCGATAACGCGGTCACAGTGGGCAAAGGCGTTGCCCCGGGAGAATATACTGACATGGTAACGAGATCTGTCTACGTAGAGGCAAGAGCAAAGGTTGCCGAGAAAGCAAGAGTCGAAGAAAAGAAAGAAGAAGACGAAGAGATCGAAGAGATGAAGCGAGGAGTAAGTGTCAAAGAAAAGGAAACAGTTGAAGTCGAATATGATGCATACGAAGAACATTTTGAAAACGCTGCAGCTGATGACGACACGACGGAGACTACGGATAGTTACAAGAGTGACGATGACGTCAGCTTGGGAGGTGACAAGAGCACAGATACTACCGTAACCACAAGTGAGAATATTTATGTGCCCATAATTTTTTATGGATAGGGCCTACACACTATTTAAAAATGCCTTTGGAAATTCACGCATACATGAATTATTCATAAATGCCAGGTTTTGGGCCCCATATTGGCCCCAAACCCTCATATGCCGTACTGCTTGCCTATATTAATGAAGGCATGCGTATACATAATGGTGATTATTTGGGGGAATGCTGAGCCAAGTGTCTCTTTCGTTGTCTCCAGACGACTTTCTTTTCTCTGGGTCTTTCGCACCTTGGTGCGCACTAGGAAAGGCGCTATGTAAATTCATAGATACAATACAAATTTCAACTATTAAGAATTATACCAAATAAGGTATCGATAACCATCTTCGTTGACTTCGTCCCTTAATAAACTCCCTGTATTTGAACGACCGCAAATCACAATACTTAGCAATCATTGCCGTTCTTTGGACCATAAAACAGATGTATCAAACGTTTTTTTTAATGGCGGGCCAGTAGCAATATTTTCCAGCAAGTGGCAGGCAAGAATGTAGGTGCATGAGGAATAATGGGGTATAGGGAAATCAGAGGAACCCAAGCAAAACAGTTGAATTTGGCTTTGAAAACGCGATTCTGATACACATTATCAATTACGAACATCGGAGAAAACTCATAAAGCCTGTAAAATGACAAATTAGACATTTTTGTTCTCGTTTGTCTTGTGCTTAGACAAGGCTCCACGAGTCCAAGGCGCCAGAAATAGCCTATATCGTTGACGGGCCATTTCTGGCTCGTTCACCGACTATATGACACCTCTGGCATAAAACCAGAAATGGCTAGCTCGCTTTTATTGCAATTTTTGGTTTGATTGCGTGTTGACCAGAGGCGTAGCAAGCGTGGGGCAGGGGGCACCGCCCCCCAGTTTTAGTGCTCAGTGCCCCCCATGTCCCCCAAATCGGTTCTTTTTATGTTTCTCAAATGGCTTTTTAAGATGACTATTGTTAAGATAATTTTTGCCCCATTTTTTAAATTTCAGGAGTGGGGGCAACATTCAAAAAGTGGGAAGGCAAAAAAATGTTTGCGCTCCGCGCAATATTTTTTAAATTATGCACCTCCACTTTTCAAAGCCTTAATACACCTCTGGTGTTGACCAAAATATAAGTTTGTGCAAGCTGTAAATTGATTTGATATGCTATGTTATCTCGTCTGGATTAATTAAGAGTCAGCAACTCAGCGACAAGACATATCTGTCATAAAACCATCTACTTTAAACGTGAACTTAAATGATTATCTTTTATGCAACGGATTGTCTCTCGTTTTCTTTCAAAACAATGCAGGCATCAAGGGTAACAGCAACCTACTCCGAATCGCGATCGTATTTGCCGCTGTCACGCAGATGATTACTGCTATCCTGTGAGTGTTCATATTGTGTATAGTTTACAATTTTTCTCATTTTAAAACTGATAAACCGCAGTATGATCACAAGTACAGTAGGAACGAATGGTGACAAGTTATTACAAGGAGTCGAATTTAACTGTCTTCAGCCACGCAAGGCGATCATTGCGCTAGACATCTTAGTTTATCAACGCGCAATAAGATCAAGTCAACCTCGCGGGGGTACGGGTATCGAACTCGGTTCCTCAGCTCTGCGCCACAGTGTGTTACCCATTACTCTATACACCCCCCTCCCCATACTCTACTCACCCCAAATTACGAGAATTGTTATTCACTGTTGCATTGTAGATATTTTCATTGTAGTTAGTTTCGTCGTTTTATTATTAAAGTTAGGCCTATTTTACTTATGCTAATAGACTAGATTTAAATGGGTTGACCATAATATGTGTGTTACAATGTAAAATAAATGCAGCGATATATAAATGGCCTACTTATTTATCGTCCAATAGAAAACATTTGTACTAATACATGAGTGTAATATTATGAAAACTAATTATATAATCTGTGAACTTATTGCATGCTCAAGGTAATTTGAAGTCGGTGTAAATAGAATATTATTTTGACGAATAAGAATTAAGAATAATCTTTGTACATTGAGGGTTTCCTTTTTTCTCAGAATCCTGGCGCCGCAAAGCGAAAAATTTGTCGGATGGTGCAGAAGAATGAAGGGTGCGGACGAGATACACGGGATAAAAGTAAGTTAAACATTTTAATGGCCATTTGCTGGAACCCCAAAGGGTCAAATATGAGCCCCGTGTGAGCATACTTGCAGTGTACATTACCCTCTGAAGGGAAGCCCAATATTGCGTGTTGGTCAAAATTTGGCCTAATTACGCGCAAGCAGTAAATTGATCTAATATGCTGTGTTATCTCGATTGCATAGTGTCTGGGTTAATTAAAAGTCAGCGACAAGACTTTTTTAGATTCTTGACAGTGCGTTCACCTTGCGCTGAGCATCCATGCCATAATGTCAGCTGTTGACGGGAATCCGTTGGTTGGTTCCACGCTTGTGCGTGGGCCCATCACTGGTGGCTCTTTTCAGCTAATTAATCTGCACAGTTTTGCTAATAGGTGCATTTTAATTAGTTCACTGTGACATAATGACATTTAGCATCGTTAAAGCCAGCGCAGAGAGCTTTTCTGAGTAGATATTCTGAAGGGGCGCGATATAATTATGCGATTACAATTATTAGGCCTACGTACATTACATTATATATTTGGTGCGATGGGATATTAAGCCGCAATGTGTCAGCCAATCAGTGATCGTCTTTTGTGATACACTGCGGGCGATGTCTGTGTTCGGCTATACAATGGTTGAAGTGCATGACGTCCGGGTACTCGGCAGGATAACTTTGAATATATAATCGCTGAAAAGTTCATCTAAATTTCTTCTGCTCCAGTCAAAAAACTTCCTTTGTCCTTTGAACACATTTCAATGATTTCATTTATATTGCAAGCTCTACATAATTAAGAAATGTGGGGGAGGGGACAAACATGACGTGCCCCTCTCTGTATAAGGTAGGGGGGCTTGTCCCCGTCCACCCCAGGGATCGCCGCCCGTTTGTCCAAGTTTGCTTATTCCGTTTATTGAGGCCTGCGCTTTGCTTTATATTCATAATTATATCAAAGTTCCATTGTAAATCACCGTGAAAATGTACCAATTGAAAATTGATGATAGATTATGGTGAAACAATTCTCTTAAACTGTTTTCTGTAAATCTTTGTGTACAGAAAGCGGCATCGGCTACTCGGACGGATTACCACAGCGCGACATCTCTCTTGCCTTAGGCTAACGTGGTCGTTTCGGACTGTCATTCAGCGTCTGGTTCATCATTATTGAACACTGGCGTAATAATCATGATGCCGTGAAATTTGAACTTACTGTGTGATTCTCTTAGTTGAATTATTCATAATTGTTACCTTCCTCAACGATTTATTCAAACCAAAATTATGTCCTCTCGTTTCAGGTTATCCTTTTTATACTGAACAGTGTTCTATAGGCTACTTTGCAACAAAACGCTATGTATACATTGCTTTGCTGAAATAGGCCTAGTTGAAGAATTTTGAATTAAACAGCACAACGCTCAACTATTTTGCGTTACGTTTATTCCGTTTATTGAGGCCTGCGCTTTGCTTTGATCCAATTCAGTTCAATAGATTTTTATTGGTCTCAAAAGAACATAATAGGCCTAAATAAAATGCATACATTGATAATCATTAGGGGCGGCTTTTGGAATAATTGAAGGAAATAGGCCCTAAAAGGACCGATGATCCCGCTTGTCGGGCTATCGTTTTCTTAGAATAAGCTTACAGTAAGCAGCGGTATAGGCCCATGCATACTGTTCGAAGGGACGGCGGTAGAGTCAAAGGTAGGGCCCACTGTGCAGATGGCAGTGGCAAAGAGGTCGTGGTCCGATTGTCAATGATGTCAGAATCACGCGACAAGAATACACCGAGCACATATGTTACTCGCTCTGTTCCGTACACCCTTATAATGTTATATGCTCCAAGCGCATTCCGTTCGAAACTAAACTGATCTCGAGGTAAACAGCGTTGCAGAATTTATTGCTAGAGCCGCTCCAACGCCGCTGAGCAGAGTAAGTGGGTGGTAAAGGTAGCGGCGACAAGAGTTTCGATCTTTATCTAAAATGACCAATATCTGCCCAAAAATGTATTGGCAGCGAATAAAAAATGCGTGAAAAATGTTCAATGGATGGAATATTTGAACATTTCTCTTACGATACAGTTAGATTCGTATAACGGTTATACATAGCATCGTCGAAATGGCAGCGCCTTCGACGCTAACGTGTCGGGTTCAATACCTCGACGACATGGATCCATTCACGACGAACTTTCCAGAACCGCCTCGAGCGCCGAACTACATTTTTCTGACGAACGTACAGCTGCTGAACCAGATCGCCGGCCTTAAACGTGTTTTAAAGGCGCCACATAAAGTAAGTTGTGATTTTGTTTTTTTTGTAAAGACAGCGTTATGTAAAGTGGCGAAATTTCTCATCTACGCGTAAGGTACATGTAGGGAAAAAAGGCTTTGAGTAAGAACCAAATTCATTTGAGAGGTAATCATGGGTATGTCAAGTCTTCTTGATTGAATGATTGATTGACAGAGAGTGTTTTTTAGCAATTGGTGTCGGTTTATCCCAACAATTGGATAATTTCCGGTCCTTTTATTGACTTTAATAATGATAGATAAAATGCAATTTAGTGCCTGGAGTGTTAGAATTTATGAACCTAGGAGTGGGAGTGAAAATACCTCCAACTAAGTTACACATAATTACTCTTATGGAAAAAACCTGCATGCTGGTTCAGCATAATGACCGGCTTTAGCTTTTATGGAATAGGCTGTCAATTAATTTTCTGTAACCCATCCACTTCTAATACGCTTTTGTGTTTATCAGGCATCCAGGGATGTTTGAGTGTTGTTATATTTCAATTTGCAATTTCAATTACGTCTATAACGTTATGCTAACAGCCGCTGTGCAGGTTAGGGGAATCTGTAAATAATGGAGTTATTGTGTTAGGATATGTCTGAGAACATGTAAGATTAAAGTAATGTAATGTTATGTAATCGAGCATTCATATAGCACCGTTTCAGATATCTAAGTCATAGTGAACGAGTGATTTACACCTGTTAGCAAGACTGTTAAACATGGGGGGGGGACTTTTGGGTGAGCTAAAGGTTAACACTGTTTAGTTTCATTGTTATTGTACTGAGTAAAGATGAGTCAGCAGTATTGAGTAGAAAAGAATAATATTGAATGCCACGTGAAGTTTCTGTTTTCCACCGTGAACTATCTCCGCTATTACGGGTACTGTGATTGTATAATGTTGTGGGAACATCAGATGGCGAGGAAAAGGCGGGGACAGCCGCCCTCGTATGCCGAGTCCAAGAAAATGAAGTCGCCAACACTTCATGCCTGTGGATGCCTATTGAGCTGACTTGAGGGACTAGTCTTCTTGCATCTTCACTTTTATTCTTCTTGCATCTTCATTGTTACTCTTCTTGCATCTTCATTGTTATTCTTCTTGCATCTTCGTTGTTACTCTTCGTTATTGATGAGTGGGTGTCTGTGTGGCCGTGTGCCATAGCAGTTTTGCAATGCTGTCAAATACTCAATTAGTAAATGATATATCTATGACTGTTCTGTCAATGCTAACATTGTTCTATTGAAGCAAGTGCCAAGGGTTTGTAGGCATTATAAATGTTTAAGTTTTGAAGTTCTCATCTGACAATACGTATTGATTTAATTGAAGCCTTCGAGTTGATACTTTCAGATGATTTCCTGTACTTCATTAAACTGTTGCATTTATACAGTTTTATTTGCTTTAAATGATCTTCCTATTTGCATCATATTGTATTGTATTGTGATGTATTATATTGTATTGTGATGTATTGTATTGTGATGTATTATATTGTATTGTGATGTATTGTATTGTGATGTATTGAATTGTTTTGTATTGTAATGTATTGTATTGTATTGTGATTTAATGTATTGTATTATGATGTATTGTATTGAATTGTTTTGTAATGTAATGTATTGTATTGTATTTGAGCATTTGTTGTTGCCAGCTATATGTTCGCGTCTGTGGCCGATCCGAAACAGTCAGTTCGCAGTAGCTGTATAATATTTATATTCCTTTATTACGTAATTCAGATGACATGCTATGTACAACAGTACAGGTCTATGATAGGCAAGCTTTAATGGGCTACAGATAATAGCTGCTCGTTGAAACACAAGTCAGGGAAAACACCATCCACTAATATCAAAGTCCAACATCGTCGATTGGACAGCAGTAGCTACTGTCGCATTTTTGGCGTGTTTGTCGTCTCTAGAGTTCAATTGTACCCAAACAAGTTTATATGTTTTTATGTTTATATGTTTATACGTTTATACGTCATTTCAAAGTGCTGTGAGATGGAATCTGTGTAGTATCGGTAGCAAATTGAAGTTGCTCATGAGTCATGCACAGGGCTAGCTTAGTTAAGGTATCCGATAAGGTAACCCTGAATTTGAAATGACCTAAAAAAAACTTACCACCTGTTCCAGAATTATTTCTTGTTGACAAAACCTAATCCTAGTCGCAGATTACATGTCTTTGTGGGAGTCAAGATCTTGAAATGTCTATGAAATAGCATGTGCTAGTTTCAAGCGTGAAGTTTATTTATTAACAGTACTGACAAGAGATTTTTTTCTTCTTTTGCCTTTTGTTCTGCTTGTACTTGTTCTTCTATTTTGATGGTAAAAGTTTAAGTGTTGGTGAAACCGGGAATTACAGGCAACCGTAGGTCGATAGATTTGGAAATTAATAATATGATTTTAACGATACATTCCTGTCATCAGAACTGAAAAGTAAACTAACGATGAGAAAATGTTAATGTAATTTTTTCACATGCCAGTTAACCACACCTGGCATACCACTAGTGGTATGCTTACCACTTGTGGTAGCGCATACCATGCCGTAAACAAATACCATAATAGCCTGAGACCGTAAGAGGCTGCAGTCTCTTATAGCCTTGTTGAGTCCTGCTGCAATATAAGAGGGTTATACAGTGGCAGACTTATGGAGTGCTGCCTATTAGGGATGAGCCGAAACTCGGTTCGGCTCAAGTTTCGTAGTACTCAGGGTAAACTCGGACTCGGGCAAACAATGGGTCCAAGTTTTAATCTTTCTGATTTTCTGTTTTAAAATGAAAATCAGATTTTTTTGGAATGCGACAATCGACCTGATTAAAAGGTAAATAGGTTTTTTTGTTTACATAGCAACAATCGACCTAGCTAAAAACACAAATGCTACTAAATAAGTCTACTATTAGTGCTTGCTAGTTTTATGATCCTAGTGCAAACCAAGGCAGAACAAAATTATACAAATTGTGCAGTGCTGTCAAACTAAAAATCAAGATTAATGAGACTTTTTAAATATTCTAAACTCAGACTCGTGCTCTGCAAATTTAACTCGTAAAATTCGATATTCAGACTTTGCAAGAAATTCAAACTCATTGGTAGTTTTGATACTGCCTCTAATAAAAGTTTACCACCTGCTCGCGTACACGATCCTTCACATTGGATTATCTGCTCCAGGAACTACGCCACTGCTCGCGTTCTGACAGTGGCCAGCAGGTCCGTACCGCGAGGGGCCAGCGGGACCTAGGCCCCGGGCGCAAATATGAAAGGGGCGCAAATTTCAGGATGGAATACCTTATTATACCATCAAATGCACTATTTTCAAAATGTGGGGCGCCAAATTGATGCTACGCACAGGGCGCAATTATAGCTCGGTAGGGCCCTGAATGCCAGTCCCACGCCTGGAGAAAGGAGGAGGGCGACACCAAATCATCTTCGATATGAAAGGTGTTGTTTAAAAAAAATCAACAATCAGTTGTTTACTGCAAAACATTGGCTCCTGCAGGAAAGCGATTTCAATGAGGCGTCAAATATTTCCACAGCATTCCTCCATTCTGTTGTTCTCGAAATCAACGACATCTTATGCATTCAATTATTGTGTGCTGCGTAGCGTGGCGTACCGAACTAAAGCAGATCATGCGTGGTAAAGTGAACTGGCGACTCAGGTAAGACAGGTAAGTGCTTGATTACATAACATTACATCTAACCGGTCCAGGATTTGATGATACCCGTTGGTCCCTTAAATTCTCTGAATTTGAAATGCACCACCTGTTAAAAAATTGTTCCTCGGTGATAAGACCTAACCATAGTCGCAGAATATATGCCTTTGTGGTAGTCAAGATTTTAAATGTCTATTCTATAGACATTTAAAATTTAGTGATAGTCATCATGTGCTATTTTCAACCAGTTCACTTATGAAAAGTCCTGACAAGAGATCTTCAAGACATGCGACATCCGGCCTAGTGTACGTTTAGGCCTAGTGTTAGTTTATGTCTAGTGTTAGTTTAGGCCTAATGTTCGCTCAGACTATAGTGTTCGTTTGGTCTAGTGTTCGCTTGGGCCTAGTGTGCATTTTGGCCTACAGTGTGCAAAAATGTGGTTCATGATTTCTGATCCACTTGCGCACCATAGCCAACTCGGCTGTACCGAGTACACTGACCGTACACTGTCGATGGGAAGATGAGAGGGCGAGGGAGGAGACTGCCATGCGCCATCATATGCTGATACGGTAGGAAAATGAAGTCGCCAACATTTCATTGCCCCGTAGCTATCTCAGGGTTAGTGTAAGGAACTAATCTTCTTCCAATTTGAAGGAAATTTCAATACACAAGGGCAGATCAAGGCTACGCTGGATAGATAATAATTATAATTGAAGAAGTAGCATCACTGAGGGACTAGACAAGCGACCGAGATAGTCAATGGCGGCTGACGTCAGGATGTTGACGTTGATTGTGATGAATCTAATCCAACGGTATAACCCGGATGCTAATGAGGAGAGCATAATATGGTGCTAACACCCCTCCTCTCTCTTTAGCCAGGGAATGGCATTTTCCCACGGATGATGATGGTCTGGTATCGACGGATAACATGCAGAACTTTGATCAGGTACACTGTACCAGGAGCGTCAATCCCCTCTGAGTGATGGAGGCAAACCCCGGTCGCAAGTGCCAGGAAGGCAAGAGATTTGCCCCTAAGACTCAAACAATATCCCTCCCCTACCTGAAGTTTGAGGCATTTGCCTCCGGACCCCTATCTGGACGCCTCTGAACTTTACCGCAATATTGAAACATGATATTATTGTTTACGATGAAGAAGACATTGGATTCAACTGAATTGCCTCGTCATATATGACGTCTGAAGTGAAGCCAATGAAGTGGTCTCACTGGTCAGGTGTTGACTTGTCGACGTGTTTCTCGTGACCATGCAGAAATAAATTATACCTTGTTGCTCATGAATTATTCATTTCAACTCATCATGAATGTTGATGCGTTTACGTCACAGGTATACGTATGTACTACGCATGTATTCATGTAGAAATTGTAGGTATTTGTATATATGTATTTGTCCCGCTCTATCTCTTTCTCTATGTAGCTTTCTTTATCTCTCTCTTTCTCTCTATCATCTGTCATCTATCATCTCTATCATCTGTCTGTCTGTTTCTCTCTCTCTCTCTGTCTCTCTCTCTGTGTCTCTCTGTCTGTCTCTTTCTTTCTCTATCTGTCTCTCTGTCTGTCTCTTTCTCTATCTGTCTCTCTGTCTGTCTCTTTCTTTCTCTCTCTGTATCTCTTTCTCTGTCTGTCTGTCTGTCTCTCTCTATATCGCTCTCTGTGTGTCTGTCTCTTTCTCTATTTGTGTGTCTGTCTCTGTATCCCTATCTATCTGTCTGTTTGTCTTTCTCGCCCTCAGTTTCTCTCTATCTCTGTCTGTCTGTCTGTCTCCCTCGTGAGCGTGTGCGTGCGTGCGTGTGTGTGTTTTAATGAGCTTCATTGGGTACTAACAAAGGGCCCTGATGCATGACTATCTAAGTGATCCGTAAAAGGTGTAACCTCAGATAAGCTGACGACTCTCTTGAGCTATTTGTGGCAGCTGCCAGTTAGTCATCGTGTTTATTTGAGCGACTGTTACACCAATGGAATGCTATAAGTAACAAAGAGTTCATTACTACAAAGCGCCGAGTGACTCGATTAAATGCGACCCACTTTTATGTCGGTACACTTTGCGCGGCGCGATTGCGTCACGACTTCGTCTGTTTCGATACGCAAGAGGGCGTTAGAGTCGCTCAAACTCTGCCACTGTTTGCGCTGTGGTGGTGCCAGTCTAAAGCCTGGATAGAGGAGGAGGGCGACGCTAATGGCCATTGCTGGTATATGGACAAATATGATTAGCGTCGGCCTCCTCCTTTATACATGCTTGGGACTGGCACTGCCTGAGTGCAGGGAGTGAGTGAGTTTGAACGGTTGTTATTCCCACTAATTTACTGGAGATGTGTTCACGAGAAATGTTGTGTGCAACATGTTTTAAATGGTTCACACACTTTAGTGCGCAGGTCCGAACTGAAAGCGATGATAGTTAAACAAGGACCATATCTGAAAGTCTAAGGTGATAAGTTTTGATAACCTTAAGACTGGTTTATTGTATAAAGATATAAATAACTGGACGTATCAGCCAAGGAATCAAAAGTTTTTGGAGTAAGGTAGGCCACTGCCGGCTAGGAGAATCGATCTACCTAGTAGTTTCTTTAAAGACATTTTTTGAGCACACTAAATTCTTGTGTGCGCTGGCTCCACGGCCCGTTTGCACTCCTACATGCGCACAGCTTGGAGGGAACATTTTGATTTGAACCTTCTTATAGGTCGTCATTTGTAGGTGACTTTACATTATAATAACAGAGATGTGCTGATGACAGCATTTGTAGGGGTTGTGGTTACAGACAGACATAAGGAGAGAGACGGAGAGACAGAGAGACAGACAAAGAGAGTGATAGAGACATACGCCTTCGCCAAATGGGTCATGACAGTACCTGTCAGGTTTACTGTCTAGTATTTGCATATTGTGTTTGCTATGGCCTAACATCATATAGCGTCTTCAGCCATAATAGGACATTCAATTGAATAAGGTCTCAGTATACTATTTGATATAGACAGCCTCCTGTGGAGCTTACAGGAGTTGGTGGTGACTTTGCATATAGCCTAAGATCGTGGCCTGTTTCAAAGCCTGTCAGTCTATACATGACGGTGATTTTTTTAATTAGTCATGGCGCGAGCATAGAGATGTTGCCTGGACTCGTGTTTTGGAGATTATAAACGAGAGCGTTCCTTGGTTTAAAAAGCTGGAAATAGCAATTTACATGTCAATCATTCAATTAATCAATCAGTCAATCAATAGTTTATTCAGCAATCCGAAAAATTCAAATACAAGTGCATGAGCTTTGTGTTGGTTGTCGGTTGCCTGTGAGACCAAATTAAGGACCCAACGGCCCCGCTAGTTGGGGCAGGGCCACCCAGCTATGCATAGAATTGAACAAGAAGTAATTGATGATGAGGCACATCGTGTTTTTCTATACCGTATACATAAGAAACGGTTTGCTGATGATATTCAGCTTTATTCACTTGACAGCCATTGCTCAAGCCTTCATTTCGGCAGTAAAGACATAATCGTCGTCGTCATCATCATCATCATCAGTTCCTGATGCAAACATTTGACGGCGATGGGTACGAATAAATGTACAGGAATGGATGTCGTCGAATCGAATCGGCTTATGCGCCTGTGAATAAGCTGGTTCCCGTGACATCGCTTTTGTGGGCGCTGTAGAAATATTGACTTTATGACTACGTGTATGGCTGGGCACAGAGACCGTCTATTTCGGGGGCCAGATAGGACCGATAATACAGGACTTCCTGATCTATTTTAGGGTTATGTCAAGTTGACAAATGTTGACAGTCTGGCTTTGGCTCTGTAGTAGTTTGGGGAGGGGTATTAGCTTGTTGGGATACTACTGAAAGATTTGGTTCCTCTTAGAAATTTCACCGTTTTCTAATATGTATGTGTAGGTATGCATGTATGTGTATGTGTATATATGTACATGTATGTATGAAAGTATTGTTATTTTATTATAATTTATTATAATTTATTATAATTTATTATAATTTATTATAATTTATTATAATTTATTATAATAAATTATAATTTGTTATAATTTATTATAATTTATTATAATTTATTATAATTTATTATAATTTATTATAATTTATTATAATTTATTATAATTTATTATAATTTATTATAATTTATTATAATTTATTATAATTTATTATAATTTATTATATATCTCAGGTGTATGTAATCTATCGGGATTTAACAAGTATGGGTTTGACATCTTTTTGGGATGGCTTTTATTATTAGTATTCGTATTTTTATTAGACCTATTATTGTTGTTTTTAGCTGGGGCTATTATTTGGCAGGGGTCGGGAACGCTCCGAGTAGATGTCTTGAAGGCAGTCATATAAATCCTCCAAATTATTAGTTTTATTGTTATTATTAGTAGTATTCTATTTTTTATTATTATTATCTGTTTAATTTTCATTGTTCTCATTGAACAAACATTTTGCAAAACATGCAATCATAAATACGATCTCGATTACATGTTCAATGACTGTCATAATTTTTTATGCATATTCGTGAATGACTATCATAATTTTTAATGCATATTCATGAATGAATGCATAATGTAGCATATGTTAAGTATACCTCTCGAAATCTATGACCTGCACACATTGTGAGTGTAAATAAACGTAGTGGCGCCAGCTGTCGTTTGTAATTCTGATCGAACATTTTTATAGCGCCGCTCAAAGAGCAAGACTTTATAAACAGAGGATCCCTCTGTGTTAGCCTATAATCATGATGCTAAGACCGTGACTGCAATTAATACATAACTTATGGCCTACAGAACTACACGTTTTGTATGCTGACTTGGGTACGTATCCTTTTTAGGGAAGGGGTGTTAAGTGCTTGAACCTCTGGGCAATGCTTTTGTACACAGTTGGTGCAGTGAGGGTTTCGTTTTAGCAGCCCCACTCTATATAGAGGACGTAGACCCTGGGAACTGGCTGCGGGGGTGGGACCATGCAAAGGGTGTGGTGCCTGGGCCAAGTTTTCTTATCGCAGGGAACTTGAGTTTCCTGTCATCGGTCTGTAGGAGGATGTTGACGAGGAAGAGGAGGAGGTAGAGGTGGAGGAAGAGGGGGAGGTAGAAGAGGAGGGGGAGGAATAAGAGGAGGAGGTTGAGATGGAGGAAAAGGAGGTGGAGGTTGAAGAGTAGAAGAAAGAGGAAGAAGTTGAGATAGAAGATAAGGAGGAGGTAGAAGAGGAGGAGGAGAAAGAAGAGGATGGGGGAAGAAGAGGAGGTAGAGGTGGAGGAAGAGGAGTAGGAATAAGAAAAGAAGAGGAGGAGGAGGAAGAAGATGAGGAGGGGAGGAAGAAGAGGAGGTAGAGGTGGAGGAGGAGTAAGTGGAGAGGAGTAGGAAGAAGAAAAGGAAGAGGAGGAGGAGGAGGTAGACGAGGAGGAGGCGGAAGAGAGGAGAAGAAATTGGAGGGAACATTTTGGGCTTTAATCATCGTCATAGCACCAACTGTTGTTGTTGACTATTGAGCCTTAAATCAAGGTTGAAATTGGACGATTTGCACAGACCCATTGCGGCTCTCAGCCTCTCAAACACTCGATAAATGACCGTCATTTGAGAATGGAGATCTATTAGTCGCTTTTAGTGTCAGAAACACTGATGGTGATGGACGAGCTGAAGAGAATGATGATGATGACAATGGTGATGATAATGATTACGCTTACGACGACGACGAGGCTTTTTGCTTATTGACATCTGTGTATAACTTTATGTGAAAAAGAGTTCATATGCCATTGTCACCGATAATTAGAATTGTATTAATATTATTATTAATCTAATCCAAAAAATGTCTGAATTCTCAATCTTTTGTACATACAACAGGATAATGGTTTTAAACGGGGTTTGGGCAAAAAGATTGGGAAACGCTTGGAAGTAGAATAGGAGTCGGTGAAAAGTGTCCTTAGGCGTTGAGAGTCTTGGCCTTAGGCGTGCTCTGTTGATGTGGATAAAGCATCTATCTTCTTTCGTCGAGTCCATTCATCATTGTTCATTGTCTATCTTGTGCTCCTCCTCCTTCTCCTCCTCCTACTGCTCCTCCTCCTCCTTCTGCTCCTCCTGCTATGCACCTCCTCCTTCTCTTCCTCCTCCTGCTAATCCTGCTCCTTCTCCTCTTCCTCCTGCTGCTCCTCCTCCTTCTCCTTCTGCTCCCCATCCTCGGGCCTTCTCCTATCTCACGATAGCACCAGACATCTCAATGCTTTCCCCTTTCGACCTTTTGACCTCCTTTTCCTTCTTCATCGCACTTCAGAATATTTATAAAATACAACACAACTGATGATTAATTGTACAGCCTGCTTCTTTTACAAGACATGTCGTGCACGAGAGAGCCCAGCCCGTCAGTCACGCTCCACTCCTAGCCGTAGTTCAACGAGAATGAATGAATTTTTAACTGTGATTTTTTTTAAATTGCGCAACAGACGTGCTTTGACAAATTGAAGTCGAAAGACTGTTCCATTATTCTTTGGCTCGAGATTAAATTAGAAATGTAAACGAGGATTACATTAACATTTTCACGATGAACTGCTTTCAGTGCACTCTAGTCTTGAAATGCATTGGTATTAAGCAGCTTTCACGTCTAGAGTTACTTAACTAAACTTACTCATGCAAATTCAATTTTATATCAGCTACGTCTGAAATCTCAAATAAATTATCAAGAAATCTGGGGTGGATTTCTTAGTTTCTGACAAAAGCAACACAACGTTTCACGTTTTAGAGTCTGTAAGCTTAGGCGAGACTTGGTCCTGGGATTGAGAGGATAGGTCGACAAAATTGGGTTGGACCGTTGGGGGCAGATCGGAATAAATTTCAATTCCCAATTAAATGTGGGTGCAGAGAAAGTTTTTATTGTTCAATCTGTTCGTTCTGCCTAATGACCACTGACCGCCTCTCTGTCTTACTATGGCTGGTATTTAAAGTGCCATCGATGCAGGACCGTACCGAGCTATAATTGCGCCCTGTACCTAGCATCAATCTGGCACCCCCACATTTTGAAAATAGAGCATTTTATGGAATAATAAGTTATTCCATCCTGAAATTTGTGCCCTTTCCACATTTGCGCCCTGGGCCGCGGCCTCTGGCCCCCCTCGGTACGACCCTGCATCGATCGATGCTTTTGCCAATTAGACAACGGCACCATTAAACTCCCTAATTAATGATATTTAATTGAGTTGATTTTATGTTAATGCCGTCTATAGTATACACAGACCTCATGTTGATTGCGCTGGTCAATTGTAATCAGTTTCAGATGTCCAGGTCCATTTAATGGATTCCAAAGTGCTGTCATAATTATAACTACTTGAGTCCACTTACATGGGGGTGGAAGTGGGCAGAGGGTTGGGGTAGGCGGGGTGGTTACTATAGCGCCTTATAAGTGAAATCGTTGAACCAGCAATTTCACATGCATCGAGTGCCCAGTGCAACATGGTTGCTTTGCCCTAGTCTGCTCCGCTCTTAAGGTTCTTATGCTTTCTCTAACTCAGCTCCCAATAATTGTAGAGCATCCTGTGCTATGTGATTGTTAAGTTAGATGTGTAACGTAATGGGCGCCTTGCATGGCCGCTGATAGTTAAATTCGACTCATGTAAAAACCTGTCATCATGAATTTGTATTACATAAGTTCAGTATAAAAACCTTCACAGTGCTATGAATAATTATTGCATCACCCTTCTGAAGCTAAAAATTGGTTCAAAACATTTAAAGTCGTATTTGATTTTCCAGCTTTCGTTTTCTTTTAAATACCAGCATCTCTCTAATGGGTTTTTGGATGAAAGTTTCCAGTCAGTATAATTTATGCGTCTCTGGCTACTAGACTTTACTGGAAGGGGCTATTCAATGGTTTTGTTTTCTATTTTGAAAGCATGGTTTCTTGATGATTCGTAAGAACCCTTATTGTTGAAGAAGTTTCGCTGCAGATGTTAGGTGATGACTCAGCAAGCAGTTCTTGCCATTAGCTGCTTTTGATTTTGACAAGATGACAGCGAATATGGTCAGCTTTTAAATCTTTTTGGCTAATATTATTATTATTAGTAGTAGTATTATTATTAGTAGTATTATTATTAGTATTATTATTATTATTAGTAGTAGTAGTAGTAGTATTAGTATTATTATTAATATTAGTATTATTATTAGTATTATTATTAGCATTATTATTATTATTATTAGTAGTAGTAGTAGTAGTAGTAGTAGTATTATTAGTATTTCTATTAGTATTAGTATTATTGTTATTTTTGTAATTATTCTATAAAGCTTTTTTTTGTTCTGGGGTAGTTGTCCTCACCTTGATAACCTGTGCAAATGTGCCTCGGAATGCGACAGCGTTATATCGTTGTGTTATTATTATTATCATTATTGTTGTTGTTGTTGTTATATACTGCTGACACAATAGTTGTAATTAATTGGATCTCCATACCTTATTGTGCCTCAATCTTACCTCACCCGATGTGTTTTACTCGTTTGCAGCTTGAGGACTGTACGCTGCAGCTTTACAAGAGCAATGGGACGCAATCGGACTTTGGCACCTACCTCGACCTCGATTCAACTCTTGACGAACAGGCAGAGGAGCTGGAAGGATTCTCCGATAAGTAAAGACCTTGACTGACCATCTATTATTATAATATAGTGTAATTACTTGTGTAGTGCAGTTATCATAATGGAAAATGATACAGGACATGAAGGGTTCATGGTTATGATATTATTAAAGAATATTCTTACTTACTTACTTACTTACTCGCGTACTCACTCACTTACGCACTCATGCATGCACTCACTCACATGCTCACACACTCGCTCACTCACTCACTCACTCACTCACTCACTCACTCACTCGCTCGCTCGCTCACTCACTCACTCACTTAGATCACTTGATTGACCATCTCTTCAAGGCTGATCTAGTCTTGCAATCAAACTCTTGATTTGATTGACGTCTTGTGATTACGTAATAAAATCAAATAATGCACTGTATCGCAGAGGTGCCTATTTCTTATAAACTTTGGCATAGAGTATTTTTACTTGGAAAGAAGTATCTTGCACTCATGTTTAAAATACTCGTATAAATGTATTTCTGCATGTCTTATAATATTTACTATTGTGCTCAATATACTTTGAAAAGTATATTCTCCTTCACTGATTATAAGAAAACGATTTATATAGCGCCACAGTGAGGTGAGGTCGAAGAAGAAAGAGGAGCTGAGTGAGTTAATTATAATCAATATCAGTCAGTTAAATTAGATGCGTAGCCTAATGGACGCCCTGCGTGGCTGCCTGCATTCAAATTCGACTCCTATTACAATTTGTCATCGTTCGTTCATACTGTGTTTGTAATCATACTGCGGTTTGTCAGTTTGCGATTAAACGAAAATATTATTATTATTATAAATTATTATTATTATCATTATCATTTTTGTTATTATTATTATTATTATCATTTTTGTTATTATTATTATCATTATTATCATTATTATTATTATTATTATTATTACTATTATCATTATCATCATTATTATTATTATTATCTTTATCATTATTATTATTATTATTATTATTATTACTATTATTATCATAATCATTATCATTATTATTATGAGATTTTAGTAAGGTAGGTCTTGATCCGTGATTTAATTGTACGTATGTATGTGCGTGTGTGTGATTGTCTGTTAGCAGTAAGAAGAATGCCATTATCCTGCGAACACAGCTGTCCGTCAGAGTCCACACGTGCATAGGTAAGACCTCGTCCTCGTCAAGGTGTAGAGGTATACAGGTGTTGCCAGGTGTTATAATTGGCCTGGGAATTGTGGGTCAGTCTTGCTGTGAACAGCTGTACACGGTTGTGAACTGGTGACCAGGTGTTATAATTGGATGGTGACCTGATTTTGATGGACTCTCGGTTGATGCCTTGTTTGAGCGCCTCTGCATAGACAGCTCTCAGGGGTGCTATATAAATACTCTATTACAGTACATTACATTGTGTGCATTTCAATCGCTCAACTCATCGACGCGACTTGGCCCAGAGACTCTGAACATCCATACGCACTTCCATAATACAGCATCGGGTTTTCTTGGTCGTGGGACCTACCATCTGGAATGGACTTCCCATAGAGCTCCGTCTCGTGCCTAAGAACTCCTCATCTTCGTTTTACGCCTCTCTTAAAACTGTCCTTTTCAGCCGAGGGTTAGGCCGGGAGCGCCTCTGAGTAGATATCTTGAAGGAGCGCTATATCAAGTATTTTTGATTGATTGGTTGATCCATACCATCTGTCAGCTGTTGACGGGAATCCGTTGTTTGGTTCCATGCTTGTGAGTGGGCCCACCACTGGTTTTTCATCTTACTGTGCATAGTTTTACTAACAGATCCATTTTTAACTGTTCACTGTAAAATGTAACATCATTATGACCAGTGCAAAGATCACCTCTGGGTAGAACTCTGGAAGAGGTGCTATATAAGCGCTTGATTACATTACGTTTGCGCCGGTGTGACATAATAAGGGCACTTATGACGGATTGGCAATAACGCGTTTTGCCATTACTGAAGAAGTCCACAGAGCACTACTGACAGTCTGCTATCTGATTGGATGATTAATAGCTTACTGGTGGCGTACCAACGATCCTTTGGACGTTACTGCGTTGGTTTAGCTTTGAGAGCCCTTATCTTTGACATCTGGGTAATCATCGTTGTTGTTTTTGCTGAGTAATAATTTTTGGACCAGCATTTGAAATTGAAAAGTCCTATACAGGCGTATAGATTGGTTGTTTTTTGCTGTAAATACAGTACGACAGCGTTGTGTAGCGCGATTCGTCATTTATGTTGCTCTAGTTTAAATAGAATTTGGCCATGAGTAGATGTTCTTGGGAGATGGATTTTGCATGTACTAAGTGGCGACTTTCTACTACGAAATATCATCAGGGAAAAATGAAGGGAGAAAAGAGAAGAGGATGACCGAGAACAATGATCTTGGACTGGATGATGGAAAAGGGTGGATATCAGAGGATGTGAAGGAGAAGGCCAAGAACAGAGAGAAGTGGCGACATTGGACATACGAGCCCTGAAAAAAGAAGACCAAAGAGAAGATGCTTTTGATGGAGCGCTATATAAATTGTAATAAAAATACCAAAGATTATATAATGATAGATATGCAGGGGCATTGCTGGGTGCTGTGACTGCTTGTCATTGCTGCCTCAGTGCATTGTAAAGAACTCTCAAAAGATTATATCCTCTGTTTGGTCAGAGACTCAGCTGTCAATTGCACTTGCTCTCTGTTTATTCTTTCATCTGCAGCTAATCATAACTAAGTTTAACTGGTACATTGTCAGCTGTTACATTCGGTTGCAAGGTACAGAACATACATTAGAGCGGTCAGCCCGTAGCGTTCAGTGTGTGCTGAGTGTGCGGGTTCGACCCTCGTCCGAGGCGTCAGTCACTGTGTTTGGACCTTGAGCAAGTCATTCGCTCACTATTGCTCTGCAGTACAACTGCAATTGCGCCGTCGAGGCGTGTATGCACTTCTGAGCAAAAATGTTGGAAGAAGGGAAATATAAAATTTCAGGATAAATAAATAAATACCGCTATGCCACCGAGTTCCATAGAGCGCTGTGATATTTGTATGATACAGTGAGCAAATATTAAGTTATTTAGTTAGAGACATTTAGCTAATTATAACTAAGCTTGATTGGTTTACTGTGAGCTGGTACATTGCTGTGCACAACTGTAGCTATAAACTCTCTTGAGAAGGGCTCGCACTTTCCCACAGCGGCGACTGCTCATTTCATTTCAGATCATTTAGTCAAAGATCATTTCGTCAAAGATCATTTTGTCACAGATCTTTTCGTCAAAGATCATTTCGTCGAATTCATTTCGCCAGGTAAAATATCCTTAGGGTCGGTTGGGGTCAGGTTATGCATCGTGAGGGTTGTTTAGGGTCAGGGTTAGGGTTAGTGTCGTTTTAAGAATGCGAGGAAATGAACTACGACGAAATGATCTGGAACCTCCCACAGTAGATGTTTGCTTTTCGACCACACCCCAGGCTACTATTATTGGCAGACAGTTGACTCTTCTTGACCACACCAGTTGAGAGTCTCTTGTCAAAGATCATGCCTTTCAACTGTTAACATAGTTGCCAGTCTTTTTCATTTGTCAGAGTCCTCTAGGGGCGTATTTTAACCGATATTTAAACGGTAGTCATGGTCTATTTCTATTTTCTATTTGAAGTGAGTGTGTTTTGGGGACCAACGCGGAAATGTTTACTGAATACTGGGCAGATATTGTTGCATAAATTGTGCCGATTTTATTTCCTCATTTATCGACCCCAATTTAAATGTTCAGTAACGATAAGATTTACGTGACTGATGATAAACGATGGTTTGTTGTGGTCTGCAGAAAAGCTGCTGAATTCTACCGGTCGAGACCTTCGAAAGTCACTCTTCTCCTTGAAGCAGATTTTTCAGGTACGAGTATAACTACGTTTACTATTATCAATCAATCAAAAATACTTGATATAGCGCCCCTTCAAGATATCTACTCAGAGGCGCTCGTTATATCATCCAGTGCTTTGCCTCAGGGCCAGAGGCGGCGATCCCGGGTGGAAAGTCGAGGGGAGGTGGGGGGAAAGTCCCCCCACCTTTTACAGAGAGGGGACAAGTTATACGTATGTCCCCACTTTTCCTACCCCTCTCATTGGGTGTCTCCCCACCTGTCAAACGAGATCGCCGCCTCTGCTCAGGGCAACAGGGTGTATTGAATAAAAAGAAACGCTTTTTAGCATCTTTTTGTGCCAGCCTTTAGCAATAACATCAGCCGATGTGTGGCAGTCATTTTATTTTTTTCTCTATAAAATTTCTTTTTCGAATTTTCTGCTCTTGGGTTTTCTTTATAACATCTAATGGCGCAACTCCTTTCGAAGTTGGTTTTGTTGTATCCATCCGCCATCCATCATCTCCTGTATCCATCCGCCATTGTCACTTCCAGCAGCATTGGTCTAGGTGTTCTCTCCGTCTATTTCCCTACATTCTTTCCGCCAGTATGGTCTTGGTAGAGATTCCACTCACAGTGTGTGTCTCATCCTCCATCTGTCTGTCTGTCTGTCTGTCTGTCTGTCTTTCTCTCTGTTTGTCTCTGTCCTCCCTCTCTCACTCTCTCTCTCTCTCACTCTCTGTGTCTCTGTCCCTCTCACTCTCTCTCTCTCTCACTCTTGCTGTCTATCTCTCTGCCCCTCTCATTCTCTCTCTCTGTATCTGTCTGACTCTCTCTCTCCACATCTCTGTATCGTTCTCCATGTCTCTGTCCCTCTCACTCTCTCTGTCTATCTCTCTCTCTCTCCCTGCTGTAGTATATAAATTCTTTTCTAATTTAAATACCAATTAAGATTCAGATATAGTCCTGCAGTGTTTGTCTTTTCGTAATTATGCAACCATAAATCAGTGTTTGATATTTTTTTAGACAGACTAATGAGTTGATTTTATTTGTATTTTAAATGAGGCATTCGCTGAGCATTAAGAATGCACTTATTATAACTATGCATTTTGCTGTATTTAATGTTATCAAGAACCAGTGAACGTTAATTGGGGGAAAACGTTTAAACATATTGAGGTATCAGTGACGATACATAAGCGAGGAGCTTTTTTTTTTTTTGAAATTGTTTTGAATGTAAATGAAGCAGTTTAAATGTGTAGAAAAGGATTGCATGAATCGATAGATTCATCCACACTAACCACTTCACTACACTAACCACTACACTACACTAATCACTACGCTAACCTAACCACTACACTACTTTAACCACTGCACTACACTAACCACTACACTACACTAACCACTACACTTCTTTATATTCTTCCTCTTCTTGTTAATCTTTTTATTCTTAAAACTTCATCGTCTACTTCAAAACTTAACAGTTATGGTAATAAACAGAATTTGAAGAGAATATTGATGAAGTGTTAGGTGAATTAATTAACGTATGACTGGCGTCTGCTACTTCCAGGATGACAAGGATTTGGTTCATGCTTTCGTTACAAACGATGGCCTTGACTGTCTCATCAAAGTCGGCTTAGATGATGGAGACAGCAGCCAGCAGAACTACATCCTACGAGGTCAGTCGTGTGGTCACTTTGGCGTTTAGCTGGTCAGTCGAGTGGGCACTATGGTGGTCAGCTGGTCAGTCGAGTGGTCACTTTGGCGTTTAGCTGGTCAGTCGAGTAGTCACTATGGCGGTCAACTGGTCAGTCGAGTGGTCACTATGGTGTTCAGCTGGTCCGTCGAGTGGTCACTATGGTGGTCAACTGGTCAGTCGATACTCCACTTTCACGGCTTTCAAGAGGCTATTGAGCCTTACATGTTAATGAGGGAGAACTATAGGAGAACTTAGGAGTCGGACTCTGGCACATATAGTTTGAGTGTAACTTAACTCTGTAAATTAAGTTGCAGTTTGTCAGCTTGATTTGAGTTAATCAAATGTTGGATTGAACTGAATTAACCTGCAGTGGTTCTAACACTAATTAAACGTATTTGGCTCATGTCAACACCTGCGTTCTTTCCCTATGCTCTCTGGCATTGAACTGGCTGGCAGTGCCGCTTTCAGACTCTGTCAAAACACTTGGGGTTACCCTCGACAGCAAGCTCACATTTCGACTTCACATAACAAGGCCTTGTAAATATTGTTTCTACCACATCAGGGCAATACGTCACATAAGGTCGGCTCTAACCCAAAATATGTCTGAAACTATAGCCTGCTCACTTGTCTCCTCTCGCCTCGATTATGCTAATTCACTTTTGTCGGTTTCTCAGACCTTGAACTCAAAAGGCTTCAACGTATTCAAAATACGTTAGTTCGAGTAGTGCTAGGTGTCCCACTACGAACATGCTCCTCTGCCCTACTCCACCAGCTGCATTGGCTCCCTGTTGAATTCAGAATCAAATTTAAGTTAGCTTGTTTGAAAACAAAGCCATCATCACCAGTACACCTACCTATATTCATGCTCTACTAACTCCTTACATTCCTCCTCGTTGCTTACGATCTTCAAGTACAGGTCTTTAAGTTGAACCACTATGCAGAACAGTTATGGGCTCTCGTGCATTTCATGTCTCTGCTCCTAGGGAATGGAATCAACTGCCACTCTCTCTTCGTAGCTCAAATTCACTTCCTTCCTTTAAAAAGCGACTCAAAACTCACTATTTCTCTTTGGCTTTCAAGGATTTGGAAATCTGATTGCATCTTCTCCTGGCGACCGACTATCCGCGCCTCAGATTCACAATTAGGTGTGACCTTGTGCGCGTTACAAATTTATTAATAATAATAATAATAAACGTCTTATGAACCATTTAAATCTTTGTTAAAATACAGAGATAACCGATAGCTCATAATAAGTAGCTGTAACTTGTAAGTCGGTCAGATATGTCTGTCTGTCTATGAGGCAGGCAGGAATGTTTTCTTGTACTATGCTGGGTTTTTTCAAGGAAATTATTCTTGTTTTTTTGAAGCAACCATAGTTCTTAGCTAATAATTTTAATAGATTGTGTCTATTTTTAGCCCTTGGTCAAGTGATGCTGTATGTTGACGGAATGAATGGTGTCATATCTCACAGTGGAACTATTCAGTGGCTCTACTCTCTGACTAAGTCTAAGGTACGTTTGAGATGATGCAGCTTTTTATTTGGCAGCTCGTAGGAGGCGCTTGTCGGCTCTTTGACACCCCAGATCTATTGTTACAATGTTAAATACTTTTTAACTGTGTCTTTTTGATGTCTGTGTGCAATTAAACAATTGGTTAACAAGGAATATATTTACTTACTTACTGTTAGGGATTACTCTTGGTTCGAGTAATGAGCGGTTTACTTAGCCGTGTTTCATCGTTTCCAGGTTCGGTTGGTGGTAAAGACGGCTCTGAAGCTGCTGCTTCTGTTCGTGG
>OY365822.1:4714406-4974406 GCA_959347315.1 Bimastos eiseni
CTATAATATAAATATTTACAATATGAAAATTTACGATATGAATATTTACGATATGAATATTTACGATATGATTATTTACGATATGAATATTTACGATATGAATATTTACGATATGAATATTTACGATACAAATGTTTACTGTGAATGTTTACAATCTGAAAAATTAAACTATGAATATATGCCACATGAATATTTATGCTATGCTTTCCATTATTCC
Organism: Bimastos eiseni; assembly: GCA_959347315.1. NCBI lineage: Eukaryota > Metazoa > Annelida > Clitellata > Crassiclitellata > Lumbricidae > Bimastos > Bimastos eiseni. Next base: position 4,714,624 of record OY365822.1, read on the forward strand.
TATTACCAGAACTAACAATAACGTATTTTAATAAGTAAGTATATCTTTTATTGCTCTGCCTGCTTCCTATCAGCACCTGCAGTTTACATCCACTTAGAACGTATATATGTTGTATATTCATATTGTATATATATATATATATATATATATATATATATATATATATGTTTATATATATATATATATATATATATAATTGATCTGCATGTATATTATATAGACATATATACGTGTATACATTCTGTATGTATATATATATATAATAGATGAATTGTTGTTTCAGTTGTTCGTCGTTCCACGGCTGATCCGCTCTTTCCGCAGCCGCACAGCCATTCCTTAAGCGCGGAAGAAGTCGTCGAGAGATGGAAGAAGGTGGACGGAGAAGGACCGAAGAGAGTGCTGCCATCTGGCCTCGAATCATCCGGTCTCAATAACCGCCTCTGGCTTTATAAACGTACCTCCCTCACGGACGAGAACCCCGATTCCAAGATCCCCGACCCCAGGAACCTCGCCCAAACCCAGAGACAGAGCAGTCGGACAGAACCGACCCGCGACGACAGGAACGGTCTCTACCGGATCGAGTCGATTCCTGACGACCGGTCAGGTCAGGATCAATCGTCGATCGTCGACCATTCGGTCTTGACCGAGGACTTCCTGACGACCCAGATAATGAGTCGGTTGGCTGGTCTGAAGCCGTATGCCCCGCCGCAGAGGGAAGCCCCACCGGAGAAGTCAAAGCCCAAGACGGACACGGACATCCAGTGGGAGCAGATTGCAAGCACGGTCCAGGGTCCTCTCAGGATCAAGGACCTCGACTTCACCGATTTGACCGAGCACGACGACATCAACTACGTCCGACTCCAGACGCCGGCGGCAAGTCGGAAGCTTCCACCCTACATGGAGAGGCAGAGACTCTTAATGCCTCCTCCTCCTCCTCCGCCTCCTCTGGGCGCTCCTCCAGGGGTACCATCGCTGCCCGGGGGAGTGCCCCCACCGCCTCCACCGCCGCCCTCTCAGACTTCGAATCCCAAGGCGAAGTCCCGGAAGACGGTAAAGCTGCACTGGAAGGAGGCAAAGTCGGAGTTCCTGACGCCATCTGGGAGACCGGCCGAGACGATATGGACGAAGATGACACGAGAGGTCGGACAGGTGAACCTCAACACGGATCAACTGGAGCACCTCTTCGAACTGAAGTCTCAGGATGCCAAGGCCAAGGTCGGCCTAGGAGTCATACATCGTATTCCTCTCGTCGTCATCATCATCATCGTCATCATCATTGTATGTTGTCGTTGTCTGTCGATGTCATCGTCGTGTGTTGTCATCATTGTGTTTTGTTTTCATCATCATCATGTGTTGTCGTTATTGTGTGTCCTCATCATCATGATCATGTGTCGTAATGGTCGTCTGTCAATATCGTAACCATTGTGTGTCATCATCATTGTCTGTCGTTACCATCATCATCAGTCTTCAGAATCAGCATATGTCATTATTATTATTATTATTATAATCATCGGGTATTATGAAAAGCATAGTCATCTTAATCGTCACATTACATCATCATCATCATCATCATAAAGTCATTGTTGCGATGACAGTCATCAGTCATCACCCCTTTAGTATCTAAACCAGTCACCACGGGCGGTGTGGCCTCGTACCTCAATCAACCTACCTGTGGAGGCAAGAACTTGATGACATGCTATTGAATTTAATTCCTCTTATTCTGCATGCAGGCTTCTTTTACTCTACGATTTGTTGTATTTTGTAATCATTGAACTGTTGGCTGCATGACATGTTTACATAGAGCACTGGAAAATAGTTGTACCCGTCTCCTTAACAGATTCGATCACCGACCTTTGTAATGTAATTATCTTGTCACCCACTTGATTACGTTACAAGGCTCCGTTGAATGTTTGTGAGATAATAACCTGAGACGATTCTCATGTGAATATTTTGATTTATGCGTATGTTTCATTTTTGCATATGCAAATCCATGGATAATGAGTAGATATAAGAATTCACGAATAATTTACACATATGCAGATCCATGCATAATTTATGCATATGCAAATCAATTTTGTATTCATGCAGGTGTAAATTCACGCATAATTTATGCGTGATTACGCATAATTTATGCGTGATTATGCAGATCTGATTCTCCTTCCCTGGGACGGTTAGTGTGTGGGGAACTTGAGCAAATCCGTCACTTTGAATGATGCTTACTAATTAGATAGTGGCTTAATAAATGCATAATAATAATAATAACAATGGTAATTATAGCATGAGGTGATTAAGTTGCATGCGTTTGATGTTAATTAATTTTTCTACGTTTGTCGTCTTTTCTGTTTGTTTCTGCATGTGTGATTCACGATCAAACTCTGTCACGTTTGATAGGAGGCGACGGTGAGTAATCAGAATGTAAATTGCGCTTTCATGTAAAGTAACGAACGGTCTTATAACTGGACCATCGGTTGATGCCTTGTTAGGTCTCGAGTCTTTCCATGACTTGTGAAGTCTTGAATCTTTCTATGACTTGTGAAGCTTTGAATCTTCTTTTGACTTGTGACTCTTGAGTCTTTTTATGACTTGTATAGTCTTCAATCTTCCTAAGACTTTAAATTGAACAAATAAATATCTAGGTTCACTTTAAGTGATTACGTTTGATTGCTTGCATGCAGGTAGTTTTGTTGGGCAAATAAATTGATTTGCATGCTTTGTACATATATAGTTTTAAGTAATTGTGTGTAAAGTAAAAATTACTGGCTGTTGTCTTTCTCAATCACTTTCTCTGCTGCGTGATTGTGAGATGAGCTGAATCAATGAGTTCTGGTGTTTTCTTTTCAGAATCAGGTATGTCAGTCGTGGAAAGCTAAGTACTCAATGTCCTTCGTATTTCGTCGTCATTTCGATATCTTATGTAGTTCCTTATCCTTTCGATATCTTATGTAGTTCCTTATCATTTCGATATCTTATGTAGTTCCTTATCATTTCGATATCTTATGTAGTTCCTTATCATTTCGATATCTTATGTAGTTCCTTATCATTTCGATATCTTATGTACTTCCTTATCATTTCGATATCTTATGTACTTCCTTATCATATCAATATCTGACCTACTTCATTGTCATTTTTACATCAACTTCACCTTATATCTCGTCCTTCCAGTTTCTATCACAGTTTCCCTTCTGCTTCTAAATCACATTTACTATTCTAGATTACACTGGCCTTTGGTTTGGATGGCATTTTCATCTTGGCTTCTACACAAATTATATAGCTCCTTTAAGGTAGATGCTCCAAGGAATGTGGCTTGTCTAGAGCAGGTGGTTGTCCTCTCATAGTGTGTAATACCCACAGTGTACGCTCCTTAAATAATTCTGTGTTTCTGGAGTTCAGATCATGCATGGTGTAGAGCTTAGGCTAAGTCTGTACCGAATAGGTGATTTTCACTATTCGGCCGAATACGATTTATTGGATCAACTGTTACAAATACGAATTGTGTACAAAATAGGTCTACCGAAAAATTTCAAAATTTGTAATGTTAGCAAAAGCTTCAGTTAAGTAAATTTAATACATTAACTGGAAGTAAACAGTTGAGTACGTGTAATTTTTGCATCCTTCTGCCTGTCTGTGTGAACTAAGAATGGTACTAAGTTAGCTAAACTTAGAAATGAGATGGCTAACACCTCGATAACGTGGTCCAGGCAGAAGAGAGGTACTTGAGTCCACTTGATATAGCAGCCACCGCTTATGCAGAAACAGATGTCACGTGACCACTATTCGTATTCGGTCCAACCGTTATTATTCGGACGAATACCGAATAGTTATTCGGCGCACTATTCGGCTCCGAAGCGAGTACGAAGCAAATATTCGGTACAGCCCTAGTTTAGACTCAACGCCATGTTAAGAGTTAGTGCAGTAACCGAGATTATTCTGAAATTGAAAGGTTACTTGTTATCCTATGTGCTTTGGTTTTAGAAACAAGACGGTGGCAAGAAAGAGATTACAATTCTCGATCCAAAGAGATCGAATGCGATCAACATTGGGCGAACATCTTTGCCTGGGAGCACCGAGACGATCAAAAATGCAATCCTTACTATGGACGGAACAATTCTTAACCGCGAAGCAATTGAGGTTAGCGAGATTGGAATATTTTTACAGTTTGGCATTTAAGATGTTTTTATTGCGGTATAGTGTTTTAGTATATCTATTTATTTGATTTACATAGAACTTTCCAAATCTGGAATCTTCTTATGATTTTTGAAATCTTGAATCTACCTATGACTTATGAAATCTTGAATTTTTCTGTGACTTGTGAAGTCTTGAACCTATGAGTTATGAAATCTAGAACCTTTCTGTGACTTGTGAAGTCTTGAACCTATGACTTATGAAATCTAGAACCTTTCTGTGACTTGTGAAGTCTTGAACCTATGACTTATGAAATCTTGAATCGTCCCATGACTGTTGAAATCTTCTTTTGACTTGTAAAGTCTTGAATCTTCCTAAATAACAGGACAATTCCAGACTTCATAAGGGAGAAGTGTAGGGGAACTAAAATTTGCCATCTGAAACATGGGTGGGCAGACATATATCAGTAGTTTACAAATGATGCTTAACTTACCCTACCCTGCCTTAACTTTAATGGTGCTATATAAATTCTGATTGATTGATTGAATTTCTTCTAGAAACTTCTGACAACAATGATGCCGACAGACGAAGAAAAAGCAAAAATCTTTGAGGCACAGATTTCTAACACGGCCGACATTCCACTCGGAACAGCGGAACAGTTCCTTCTGGCGATGGGTTCCATCTCGGAACTCTCGTCTCGCCTTAAACTCTGGCTGTTCAAGTTGGATTATGAAACCGTAGAATCGGTAGGAATTCTTTTATCTGTTGTATTGTATTTTATTTACATATTGAAAAGGTTGTATTTATTTTCATATTTATAGAGTTGTACTGTGTTTACATATTATAAGGTTGCTTTTTATTTACATATTTATGAGGTTGTATTTATTTACATATTTATAAGGTTGTATTTTATTTACATATTTATAAGGTTGTATTTTATTTTACATATTTATAAGGTTGTATTTTATTTACATATTTATAAGGTTGTATTGTATTTACATATTTATAAGGTTGTATTTTATTTACATATTTAGTAGCTCTTAGCGCAGGAAGTGATATGCCTTAAAAAGCAGAAGCAGAAATATTCCCAGTTAATATCAAGGAAGCAATTCGAATAGGGAACATCATTCCAAAGTGATAACTTCTATAGTGCCATAAGTTAGCGGACACCTTGAGTCAGCCATGTGTATGAAGTGCCTGCGACTTCATTTTCTTAGCCCCAGCTTATGACCTTGAGTGCCAATCATAATCCCTCGGTCTGCCCTTCCCACCAACAGTGTATGGTCAGTTTACTCGTCATGGATGAGTTGGCTATGGGGTGCAGGTGAGGGAGATATTTGAACCCTGACCTCTTGGGTCGACAGTCAAGTACGTCTCGCCAAAAGCCGGAAACCAGAGAAGACACTGAAAGAGGGGAAGGCCGTCTGTCGGTTTCTGTGGTTGGTTCTGTTGCGTTAAGTGTCATTCTTGAAAATCACTCTCAAATTGTCTCAATTAATGATTCTCTTTCGGGATTACGACCGATTTACCATGGGGTACCTCAAGGCTCCAATCTTGACCTGCTTCTGTTTTTGTTCTATGTTAATGATTTGCCCAATGTGTCACCTTCTATGTATTTTGTATTATTTGTGTATTACCTTTTGCTAGGAAATCGGTGAACCCCTCTCTGATCTGATGAAGGGTATAGAGGAACTGCGCAAGAACAGGACGTTCAAGTACATCCTTGCGACGCTGCTCCACATGGGCAACTTCCTCAACGGGTCAGAGGTCGGTTGATCTCTTCCTGTGTCATGGTTTCATACACGTTTGAACATGTCTGTGCCTCGTTGCTAAGAAAGATGTGCCAAGACAGACATGCCAAGACGGACATGCCAAGACGGACATGCCAAGACGGACATGCCAAGACGGACATGCCAAGACAGACATGCCAAGACGGACATGCCAAGACAGACATGCGAAGACAGGCATGCCAAGACAGACATGCCAAGACGGACATGCCAAGACAGACATGCCAAGACGGACATGCCAAGACGGACATGCCAAGACGGACATGCCAAGACGGACATGCCAAGACGGACATGCCAAGACGGACATGCCAAGACGGACATGCCAAGACGGACATGCCAAGACGGACATGCCAAGACGGACATGCTTGGAACATTCATAAGTTTTTCTTCCACTTACGCATATAATAGGATTCAAAATCAAGACGTTAGAGTTGATCAACTGTGGAACCGGAGGAGGAGGAGTCACATGTTTCAATGGTTGATTGTTCCAAAAGGACATTAATGATCGGGTGCAACAAAAAACCAAACAATTCAACGATCATGTATATCGTCATCATTACGCACGCATCAAGCGCCACTGTCTATTGACGAAAACTCCAGTCGCTTTTGCTGAGCAGCTGTGAGCATAGGACTTGCTCAAGGTTTCTAACCACCTCAAAGGAGATGGCGCACACCTGTGCTCTCCGCATTATTACATGACGAGCGAGTGCTCTCATTTCACAACATGTTGACCCCTCTTGAACTGCTGATTGCTCTCTTGATACCTGACTATTTACAATATGAATAGTTATCTTGACAGGGCGCTATATAAATTACACAGATAGCTGGAAGCTGAGTGGATGGGTGGATGGATGGATGGATTTGAGATCTATATGTTGAGTGAAGAAATTATTGAATGGTAGTAATGTTTTTTTCGACTGTCCAGGCCCAAGGCTTTACGATCGAGTACCTTAGTCGGGTGGCAGAGGTCAAGGACACGGTCCATAAGCACACCCTGCTTCATCATCTGGGCAACAACGTCATCGACAAGTTTCCCGATGCCACCGACCTCTACTCGGACATCGGAGCGATCTCTCGCTGTGCCAAGGTAGCATTTTTGGCCATTTTCTAAAAGTTCTGAGCTGTGACATATACCTGCTAGAGCATCTCACAGTTGTTGAAAAGTTATTGGGAGAAGAACGTAGACACTTAACAGGACTGGTGCTGAAGGAACCATTGTTGTTGCAATTTGACGACACTGTGTGTTAATAGACATCATTAGCGTCGCCCTCTACCTTTATCCACGTTTGGAACTGGCGCTATCAGATTGCGAACAGTGGCAGAGTTTCTTCTTAGGAGTCTTTCAGGCACTCTTTATCAGAGGTTCAGATTAGACCTCCACCAAGATGGGGACTGGGGAGGGATACAATAATTCTGCAATGTCTTGGGTTATAGGTCGATTGGGATGAACTGGAGGCGAAGCTCGATGGTTTAGAGTTCGACTGTAAGGCGTCCATGGATCATCTGAAGGCAATTGTCAAACACGACTACACTATGCCGTCAAGGATCAAGTAAGTAGGCGTGTCAGCGGTCGTGGCACCATCGTGATGATCTCTGATATCGAGTGGCGCTATATAAGTTTTCCATTACGTTACATCGAGGTTTGAAACTGGCAGCAGATGAGACTAAGGTTTCACGAGTTTATTCTTTTCCTGTTTTGCTAAACGATGCAATGGTGTAGTCCTTAGTGACATTTAGCATCATATGTTTACTCCCAATGAATATATATATATATATATATATATATATATATATATATATATATATATATAATATCATTAGGTTAATGGTTACTCGTCAAATTTCCGTTATTATTATTATATCTTCGTTTATTAATCAAGCTGACAATCTGCAGCAAATAACATTCATGTACAAAGAACAGAAGAAAAATGAATGTTATGTAATAAAAGTAGATGATGTAGGCCTACTTTGGCTGTAACAGTGTACACGTTTTACTCGTAAACATAGATGTCGCCCCAATCTAAGTTTTGCTTCTATTTGAAAATATGATGTTTCGAACCTCTGATGACTTTTTAAAATTTTCGATGACTTAGTTATTCGTCAATTTATCTGCCAAACTAAGAGTTAATGAATCAGTTATGTAAAATGGATTTTAAAATGTCTTACCTCTGATTGTCGCTCAATAACCAGGTGACACAAAGTTACATGGGGACTTTCCATTTCCAGTCCTTTTTGTAATAGGTCCTTGGTTTACTCCTGATGGGAAGCGTATATTACTAAGGTTACGTCACTGTAGTTACCAGAAGGTATATTCCTAGAGTAGATTCGTTTTTACTCTCATTGTTATTGCGATTAATTTTTCGCTTCTTATGTGCTGTGGTGTAATTGAGGTTAATATGTTGAGCCAGCAAATTATTAAGATGTTGTAATATTTTGTATGTTTTTTTGTTTGTCAGATTGCAGGAGTTTCTGTCTGATTCTGCTCGAAGGATAATCATCCTGAAGAATGTCTTTACAAGAATTATGAACAGGTTGACATGTCCAACAACCAGTTTTTTTTAAATTATCTATTTATTTCTTATTTATGATTATTGTCACTATTTATATTATTATTATTATTATATTATTATTATTATTATTATTATTATTGTTGTTATTATCATCATTAGTGTTATTTTAGTAATATTATTGTTTATTATCATTATTATTGATTTCTTAGATTATTATTGTTATCATCATCGTCGTCGTCGTCATCATCATTATTAATGGTGTTGTGGACATTTTTAATGTGTGTCAGAAGTGCAGATGTCTGATGTGTAGTTAGTTAGTTGCCATGCAAAGAGACGCTGGATATCAAGATGTTTCAAAGCCAATGTGAGAAAGTAAGTATTCCTACTATTTCATGTAGTCGCACTGCAACAGTCTCTCGGTTTGAATTTTAGAAAACGAGTATTGTTATTATTGTTAACCATTGTACAAGTGTAATTTCTTTCATTATCGAATCGTTTTCTTGCTTTTAGGTTCAATAAGTTTCTGCTTTATCTGGGCTACAGTCCAGAGTCGATAAGAGACATGAAGGTTCAGGCGTTCTGTAAGACGATCAGTGAGTTCGCGCTCGAGTATCGGACGACGAGAGAAAAGGTTCTGCAGTTGCGAGAGAAAAAGGCGAACCAGCGAGAGAGAAAGAAGACGCGTGGCAAGATGATAATAGAGGCAAGTCTCATGACTTTGATCATAGAGACAAGGCTCATGACGATGATCATATAGGCAAGTCTCATGACTATGAGTATGACTAAAAAGACTTCTATAGCACAACCATAATAGGAAGGACTGTTTCCACAGTGCAGGGCAATAAAGGCAAGGCGTTATGTTTTAGCCATGGTGATGAACTAATGATGATAATGATATTGAGATCGTTTATTGGATTGTTGACGATAATTGCAATAATGACGGTGATACAATAAATTACATTTCAACTGAAATTTGTAATTGCCCTTCTTCCAACATTTTTCGCTCAGAACTGAATATACACGCCTCAACGGCGCAATTGCAGTTGTACTGCAGAGCATTTGTGCACAAAGGACTTGCTCAAGGTCCCTACACAATGACTGACGCCTCGGACGAGGCTCGAACCCGCTCGCTCAGCACACACTGAGTGTTACGGGCCGACCGCTCTAACCAATCGGCCAGCATGCCACTGTAATGATGTTGATGATGATGCTGATGCTTTCTTCAGACGAGTAACTTTGCCACAAAGGCCAAACCAGCCACGGTCAAAGAAGAGGAAACGGATGAACTGACCCAAATCCTCCAGAATGGATCAGCGTCTACCATGCTCTTCAAGCCTCGAAAACGAGCTTCAAATGGTCAGTTTTGACTGGTTGCATTAACGATTCACTCAGTCAGTTGGCCAGTCAGAGTTAGTATTGGCCAGTCACTTGATTGTTAGTGAGTAAGCCAGTTATCTGATCAGTCAGTCAGTTAGACAGTCACTCAAATTATTGAGTAAACCAGTTGGTTGATCAGTGAGTAAGCCAATTATTTGATCAGCCAGTCAGTCATTTGGTTATTAAGCCAGTAGACCAGTTGTTTCATTTTTAAGCAAATAATTGGTCAGTTTGTAAGCCAGTTATTTTTTCAGCATTGCAGTCTATAAGTCACTAGTTGAGTCAGTGAGTTAATTATATTATTACTTAGTTAGGTTTATCTAGCTTAACATCTCTATATGCTGCACTACTTACTTACTAGACTCATGATTATGATGACTAATTCATTCATTCATTCATTATGAAGATTTATATAGCACCCCTTCAGGGCTACTACTCAGGAGCGCTCCTGACCCCGGCACGGCTAAAAATAACAGTTTTAAAGCAAGTATAAAAGGAGTCTGAGTGGACCTTTGGCGACAACCGCAATGTCAGCGGGATCGTGTTCCAGAGCGAGGGGCCAGCAACCGAGAAGACATGATTCTGTTTAGTAGTTGTACAAGCAAATGGAACAATGAGCATGCCTCGCTCAGACATATTTTGCCAACATAGTTATTTGTCAATTTATCTTCATAACTAAAGATTAACGAATCATGTCATGTAAGCATAATGTGAAAATTTATGGCTTCTGATTATCACCCAAAATGCAGTGACACGACATTAAATAGAAACTCTTCAATCCTGTGCATAACAGGTCATTGGCTGTAACTGTAATGATAATTGTGCGATAAAAAACAACTATTTACGTATTCATGAACTATCTACATATTCATGAATCATCTACATATTCATGAACAATCTACGATGGCTCATCTACATATTCATGAACAACAACCATGATCTTTTCTGTTACCTCGATAGATTCGCGTACGTCCGCTTCTACAAAGGATGTGAAGAAGCTGAGCAATGCGGATGAGGAGGACCCATTGTTCGAGTCCGTCCTTCAGTCGGTGACGACTGCTCCTTCCGAGCAGAAGCCTCGCGAACGACGACGAGCGCGAAACGCCGACAGGAAGTCATGTGAGTTGCCGAGCTGAGAGTAACTGCACAGTTGCCATTTGGTTGTAACCAATGTAATGTAATGTAACATAATTCTTGTATGGCAAGTCTGGGAAACCATTCAGAGGTGTGCGCAGAAGCAGCGATCTCGTTTGACAGGTGGGGGGTACACCCAATGAGAGGGGTAGAAAATGTGGGGAGACAAACGTATATTGTGTACCCTCTGTAAAGGGTGGGGGAACTTGCCCCCTCAACCCCCAGGATCACCTCCCCTGTGTGTATGTGTGCAATTATTGGTTAGATGGAAAGGAAAATGCAGTGCAGTCTGGGATGAGTGGAACTGGGCAGGTTTCAGTAGGTAAATTGTTTGATTGATTTTGATTGGTTGTTTGACTGATTGTTGATTTATTGATTTTGGTTTAGTGACTGAAAGATTGATTGATTTTGGTTGATTGATTAAGTGATTGAATTTGGTTTATTGATTGATTGATTGATTGATTTCATTTGAACAGTTGATTGATTGATTTTGGTTGACTGTTTGATTGATTGATTGATTCTGGTTGATTTTTTTGGATTTATTGATTGATTGAGTTTGATCGATCGAATGATTGACTGAGTGTGATTGACTTGTAGTGCGTCGTACTCTGAAGACCGGCTTGACAAGCGAAGAGATGGCGGTCATCAATAAGAAGTCCTAGACTTCGTCCATCTTCGTCTTCAGACTTCGTCCATCGAAAAGTCGATGTATCGCATACATTCAGCCGTCTTTCAACTACAAGCATTACCTTTCTAACTGTTATGACGACTTGTTACCACTTTGGTATGGTTGTGACATGCTGATACCAATGGGTGCACGCATCACCACCTTAGTGAACTTGTTGACTACCGGATTTTATTGTGGCCTTCTGCCTGATGCAAATTGGAGTTTTGTCCCCAATGAAAGAAACTTAAAGCACTGGTTAGAGTGCTGTAAAACAACTGCTGAATGTAATTCTATTCGACGTTTTTAAAGGGACCAATTGAGGAGTCGCCGTATGATCGGGTTTTTGTGCGGCCTAGGACAGACTGTGTTTTAAAGCAAGTCAGTAAGGATTTCGCATTAACGTGCCCTGAATAAATGGTCGAGTGGTTGACCTGCCGTGTTCCGGTGCAGGTTCATATCTCTCCGAAGCCGGTCGTCACAGGGTTTGAACCCCTTCGTAGGCAATGACGAATACGGAAGCGTTGTTTTGTATCATAATCGCATTATGCACAATATAGATGTAGCTATATGGATACTGACATATACATACATAAATAGTATATCAGTATTACTATATATATATATATATATATATATAGAAGGTGTTATGCTTCATATACATGCGTATATGGGTGTATAATGTATATATGTATATGCACACGCATATATATATATTATATATATATATATATATATAAAAAATATACTTACTTTACATAGATATATATATTTTTTATGTATTTATATATATATATATTTATGCACACATATATATATATGTATGCGTATTATGATGCGTTTTATTACATTTACATGTGTTACATTCATTACATAAGAGTAGGGTAACATGTTAGAGTGTGTGGATGCGGTTACATTGTTAATTCCGCGTCCCATTGAGGCGCCCGCTGACTCGTGCCACGTAAAACCTAACCTCGCATGGATGAGGTTTTAGGTGTTTCATTCTGCAAGTGGTTTGTTTTGCGAGTGTTTTGTTTTGCGAGTGTTTTGTTTTGTGAGTGTTTTGTTTTGCGAGTGTTTTGTTTTGCGAGTGTTTTGTTTTGCGAGTGTTTTGTTTTGCGAGTGTTTTGTTTTGCAAGTGTTTTGTTTTGCGAGTCTTATTTTTAGAGAGTTTGGCCGTGAATAGTAGTCGTGCAATAAAGGCCTTCATTTCCAAATGTCCAGATAGAAGCAGCAGCTGTATGCACATAATTGTAACACCTTTCTCTTTTTGAAACATATATATTCAGGAGTATGTTGAGTTCAGACTTTTACATCTTTTTCATTTCTGCTTCTTCTTTGTTTTGTATCGTATAATTCCACCAATACAAGGTGCTTGAATTTTCTTTGGTTTGTTAGGCAAAGGCGGGTTCGAGAGCGATTTGAAGTGAACATGTTAAAGTCGTGAACTTGACGATATGATGAGCTGACCATGCCAAAGAATTACTAATTGTTTCATGTGTTTAATCAAATCCGAAAATCCACCTGGTTTTCTGCGTTTAACTTGAAATTTAGTTCGATCTGAAGAGTCAGGTATGTTTCTGGTGTGCCACCTGTCTGTGAAGTAGCAAGTGGAACTTGTGATGTACAGATGGTCCTGTAGCATTTAGGGGAGTGGGTTTGTAAGGTTGTCCTCTGTTTAAAGTCGTTTTTTTGGTGTCGGCTGTATAAGCTATGCAGTGCGTCAAAAAGATTTTGTCTCCTGAGCTTGTGGTGATTTTGTTAACCAGTTTTACGTTTTGTCTCAAAAAATGTCTGCATTTTTTTTCATTGAGATTTCTGGTATTCTTAAAATAATTCTTTGATTTTGTTGTCTGCAAAAAATGTCTCAGAGGGAAATTATTTAAATAGTTTTATTGTTCAGAACAAATGGTCATTTTATAGCAGCTGTACAACATTACTACACTTTGTTTAGAGAAAATGATTGTTTTTGTATTAGCTGTACAAAATGTGTCAAAAAATGGTTGTTTTTTTTGTTTCAGCTCTACACATTGTGTAAACAAAATGATTGTTTTTGTATAATCTGTATCGAGTGTGTTGTAATACAATGAGTATATTTAGAAAAGCCATTATTTTACTGATAAGTGATGTGCGTATTACGAATATTATAAACTGATGGTCATGTGGCACAGTGGCCGATTGGTTAGAGTAGTCGCCTCGTAACGCTCAGTGTGCGCTGAGTTAGCGGGTTCGACCCTCGTCCGAGGCGTCATTGTGTATTGACCTTGAGCAAGTCGTTTGCACAAAATTGCTCTGTAGTACATATTTTTGCAATGACAAGTCCACACACAACAATTGTTGGACACAAACACTTCAGTTTTATGTCTTTCTTTCAGTTTTCCTTTAAAACATATCAAAATCTGGATGCACTTATAAAGGAATGACAGTGGCGATAATAGGTTGAGATAGGTGTCATTTGAAAATGAGGGGCCGTGATGTTCTTGTGGTTATATGGATACGTACCTCTGAAGGGTGTTTTTGTTGTGTCATGGTGCTAGGCAAATTCGTGGTCAGATTCTTCGATTGCATGACTTGTAAAGCTAGAAATTAAGGTGACAGATATGTAATGTAATGTGAATCCTCGATAATTTCTCAGCGCCCACAAAAGCCACGTCAGGGAGACCAGCTTATTCACCGGCACTATGCCAAATCAAGTCCGCAATAGCCAATCCTCTCGTTTCCTTTCGGTGCCGGGTCAGAATCCAAGGAGTCAAGCAAATGTATTTTGTTTAGGTTGTTTGAGAAACGTTTGTTTGAGAACTTGCGACGTGTTGTAAAGCACGAGGAGGTTTTATTTCATGATCATATTCTCTGTGTGTGCTGGTGTGTAGATCGAGGCATTGAACGATGCGATTATCTTTTATACTTGACTGTGAATTGTACAATAGGGGTATGAAAGGCTTTTAGTTATTTACGGTTTTGATCAAAATAATTGAAGATTTCTATTTTATTAGCGAGCTTTCTTCTTGCAATACTTCAATATGACAAGAATGAGATTCTGCTTTGTGCACATTGTCTTTAAATTATACAGCTTTCTAATACATATGCATAGTTTGAAATACTTTGAGCAAATCAAATTTGCGGATTTGAATTGTGTTGGTGAGAGGGAGTTCGGTCTTAGGAGGACTTTGCAGAAGGAAGTCTCTTCTATAGCTGCTGTCATAGCTTAGGTGGAGAGGAACAGGTCGAAAAAACTGAGGTTTGGGGACAGGACTGGAAAAAAATTCAATTCCCAATCCTGGATGCTGTGGTATTTCCTGTTTTACGTCAAAACGTAGGAAAGGGAGGTTGAGAGCAAAATGGAAAACACTAGAAGTGTTCAATATTCATGAGATATTTGATTAAATATTGGAGGATATAAGCAGCTCCACCCCCACCTGAAATTTCCCTTCTGCTCCCTCACCCCCCACCTAAGCATCCGCCCCTGCCATCCAGGACTGGATATTAACGAAATTGGAAGACCTTGGTCCTTTGCTCAATCCTTATCTAGACATTCCCGTCTCTGCTCAGGAAAAGTCTGCATCATCCACCGTCGATTGCTTGAGTTTAAGCCTTGGAAAATATTTCCAGGTGATGCTTTTTATGGCGATGTACAAATGGCGTTGTACAGCTACTCGTCAAGTTTTGTTGTGTAGTTTTTATGGAATTTAAGCCTTCAGTGTAGTTACGTGTAGTTTCGTGTTTCCAAATTTGTGTATTTTAATTTGTTGTCTGGAGCTAGTGAACATGACATTGCCTGGTCTGGGTAAGCTTTCGGACATCTACATATTCATGAACTATCTGCTTATTCATGGACTGTCTACATATTCATGAACTGCAGGCGTTTTAGTAGTGGCACGGCGAATGCCCGTCAGCTGGTACTTGATGCATAGGAAGGTTTTGTTGAATAGTGATCACTGTATGTGATATTCTTGTATTGTTGTACAAAAAAGGAGACGTTTTATTCAATTTTATTCCTTTGTTGCGGTGCGTCAAAACCTGCACTCAAGCGGAGACAGATGAGTTCACTTGATAGTCGTCAAGTGAATTGGTTGACTTTATTGATTTATTGATTAACTGTTGATTGTTCGTTTACTTGACTGTTCATTATTAGTTAACTTGATTGCTTAATGTCTTCTCGTTTGTTAACGAGTCTGAAACGATTTGTTTTATCAAGTTATTTCCTGTTTTACGTCAAGGATTGTTGAAAATATATAGTAGTCATGCTGATTTACTATACATAGGCAGCCTTCAAGGAGCATAGCCTCAATAACAATTCCAAAAGCAATTCATATTCAACAGTCCATTGTCATGCAGCCGACTGCAGGGGATTACTTCTAGAAATAGCTGTATGCATAATCGACGACTTTTAGCTAAAAAAAGGTACTGGAGCAACAGGCCCTGGATAATACTGTGCAATATTAATTCTCCATGCTCAATCATAAAGATAAGCGAGAAGGAAAGTAAGGTTGAAGGCAAAATGGAGGAAAGGGAGGTTTGAGAGCAAAATGAAGGAAAGGAAGGTTGTGAGCATTTCCTCGTTTGGTATAATCCATATTCATCCTTGAATAATATTAGTTCATTTGTCAGTCATTGGGGAGGGGAAGTTGCTCTATTGACTTAGGGGGGATTAAACTGCTTCCAATTAGTTAGGTGGATAGATGCCTCTGGCTGTGCAAAGAATCCAAACTTATTTAGTATTTGAACATAGTTTCTCTCTTGCTACCAAACGATACTGGATGAAGGATTTGTAAGAGTAAAATGGAGGAAAGGGAGGTTGAGAGCGAAAAGGAGGAAAGGGAGTGCGTGAGCATTTTTTTGTCCTCACCCTCTCGCGGGTCGACGGCTACACGGGTCGTCATTTCAACATTTTCTGACAGCATTAATCCCCAGCTCTTGCTCCTGTCAGGTCGGCGCCCATGGCCGTATGGCACTTTGTATAAACTTCTCTCAGTATTTATCAGAATGGGGTGCTGTATAAATTACATGGATAGATAGAAATATATAGATCAGCAAAACAGTCGAAACAAACACAACAACTTTTTACTTCCCAATTTAATTTTCTTATAATTTCAACTGACAAACTGCAGTATGATTACAAAGACGGTATGAATGAATGAAGACCAAGTTATTACAGGAGTCGAATTTAACTGTTGGCAACCAAGCATGGCGCCCATTACGCTACATGTCTAATGCGACCAAAAGATTGCAAAGCCAGACAACGGACATTTTATCAAGTACGTCGACAAAAGTCGCTAAATAAACTGCAGGTTTTACGCACAAATTCGCCAATTTTAACACAGCTAAGTTTTATTCAGAGTAGCATCCAGACAAAAAACTTCACACAATCAGAGATACTTGATGCTTCATTCTCAAAGACATATATATATATGTGTGTGTGTATGTATGTATGTATATGTGTATATATATATATATACTATGTTACAATGTCCCAAATATTTTAAAACATTTTTGATCCAAAGATTTTGATTAAAAAATGTCCTAAAATGACCATATTCATTCTAATGCTTGATACATAATAAATCTGTTCTCAAAAGGAAAATAATATCAATCGCTTTGACTTTAGCAAAAGGTAAATAATACTGATAATCTGTTATCAGTAGAAAATTTATATAAATACTCAACTAGAGTTTCCCCCTGCAAGGAAAAAGTAACTTGGCAAAAAATTGCCGCAAAAATGAGAAAAAAATATTAGACATCCAAGAAATGACATGGAAACATCGGGCTGACAGGACACTTCACAGTTCTCAGATAAACACATTCAAATAATGTATGCAACAATGAATTTTTTGTTACTAGTGATAAAAAAAGAGTGAACAGTCTCAAAACACAGATCAGCAAGATGTGTACTTTTCAGGTAATTAAAAGTCGTTACAAACGGCCAACACAGTTACTACCACAGGCGCCCTTGCAGTGGTATGGCCGCGTTTACGGCGCCTTATAAATCATCGTCATTATTATTATTATGTCAGGGATCCAGTTGTAAAGAGTTACCCTAACCACTGCACCAATCTAGACACCTACACAACAGTTAAGCACTGCCTAGACCAGCGGTGTCAAAGAGCCTGCACGCGAGCCATATCTGTGGCCTGCTGACCGACGATATATATTTCTGGCCCAAGGAGCCTTGTCTAAACACAACACAATCGAGAATAAAAAGTTCTAATTTGTCGTTTTAAGGCTTCATGAGTTTTCTGTGATGTTTTGCATTTCATAATGCATATCAGAAACATGTTTTCAAAGCCATATTCAATTGTTTGTACGGCCACCTCTGAGATCCCTACCCCATTTTCCTCATGCGCCTTCAACACTCTGGCCCGCCACTTGCTGGAAAATATTGCTACAGGCCCACCATTTACTACAGAAATGTTTGACACCCCTGGCCTAGACACAACACATACACATTACAAACACATTTCCTACTAAGCCCGTACAACGTGACAACTTTCAACAGGCCAGGCAAGGTAGGGTACTGTGGCAAAAGATGGTAATTAGATGAGGCAAAATAATTAGGTGGGACTCATTCGTACAGTTCTAGTTTCCTTGCCATTCTGCTTAATGTAAAGTGGTGCTACCACCTCAAAGCTATTAACTCAACGTGTTACCATGTTGGCACCATGCTCGGTATTTCACCATCCCAGTGGCACCCCTCCCCACCGGTGCACTCCTCAATAGTTTTACAGTACAAGGTGCTATAAAAATGTCAAAATACAATGGAATATAAAACACACTAGCAACGCAACAATGCAGCAAGCATCACAGATGCAGCTAATGCATGAACTCAGTTACAATGTAAACCATTAACCCCCTTCTTAAAAATCATCCCTAAGTCCAAGCAGGACTTGGTCACCACATGATGTACGTAGAGATATGAACACAAAACACAGCGTAACACATTATCTTGCCGTCCTTTGTAAGGCTCACAGACTATGTACAACACAACAGCAAGCTCTATAGATCGTATGTTAGCAACGTAGCTTTTAATGACTTATATATTAACCGACATTTAATAATAATCACTAGATTACACATTCATATTAAAAAAGCACCAATTTTTAACGAATGAAATCTTTCAGTGGAGTTACATTGAGGCATCTAATGGTGACTATTTCAACAGAGAACTTGCACTGTATAATTATTATGTCTATATGAACTGCAGAAGTGTACAGATTATTGCATACAAGTATTGAAGACAAGACTAAAACGTCGGTGAGTATGTTGATATTCATGCGTATACCAAATCTTACAGACGTTACGGTAACGTACACATCTGCATCATTATGGTCAACGCGACAACAAGACAAAGTCGGACTCGACTCCGACTTCTTCCTGGGAGTCAAAGTCGTGCAGCACCGACTTTTACGCTAACTTCAAAGTCGTGGTCAACAGACTGTTCAAAACAGATACAGTCGAACAATGACCTCCGACTACACAAACAAGAGTCTCAATCAAGACTTTAGAAGTTTCACACATAAAAGTTAAGCGTTGACTACGACTTCCAGAATGACATCGATGTCAAAGTCAACTAAAAGCAATGCCCTGTAGACCAATTTTCAATGCCGACTAATCGGCTCTAGTCCACGATAACAGCTTTAAGCTTACACCGACTTCAAGACTTTAACCGACTTCAACGCTCATATCTACGATTGGGATTTGCTTCTGATCACTAAAAGTAGACATTCCTCATTAAAGTCTTAAGCTTTTACCGCTCAATCCTCAAACAGTGAGGCCACAGTCTAAGATCCCGATTCGAATAACCATCGACGCGAATGTTCTCGAACGCTTTCCCCGGTTCGGTCTCTCACTGCGATTCCACTGCGAGTCTTTCTTCCGGAGAGACCCACGTGTGCATCCAAATGGGAGCGGTCCAGACGCACCAGACGACCGCGAAGATGAAAAAGACAAAGATGAGACGCTTCTGGGCTGCAGTTCCAATGGGGTAGCTGAGGATCGTGATGAAGCGACTGCGCGACGAAGTAGGAAACATGACTAGGACAGCACCAAGACAGATTATGACGACAACGACTAGAGGTACGATGTACATGGTGTTCATGACAACCATGTACACCTGAAAATGACAATACAAAAAAATACACCAGAAAACGACAATACAATAAAAAATACACCTGGCCACAGGTTGGGAATTGCTGATATAGACTATATTACTGAGATGCAAAGTAGATAATGTATTGTAATGTAAACAAAACAAGGTATCTAAATATTAAACTTGTAAACATGATAAGGTAATTTAACATAAAACAGACAATGAATTTTAATGTGAACATAATTACATTAGATATAGCAGATGCTCACAGTTTTAGTGATGGTCTCTTTTGGTCGCAGCGGCCGCAGTGGAACAACATGTCGCACATTCGTCTTTGGTTCATGAATATACTCAACCGGGACAAAGAACTTCTCTTCTGGGGCCCTTCTCGGTCTGTTGTTCAGCTGCCCGTATCGCGTACAATGCCCCGGGCCGCTTAGAACACCCACGTGCAAACCCCGCCTATAAAAAAAACACAATCCGGTCAATGAGTACTTCTGAGCCCAACTACCGAATATTTAAAAGTGTCATTTCCTTGATTTTTTAGTTTAGACGCTGGCACAATTTTTATGAATTTTTTCTCAATTTTCTCAATTTACATTACAAAGTGAAAATAAAAAATGAAATGTGATTCTTGTTTTGTAATATTCGGACCCATTGTTCGTCCGAGTACGAGTAATGGCGAATACTATGATGCTCGGTCGAGTCGAATATCTGAGGCGAGTTTCGGTTCATTCTTATTTAAAATTAAGACAATGCATGTTGTTGTCAATTCCACAATATTTGTTGATTCAAACTATGTACTGTGATGCGATACACAGATGACACATTGAATCAGAGTCTCCCTAACCTTATCATCCGACATCGCTGCTCCTCAATGCGTGGCGCCGCCTGGTGGACGTCGACAAGACGACGATCGCTCCAGAGGCGCTCGGCCGCAGCAGAGGCACGAGGCCTAAAACGATAATCAACATTTATCAACAAACAAATATCTGTGAAGAATAATAATAATAATAAAAAGATAATTTTATAATAACAATAACAACTATGGGCTTACGACGATCTACTGCGAGGAGGGATCGAGCGAATCTTCAACATTTCGATGACCGATGACCAATGGAGTCAGGCCACTCTCCCGATCAGGATGGGAGGACTGGGAATTCGGAGGGCGTCCTCGCTGGCACTTCCCGCCTTTTTGGCTTCAGCCACGGGCACTCTCCAGATCCAGTCCCTCATCTTAGAATCAGCAGCGGTGAAATCGGACTCAGCATGCGACTCGGCGATGTCTACCTGGCTTCAACTTACCGAAGCTTCTGCCCCGACGACGCCAGGCCATAAACAAGCCCACTTTGACAGACCGCTGTTAAACGCGGTTCTGTCTGCACTAGAAGAAAAGCTACAGGATCCCTACGACCAGGCGAGACTAAGGGCCTTGCAGTCACCACACGCCTCGGACTGGCTATACGCTCTCCCGCTCGTTTCTCGCGATCTCAGACTGGAGGACGATACCGTGAGGGTGGCGGTCGGCCTACGTTTAGGGGTGGGCATCTGTGAGCCGCACACCTGCGCATGCGGCGCCTTCGTCTCAGCCAGAGGTGCACATGGCCTGTCCTGTTCATTGGGTTTTGGCCGTCAAGCAAGACATTGTAATGTCAACGACCTTATTCATCGCAGCCTCAACAGAGCCGGTATTCCAGCAGTCAAGGAACCGTCAGGTCTTTCCAGATTCGATGGAAAGAGACCGGACGGGCAGACCCTGATACCGTGGAGTGGGGGGCGGGCCTTACTTTGGGACGCAACTGTGGTGGACACAGTTGCCGCTTCTTATATCCCCGAGACAGCTTCCACAGCTGGAGGAGCGGCGGAGATAGCAGCCACAAGGAAACACACAAAATATTCTGAGCTAGAGAAGAAATACACTTTTGTTCCAATCGCTATAGAAACCTTCGGTCCCCTCAATAGTGAGGGCCTCGCCTTTCTGTCTGAGACTGGACGCCGACTTTCGACAACTACCGGTGACACCCGAGAGACAAACTTCCTTTTCCAGAACTTGTCGGCATTGATCCAACGTTTCAATGCGGTGGCTTTTCAGGGCACCATGTCAAGATTACAGTCCACTGACAAGCGGCGACCCAGATAGCATGATGACAGATCCGTTGGCAATGCCAATGATGAATAATAATAATAATAATAATAATAATAATAATAATAATAATAATTATAATAATAATGATAATGATGATGATAATGATAATAATAATTATAATAATAATGAAGATGATGATGACGACGGCGATGATAAACTGGTCAGTTTCAATGGTGACAAGAGACTGTCGAGACTTACCAGAGTCGAGACATGACGCTGTCATCGTCTGCATACTCCGTCCAAAGACAGGCCTCGCCACCGATCAGCAGGGACTGGTTGCGAACTCGATAGTCGTCCAACTGAGACCCTACAAACATAAAGAAACCCCACAGATTTATATAGCTCCTCTTCTACACAGGAGCTTCCAACCCAAGGACAGAAAGCCTAGACCAAACTAAATGGCTTTCATCACAAACAGAACATAAAGAAAGATTAAAGAGGTCATGCAAACTAATTTCAGACAGACAAAACCCAAGTGAAGGTTTGCAACAGGTTTATTAATAATATATTTGAAGAGAAATGTCGCTGTGTATGTCGATCTGTTATATAAATATGCGACGCTCACCAACTTGTTCACATCTGTAGTATTTGTCCCAGTCCTGTCCATAATTTATGTAGTCGAGATACCAGCAGGTGGAGAAGAGAGCTCGAAGGCCAGACTTAGTCACGCGGTCGATGTCATAACTGTCTCCACTCCATATCTGAACGATCGTATCCGGCTTCAACTGAATACAGACAAATTCAACTTAATCAGTCAATCAATCAATCAATCAATGCAATTTATATAGTGCCTCTTCACGATAACTATTCGGAGGTGATCCGGATGCAGGTTCAAATGTCCAATGTCGCCACTCCTCCGGCTGTTGGGCCTCATCCATAAGCTTTCAAAAATAATAGATAAATAATAATAATAAATAAATTAACATGATAAACTAGTGCATCAATTCAACTGAATTACCTACCTTGAC
This sequence comes from Bimastos eiseni, assembly GCA_959347315.1. Taxonomy (NCBI): domain Eukaryota; kingdom Metazoa; phylum Annelida; class Clitellata; order Crassiclitellata; family Lumbricidae; genus Bimastos; species Bimastos eiseni. The sequence goes on from OY365822.1 coordinate 4,737,415, forward strand.
ACCGTTGTCAAAAACTTCCTGCCAGACAATGTACCCAGAGCCCTCTGCACGATTTTCACCAAGTTCCGTGACAATTTTCAACAGTCTGAAACAAAAAGACAATACAGATATTCCCAACAATGTACAGTGCAATTATCGTCGCTATTGCAAAAGGCATCAATTGGAGGAGGGTTGTTCAATTGAAGGCAGAGTTCAAACTCAAAACCACTCAAATCCAACAGTTCAGACAAGCTACATAAGACTACAGTATGTAGAGTTACGGTACGGTAGGTTCTGCGAGTAGAAAAGAAGTCTTTAAATTCTAAGTTTAGATCAAACGTTATTCATCAACTAACATCATACAGGAAGCAAGAAAAGAAAGTTCTCAAGGCTACTACGATAGATAAGGCTACTTCTCAAGGCTAGTAGGCTACTGTCAATAAGGCCCCACTAGCGAGATTCTTCCTTTTGGGGCCTATATGTTTTACGATTGCTGGGCAGTATACTGCCAGATATTAAATAGCAACTGACTTGACATTGTTATGTGACTAATATGTGAAAAAGTACATTTCTCATTTATCGAAACAAATGAAATTGATTGAATGATTGATTGATACTTTAACCGGGGTATTGCTGCTCCCATGCATTCAACCCCCAGTTAAAATGCTCAAGAGAACGAATCCGAGGAAGCCAAAGAACATATCCGTAGGACTAACTCTCTTCCGTAGAGACCGAGGAGTTCCTTGATGTCACTGATGTTGTTTCGCTTCATGAAGTTCTGCAGAAACGGATTGGATTGCCTGGGAAACAGAAGAAGAGCAGCATAAAACATTGTAGGCTATCACTCCCATGGTTAAACATGTTAGGCTATCACTACCATGGTAAAACATGGTAGGCTATCACTCCCATGGTAAAACACGGTTGGACTTCACAATAATAATAATATCCTCGTTTAATTTTCAAACTGATTACAAGTCTAGCATGGTACAAGAGCATGGTACAACTGGCAGGACTTCATTCATATGGTAAACATGGAAGGGCATAATAATAATAATATATTCATTTAATTTATATTCATTTAATTTTCAAACTGACAAACTGCACAGTATGATCATAAGTCTAGCATGAATGAAAGATGACAAGTTATTAGTACAGGAGTCGAATTTAACTGTCGGCAGCCATGCAAGGTGCTATAATGTTAAACACAGTACATTATCATACATTTGGTGAAACATGGTAATGTAATGTAATCGAGCATTTGTATAGCACCCCTTCAAGATATCTGCTCAGAGGTGCTCTCTGCACTGGAATAAATTATGTTAAATGTCAAATGATCGAATAAAATACATATCAGTTAGCAAAACTCAGCACAGAAAGCTGAAAAGAGCCACCATTGGTGGGCCCACGCACAAGCGTGGAACCAACCAATGGATTCCCGACAATAGCGACAGATGGCATGGATACTCAGAGTTTCTGGTAGGACATCATCCATATGGCAAAGCATGGCAAGACCTTCCATCATCCATAGTAGGACATTGATATGGTAAAACATGGTAGGACTTCATCCATATGGTAAGGCATGGTATTACCAGTTGGAAAGCTTTCCTTACAGAATACATTGCTGAACAAGGCACCAGGAATTAGGTTGCTTATGATTCTAGTCGATTCTAGAAGATTCCAGTCGATTTAAGTCGATTCTAGTCCATTCCAGTAGATCCTAGTCTATTGAGGTAGATCATAGAAACTTACCAGCAGTCAAATGGAACTTCATCTCCTCCCAGGTGCACATACTTGTCCTTGAAGACTCTGAGAACTTCGTCGAACAGCTGGCGCAAGAAGGTGTATGTCTTCTTAAGAATTGGATTGATAGGTCCGTACATGCCGTTTGGCTCACGTTTGTAGCTGTAGCAAGGAGTCAGCAGGTGCTCCTGGCCGTAGCCCCACGAAAACGTATGACCTGACACAGAAATACACCCACAACACACGGTTAACCTATGACCTGATACAGATATATGACACCAGAAGTACACTACTTTCACAATGTATTTGGTTAGATTAAATTGCTTCAGGAAACCTTAAACTTATAAGAAAACATGTGACCTACTGATGACTTGACCCTGAAAATACTAAATTCATCCAAAATGTACACAGCTGAATACCAACAGAAGACCTGAACTCAAGATATATTGGATACGACAGACAGAAATAAAATCTAGAATTATCATGTCAAATTATCAGCCACTACTATTAAATTAATCAACTAGTTACTAGCAGCAACATTCATTCATTAAAAGCTTATTGGCACAAATACTGGACTCTTTCCTCTTACCCCAAGAACTGAATTTCGCATCCTTTTGGGGGTGCCAACACTCCGATTAAGAACCGCCGTTACCCAAGCAGCCCAATATCACCTAAGTTGCACCTCTGAGTAAGCAGCTCTCTCTAACTGACTGAATAATTGCTGACTGGCTTACAATGAAAAGAATTAACCGTAGAGTAATGGTGAACACAGCGCTTGAAGAACCAAGATCGAGACCCGTATCCCTCTAAGGTTGACTTCATTCCTTCTTTCGCTAGACGGCGACGTTTGTTAAAAATGAGATGCATAGTGTAATGAGCGCTCTGCGTGGCTGCTGACGGTTAAATTCGACTCCTGTAATAACTCGTTATCATTCGCTCATAAAGCACTTGTAATCATACGGCGGTTTGTCATTTTGAAATAAAACGAAGATTATTATTATTATATTAATCCAAGCGGAATGAATCTGAACAAAACTGATCCGATCGAGGGAGAAGAGATCGATTACCTGGCGTGTCGAATTCTGGAATGACGCGAATCCCACGGATCCTTGCCTGTTCTATGATCTCAGCGATGTCTTCGTGTGTGTAGATATGCGTCACTGGGTGATAGGCTCCCTGAATAGTTCAATCAATCAAACCATGTCAATTAGTCAATCAATAGATCAATCAGTAACCACATTTAACAGCTTCTTAAATCAGTCGATTACTATGAAAGATCGATTCACAGCTCATCCTGGTGTTGTTACCATATTTCCAGACAATATGTCACTCCGTTGCACAAGGTGCAGTGATGCAAAAACCGCAAATGTAATGTAAATCTTTGAAAACTATTATTTCAAAACTATTGCAAGCAAATACATATGTCACACTGACAGATAAACAGATGGCATATCACACAAAAACACAGATCTTTGGGTCGGGAGTGCCTCTGAATGATAATCTTTAAGAGGCGCTATATAAATTGCACAGACAGACAGACAGACAGACGGACGGACTGACGGACGGACGGACGGACAGACAGACAGACAGACAGACAGACAGACAGACAGACACCGGCCGGCCGACCGACTGACCAACCTAACGATTGACTTAAGAGCTGCTATATCTTGATATTTTAAGAGACAGAGGAAATAGAACATACAAATTTTGTGAGGTTTGGAAAAACTTTTGATTCATATGGAAACGATTGATCGTCAACGATGTGCCAATGAAAGACGTTCATCTTGTTCTGAGCCATCGCCTCCTGAAATTAAGAAACAGAGACAGATATATTCGTACACCAAACAACAGAACCGATGATACATGAAGTGGGCACGACGGCCAACTGGTTAGTAATATGGAGCAATGGTTCAATGTGGAGATTACGGGTTCAACATGGAGAGTATGGGTTCAATGTTGAGAGTATGGGTTCAACATGAAGAGTGTGGAGTGTATAAGTTAAACATGGAGAGTACAGGTCAGGCCTCCATTCGGGCGGTCAATGTGTTGGGACCTTTGGGGATCCATCGTCCATAAAGTTCTGCTACTGAAGTAGCAGAGAATTACTGAAGTCAAATGCTTCATAACATAAAGGAACATAACCAAACATGTGAACATACATTCACACATATTGATGATAACAGCCAGCCTCACCAGATTTGCCAAAAGCGTCTCTTTATCGAGGAAATGCCGCGACGTGTCCAGCAGAATTCCACGATGCTTGAAGCGCGGATAGTCATGAATGTAGGTCTTGTTCACCCAATACTTGAAAACAAACAACCACCAGTCACATATAAGAAAGCACTTAACACGGACCACGTCACAACATTCTGGCCAAAAGAAAGCGTTCATTTTCACCTAATTAAATGCTAAGTGGGCAGCTGAAAAATGGTAGTTTGTAAGATAACGCCAAACTAAAACTGTTCAACATCCTAGTTAACTAGCATGAGTCTTAAACCAAAAAGACTAAGACCAATGTTGTTTCAGGGCACTTTAAAACCAGATTAAGGCCAGAAAATTCCAGATTAAGTCAAGAATAAGGCCAGATAGAGGTAAGAGAAAGCCAGAATAAGGCCATAATAAGATTAGACCAAAGAAAAAGACCATAAAAAGACCAGGAAAAGGCCAGATTAAGGCAATAATAAGGCCACAAAAATAACATTTTAAGGCAAAAATAAGGCCAGAAAATCGTCAGATTCAGGTAAGAATAAGGCCAGATTAAAATCAGATAATTCTCAAATAAAGGTCAGTACTAACATCACACTGAAGAGGGACATAAAAGGGCAGACATTGGTCAATTAAGACCCAATTAAAGCCAGTAGAAGTACCCACATCGCCCTGTACATCCTGATAGACCAGTTGGCTGAACGTCTCCATTCCACGAATTGCTCCCCAAACCTCTCGTGTTATAATTGAAACGCCCGTGCGCTTTATCTCCAGATCATCTAACAGACAAAGAAAACGCACAAATCAGACTAATATTCGGTCACAGTGCGAATATGATACCTGCCATCCCCATAAAGTTGACTCAGCCCACCACTCCCTAGATAGCAACTGCAAAATGAGTAGTAGGACGCGTTGCAGGGTGACGTACAGCTAAATATGACTCCTGTAAAAGTTGTTATCATCTGTAACTACAATATCAAGTAATCCTAAGTCTGAATTAATAAAGAATTATTATTATATAATTATTACAATAAAAATTATTTTTATAATTACCATCACAATTATTATTATCATTGTTATCATTATTATTTATTATTACCACTATTATAATCATGGCCAAAATTATAATCATAATTAATATCATAATTTAGATATGATCTCTTGGGCTCAGATAAACAATCATAAGAAGTGTTTTTTTGTTCTGAAGTTAGTTGTCATCGTCCCAAATAGCGAATGGTCATAATTATTATTGTTATAATTATTATCATCAAAATTATCATTATCATCATTATTATTATTATTATAATTACTATTATCATTATTACTATTATTATAATTATTATTACTATTATTATTATTATTGTTGTTGTTGTTGACGTTGTTGCTGTTGTTGTCGTTATTATTATTATAATTATTATTATTATTATTGTTGTTCTTGTTGTTGTCGTTATTATCATTATTATTATTATTATTATTATTATAACAATAATTGTAATAATCACACAATCCCAACTCACATGACTCGTCCATTTCTAGGTATGGATAATCTGTGCACTCCTTCAACACAGTCACATTGATGGACCTCACGTCTGGCACCGATCCCCCATTGTCCGTCGCCCCAGTCGCTGACGACTGTCTCCTGGTCCCCGTGGGTTCCGCCGGCTGCTCGCCCCCGAAGATGTTCCTCCGAATCCTTCTGAAGTTCACCTCGAGCAGCTCACAGGGCTCCCCGACCGAGTGGAACTCGAAAGTGTGGGGGTTGATGCGGAACGAGACGTTGTACGGCTGGTAGAGCTGGGGCATCGGCCATGGGGATCCGGGTTCTGGGATTGGGGCGTGACGCACCCGGAACCGGGTGTCCGTCGACGCCTTCAGGGCGTAGTATTGCGTGTCGTCGAACCATTCCACCTGGAAGGAAAACGCGGGTGACCAAATACAAGCAGACACAGAGAGAGAGAGAGAGACAGACACAGAGAGAAAGAGAGGGAGCATATAGGTCAGCACAGATTTGTTTTTCACTGCGATTGGTGCTATATAAATGTCCGATAACAAAATTAACGACATCCAAGCCATCTGTTTACGGGAATCTGTTGGTCGGTTCCACGCTTGTGAGTGGGCCCATCACTGGCGACTCTTTTCTAATAGATGTATTTTTACTTCTTCACTTCACTTGACATTTATCAACATTAAGGCCAGTGCAGAGAGCACCTCTGAGTAAAACTCTTGAAAGGGCACTGTATAAATGCTTGATTACATTACATTAAGATTTCAATCTCTAACCTGTGTCTTGATTCCGAGATCGACACTAGGTCGAGCCGTTGCTGATCGAGTGGGTCGCATCGTTGGAGGTTCGTAGTGCGGGAGGCCGACGTTTGCACCGCGTGGGTCTCTTGCATCACCGGCCCCGCCCCGATGCTGGGTCGGCTTCGGGATCTGGGCGACGGAGATGCGGGGCTCCTCTCTCCACGCGGGAGGAGTCGGTCTGACCGGAGCTGCGTCGATGTTGGAAAGGGACTCTGAGGAACATTGAAAGACAGGTCGGGTCAATTTAGCAAAACCAGGTCGGGAGAGTTATAGTGCACAAGGTCAGATTGAAGAAGAAGGACAAAGAATCCTTGGTGCCATTAGACTTAAAAAGTGGTGACTCGCATGAATGTCTGTATAGATGTGTGTTTGTAGGGCTTTCTCCTGTTAGATAGTTTAGTGTATAGGGTAGAGCTGCACTACCAATATATAACTTATTTTTAATAGTATATCAATGCTGGGTACACCCAATTCTGGCAATGATTAGGGATGAACCAAATCTCGGCTCATAACTCAACTCGGACTGAGTTTCGTGGTACTCGGCATAAACTCGGACTCAGACAAACATCGGATCCGAGTATTGATCTTTCAGATTTTCTGTCTTGAAAACGAAAATCGAATTTTGAAAATTTACAAAACGACAATCGCCCCAACTAAAAGACAACTACTGTGGTCATCCCTAGTTAAAAGGCAACCAATCAGCCACCATGTTCTGAATTGGAGCGGGTCACTGGGGTCACATACGCACCATCCACTGCAGGTGGTTTCGGTCCAGGACGTTCGATCCTCGGCTGCCACTCCTCGTGCAGGACCCCGCTGACCGGATGTGGGATTCCGAGACATGCAATGATGAATGGTAAGATGATGACCCCAGTCACGACCTTTGAATAGCCTTCACACATCTCTTCTGAAACCCTGTTAGGATCAACAAAACATCTGAATGTACAACATATAGACCACCTGTTAATTGTAATAAAATGACAACCTGTAATTCACAATTAAATGACAACCTGGAAGCCACAATTAAATGACAACCTGTAAGCCACAATTAAATGACAACCTGGAAGTCACAATTAAATGACAACCTGTAAGCCACAATTAAATGACAACCTGGAAGCCACCATTAAATGACAACCTGGAAGCCACAATTAAATGACAACCTGTAGGCCACCATTAAATGACAACCTATCTGTATGTCTGTCTGTCTGTCTATGTGTATGCCTGTGCGTGTCTATATGTCGGTCTGTCTGTCTGTCCGACTGACTGTCTGTGTATGTGTGTGTCAGTCCGTCTGTCTGTATGTCTGTCTGTCTGTCTGTCTGTATCTCTTCTCGTCCGTCCGTCCATCTTCGTCGTCTTCCTCTTTGCTCATCTGCCTAAGGCTGCTTCCTCCAATCTCCCAGATCTCCTATCGTTGCTACGATCTGTCTCTCCCTCTGTCTGCCTGCCTGTCACTCTGTGTCTGCCTAAATCATCCTGCCTGTCAATTTTTATTTGTATATGACTGCAAGTGCAGAAGACGAGATGCGATAAAGATAGAGAATTCTACATCGAAACCTTAATTGCATCCCTGTCTCTCGTAACTCCTCCACCGCTTGCGCTTTGGCAGTGCCAGTCTCAAGCTTTGATAAAGGAGGAGGGCGACGCTAACGATTCCTGTTATCACATGGTATCGCTAAACTGCAACCACCAACACCACCACGTCTCTCATCTGCCTTATCATAAGTCTGCAGGGATTGGACGAGGTTCATTCATCCATCCATCGTTCTCGAGCACACGGTCGAATCACCTACTGACCGCGGACGGACTCAGAAGATGGCTGGCTGGTCAGATGTTGTTTAACGACGATGCTGTGCCCCAACAGAGATGAAAAGAATCGCCCTCCTCGTTTCTCCAAGTGTGGGACTGGCGCTGTGGGGGGAGGAGAGTGGGGATGAGGAGGAGGTTGCTAAGAATAAAAAGATGATGATCATGATGATGACGATGGTGATTTAATGATCATGTTGATGAATTGATGATGATAATGAAGATGATGATGATGATAGTGATGATGGCAATGACAGTGGCGATGGCTATGACTATGACGATGATGACAAAGATGATTAATGATGAAGTTGACGATGAATTGATGATGATAATGATGATGATGATGACGACGATGACGATATAGCTGTTCATTCACTCAGCTGGCCTCGAGAGGCAGCCATGCATAGGTGTGACATGCTAGTGACTTCATTTTCTTAGCCTTGGCATATGTCGGCGGATGCCCAATCGTCTCCCTGGCCGTCTCATCTTCCCACCGACAGTCAGTGTACTCATCATAGCCGAATTTTTAAGCTCCTGCAGGGATTTGAAACCCAGACCTCTCGGCTGAAAACCCAGCAAGATAACCACTAAACCAAGGCACACCACTTCCCACATAAACCATCCAAAAATAAAGTAAAAGGAATTGAGACATACATCCATGGTTTCGATCTGGCAACCGATCAACAGTAGAATCTGTGTGTATAAGGCACCTGAAAATCACCACCGGGCCTGGGTCGGGAGCGCCACTGACTTGAAGTGGCGCTACATAAATACTCATTAAATTACGATTACCGTACCGACTACCCTGGCCAAAAAATAAATGTCTGCCTGATACTGATGTTCTGTCTTCTTTAGTCTGAATCTGTCAAAATCTCTTTTCCTTTCTCTGTTGTCTGCCTAATTCAAATGTTTATGCAGCATTTTTTTCTGCATATTTCAGTCTTTCTATCTGTCTGTCTGTCTATCTGTCTGTCTGTCTATCTGTCTGTCTGTCTGTCTATCTGTCTGTCTGTCTATCTGTCTGTCTATCTGTCTGTCTATCTGTCTGTCTATCTGTCTGTCTATCTGTCTGTCTGTCTATCTGTCTGTCTATCTGTCTATCTGTCTGTCTATCTGTCTGTCTGTCTATCTGTCTGTCTATCTGTCTGTCTGTCTATCTGTCTGTCTGCCTGCCTATCTGTCGACATGCTTGCATGTCTGTCTGGTCTGTCTGTCTGTCTGTCCGTCCGTATGCCTGTATCTCTTCATGTTAGCCAGGATGTTGGCGGATGGCCAAATAAAAGAGGTTAATGAAGTGGAACTCATATGAAAGCCCTGCCACCTGATTTATCAATCACATCACGTTCCGCATCAACGTCATAATCAGCCCAACCTTCCTAACGGTCGCCAACAGCAAATTTAAAAACAAAATCAATAGAATATAACAATGAGGTCAAAATGACAAAGAAAAAAAACATCGGTAAGCAATTGACGTCACAATTGTCAAGATGATGAAGATGATGATGATGATTATGACGATGACGACGATTATGATGACGATGATTGTGGTGGTGGTGGCGCTGATGATGATGATTATGTTATGACGACGACTACGACGATGACGATGGTGGTGGTTGTGGCGGAGGTGGCAGTCATCATCATTGTCATCTCTATAATCGTCAGCATGGTACAGACATTAGATGTGATGAAAACACTAAAGGAAGCTGATGAATTGATGATAATGATGATGATTATGATTATGCTGATGAATTGGTGATTAATATGATGATGAGTTGATGATGATGATGATGAGCAAGAAGATTGGTGACCATGATGAATTAAAGACAAAGAAGAATTAAAGATGAAGAAGAAGAATTGATGATGATGATGATGATGATCACGATGATGACAACGACGACGCCGATGATGATGATAACGACGACGATGATGATGATGACGAATTCATGATGATGATGATGATGTTGATGACGAATGGATGATGATAATGATTATGGCCATGCACTCTGTGAACCCATCTGGATATGCCTCAAATACTAGATGAATCCTCCTAATTGCCTTTCTTAGGTTATAAGCTCTTTTAATTGGATCCACTAGGAAGCCCATCATTGCCTCCATGTGAAATATCCGGCAAGTGAGCATTGCATGCATCTGGAGAGAGGGAAGAAGTCAGGTAGTCCGTCCCTTGGTGTTTAATCAACACCAGATTAGCCTCAGGTAAACACTTCCTGGTCCAGAGGCTGGCGTTGAACCTCCAACAGAAAGGTCAACAACACACCAGTCGCCAGTTGTACATGGATGGGCGATTGCAATGAGGCTTTGAACATGGTATAGCACTACTAGGTACATAGGAGATGGATGGATGGATGGATGGATGGATGGATGCAAGATGTTGTCACTTTGAAACCTGTGTTGAAAGTTATCTATTCATATTCAATGTAATCCAATGATCCTACAGTCAATCTAATCAAATCAAATGACATCAAAAGCTAATCTAATCAAATGAATTCAAAAGCTAATCTAATCTGATTTAATCAAATGACTTCAAAAGCTGATCTGATCTAATCAAATGACTTCAAAAGCTGATCTGATCTAATCAAATGACTTCAAAAGCTAATCTAATCAAGCCAAATTACATCAAAAGCTAATCAAATCAAATGACTTCTACAGCTTCTATAGTTTTGATTAGCTTTTGAAGTCATTTGATTAGATTAGCTATAGAAGTCACATGCAAAGCAAGAGGATTTAGGGTAAATTTGGTGAAGTGTAAGGTATACGAGCGATTCACAGTTTCAGAAACATGTATATAAATAATCAAATAATAATACAAACTTTACAGCAGAACAACACGTAACAAAAAGCAGTAGGTTTTGACATTTAACCGCCTCAAGAAAATTTAAGACTTCTTATTACCAAGCCAAAAACCATGATACATGCACCATAGCGTCAAAGAAAACAGTCGAGCAGCTCTCTCTCTCTCACTCTCTGTTTAAGACCAATAAGTTTTTTGTGAAAATATGAGGCAGGTGAACCCAAGGCAAATGGCATTACAGTAATATTCATGACCTTCAATATTGCTGAAAAACAGTAACAAACACAAACAAATTGATATTCATGATGTGAAAATGAGTGGCAGTCAGAACTTTTCAAACTCGACCTCGACACAGATGGCTCAACAGGCTAATACAGATTGCTGGCTAAAGAGACTGATAGCTTAAGAGCCTGATGGCTAATACAGACTGCTGGCTAAAGAGACCGGTGCCTAATACAAACTGATGGCTAAATACAGACCGCTATAATACAGTCCTCAGACTAAATTTTGACGGCTCAAAATACTGATGAGCTGATGGTGCAACAGACCAGTGGCTAATACTGATTGATGGTCAATGCAGCATGATGGCTCAAAGACAGATATCAACCACAGACTGATCAACAGCTAATACACAAAAAATCATGAATTCTTCTCCTGCTCATATCTCCTACTTCCAGGCTCTGACACAGCAACCACCTCAGAGAGGATGGAACCTGGAGCCTCCAAGCAACTAGCCATATAACTAATCAATCATCCATTGTATAGACTCAATTGCAAGGACCCAAAATTTTATCAACGATGAAGCAAGGTGCGGGACTCTGAAGTAAAGAAACCGATCTCCATGAAGAACTAGTAGAGAATAGCTTTGTCATCTGACGACAAAAGGAAGAAATCTGTTTATTAATAAGAAAAGGCCGTAGTGTGCATGTGCGTGTGTTCGTGCATATGGCTGGGTGCAATATGGTGTGTGTATGTGCAAAACGGATGTGTGACACTGGGTGTGTGTGCCCACGCGTGTGTGTGTAGAACTTTGTCCAGAATAAATAGCATACTAACACAGACAGACAAACAACTGTAATAACAAACAATTAGCAATTTCGCTACTTGTCGTAATACACCATAATTAGGGGAAATTAGGTGGAGATCTCAGTCATCGTGGCAGACAAAAGATCTAAAATTTCTAAGTAATCGGCTTCAAAATCGGAGGGGCCGCTGAGCAATGGATGACGCACGTGGGCACAGAGCTGAGGAACTGAGTTGGATCCCATACCTCCCTGTAAGGTTGACTAGTCCTTCTCTGGCTAGGCGCTAGCGGCGGCATCTGCTAAATCAGATGTATAACCATGCATGGCTGCCGTCAGTTAAATTCGCCTCATCTAATAACTTGTCGTAATTCGTTTGCAATCATGCTGCCGTTTGTCAGTGAAATTAAACGAATTATTATTAATAATATCATCAGCTATTTCAATAATTGGCGGCTCACGGTATCGGCATAATCGGCAAAAATATATAAGTTCTACAAAGCACCACAGGGATACGCACGGACATAATAGAGATGACTTTCACTAAAAATCAATACACATGTCGGAATCTGGCATTAGCGAATTTCAAATTCTGATAAACAAGCGATCATCATTTCACTATTGGCTAAAACAGCGCTATATAATGCGATGCACCGACAGCACTGCAGCGCAATATCCGAATTAAACGACCTAAGTGCCAAGAAAATTTACAGCAGTCAATGTATAAATAAACCTTTATTTATTTCATCCTGCAAAACAGCATCATCCACCATTAGAAAACAAGAAATATCTAAAAATGCATCAGTTTTCTCACCGTTGCTTGGCTTAAATTCGGGAAAAAATCCAAACCCACTGAACTAAGTAAAGTTCCTAGCGTTGGCACAATAACTACATGAACGCCATTTGTTTAGGCAATCTACGATAATTATTTAACTTTCTAATCAAAGTTGCAATGCAGTCAGATGTATTTACATTCAATTCGCACATTAACTTCTCAGTTGTTTCTTGTTTGAAAAGTTGACTCAAAGAGATGCTTTGCCTTCGCTTTAAAGTAGCTACATAAGCTATAGGTGTGGTTTCAGAAAAGTTGGTCCTAGGCCTATGGCTCAAGAACTTGACGTAAACATTTTGTCTTAATAAAATGGTCAGGTGAAGAAGATAATTGATTTTATGGGTAACCAAACAACGATGAATTATACGTACTGTGCGATAATAGCTTTGAATGCAGTCTTTGCCAAAGGCTAATAATTCCAGGTGGACTCAGATGCTAGAGAAACATCGATTTTTCAACGTCATCGGCCTATATTCTCAACTTCACAGTAAAATACTCTATACGAAATGTACTAGCCTACTAGGAAGAGATTTAGCTAATATAACTTTTCCGCTCTAACATTATTTTCTTCGTTCCCGTTCGAGCTCGGAATTTCCACTAAAAACATCTCTGAAACCTATTATGCGGCATTGATCTAAATTTAGCTCTGTCGCGCTTTCTCGCAATTTACTCCCGTCAGATTATAAATTTAGCACGATGGCGCATGAGGATGTTGGGAATTAGGATTGCCGATATAACAATACTTAAGCATGTAGAAGAAGAAAATCGTGAAACATCACCATACGGTACCTTGATCTCATCTTAGGAAAGTTGAACTGGCATAGTGACGCCCTTCTAACTATAATTTATGGGCCTGCCTGAACCTGTGATCTCAATTAGAAGTTAGAACAAATCTGCTTCTTCACTTGACCTTGTTGCCTTCAAACTTTTGCTGCGTACCCAGTGCGTTGTGTTTATGTGAATAAACATGAGTGTATATATATATATATATATATATATATATAATGTGTTTGTATATATATATAATATTTATATAATATATATGCATATATATATATGTATATATAATGGCTTGTTGACACCAAAGAGACCTGAACGGGCACTCAATTTAAGACCTAGATTTGTGCGTTAGTAGGCCTATAACGGTGCAGGTCTGTAGGCCCTAGATGCCTCGCCGTCTTTCGCCAGCACAGACCCGTTCAACCCAATTGCTGTCAGTCTTGCAGGCTCAGGCTCGAACAGAAGAATAAACTATTGCCCATCGTGCGTACGTGTGATTGTTTTGAGCCACGACCAAAAGCACAATAATGACGTAATCTAAAATTATTTGCTTCTTATTCGATAACCGTCTTGGCCAGTTTTTCAGTGAAACTCTGTCTGTCTGTCTGTGTGTGTGTGCGCGCGCGCGTGTGTGTGTGATTATGTCTGTGTGTGTGCGTGTGTGATTAGGTCTGTCTGTCTGTGTCTGTCACAACTCCATACATTTGTCGCATACAGTAACTGTGTACACAGCTTTGAATTGCTGGGGACAATTATGACAATTCATAATTAGCCTATCACCGACAAGGTACGTACTGCGTAGGAATATGTGGTGACGCATGCGCATTTGACACTAATTGCTCACTTAACTCAACCTCGAAGGCATGCGAAAGGAGAGAAACAAAGTGTTTAAATAATTTACATTCAGACCTGCGACACTGTTCAACTATAGCATTATTTATCCGACTCGACACAGCGCTCGTGAATAAACTGGCGCCCAGCAGCGCTCGGTATCAGAGTGGCGCTTTGGGAGCTTGGAGTTTGCGATTCTTTTATTAAACTATCAATCATATATATACCTAACAATAATTGTCGCCTCAACAGTAAACAATTGGATCTAATTTTAGCCGTTTTCCTGTAGACTGCACATGCGCAGTTCGCATCTGTGTAGAAACTATAATCGCGCCTGTGAATAAACATGGTTCCCGCGACTTTTGTGGCGCTGTAGAAACGCTGAGATTACGAATACGGTATAAACAATATAATGTAATGTAAATATTCGAAAATTTCTCGACTCTTCGGACTATCGAGCCTTCGGACAATCGAGCGGACACCACATACGTAGGCCTATACGCCCTACGCTGCATTGGAAGAAAGCAGAGGCATATGCGACTATTGACAGCAACAAAACCTATACGTGACAGTCATTCTGTTAAAATGAACATTAGGCCTATCTGAAGTCTTAATACTTTAAAAAAAATGACAGACGACGATTATTGCGCTGTTACAAGACAATTATAAGATCGACAAGCACAAATTCTGCATAAAAAATGGCGAAGAACGATATTATAATTACATAGAACAATGTTTACATAATCTAGGAAGACTTCGAACGGAGGTGCTATAGAAGCATTACATTCTATGACCCATGTTTGAAAAACAACTATAGGCCTAGCTCTCAGACTCCTTGGTCGATTATTTTCACGAGAAGATAAAATACGAAAATTCTTACAATCCCGTTGGATGCATAAAACGCACCCATTAATCGGTCGATGCATGAAACGGAATACGAAATTGGGATTAATCGTATCGAATAAAAAAGGCGAATTGATCAAATCTAATATAAAATGGCAGATTTTTCAAATCGAATACAAAATGACGGATTGATCAGATCTAATACAAAATGGCGGATTGTTCAAATCGAGTGCAATATGGCGGATTGGTCGTGTCGAATCCAACATGGTGGGTGAATAAATGCAGTTTCAAAGTCTCAAACAGCTTGTACTTTGCACGACTGGCAACAGTTGGCGCGGAACTCTGGTTCCTGACAGTGGAACCGACCGTAGAAGCCGATGTAGCCTTGACAGTTGTAATTCGTTTCGACTCCATTTGCCTCCTTGCGAACAATCGTTGTATGGTGGTCCCCATATAAGCAGCCTGTGATACATCACAAATATATCATTAATGCATTCCAAATTAACGCCAATGTTTATTAATAAATTGTAAATTAAAAACAATAATCAATGTTCATTTTGAATGCATCATAAATTAATTATAATTGACTATAAATTAATTAGCCTCTGAGTAGATTTCTTGAAGAGGCGCAGTATTAAGTTTAGTTGATCGGATACAGAACACATGTAGGCCGTTCAGTATCTAGGCCTATAAAAGTTTGAATGCAATATACAAAACACAGCTATATTAGCGACAGATGGTAACAAGTTTAACTGAGGTTGAATTTAACTGCACGGCAGACATGCAAGGCGCCCATTTAGGAAGCTGAAGGAGGAGTCGACCTTCACGGGGTAGTGAGCATGTCCATACAGTCTGTGGTTCCATTCTTCACGCCAGAGTGCTACCAATGTTCCACCACCACTAGTCAGCTTCACTTGCCCGTACAGCAGCGATGCAAATCCACGCAATCTCTGTCATAGACCATAGAGGTTGGGATGGCCTTTCTGTAGAGCTGCGTCTGTTCCCTAGAGGGCCTAGACCGTGTACTGGCATTTTTCATGGCCATTTTAAAAACTAATCTTTTAGTCCGGACTGAGGTTGGAAACCCTTTTTAGCAGTTACCCTGTAAGGGAGCTATATTAATCCTAGGATAAGTGAATGAATTTAAAACACCTGACACTAGCGCAGCATCTGGTAATAAAGTAATATGCCAACATTATAGTGCAAGCAGTATTTTCACTGGGCTAACCTTACAGGCTAACCTAAGCTTTCTATGACTAATGTAACATTGAAGCTGGGTTTTTGTCAGCATAATCCATGAATGAAACTAAAATTTAATGATTGATTGATTGACACCACTGTTACTACTTGACAGAGTATAATATGTAGAGTTATAGGTACCAGGATCGTTGGTCTGATATTGTCTACAGGTCCGGCAGCAGATGTTACGATTGTGCGTCAGGTAGCAGTAATGAGGTTGAAGTTCTTCGCTGCACAGATGAGGTATTCGATCCTCACATTCGCCATAATATGCTGCCACAAAAACACACACATCACACATCTATATGATCTATATATATATATATATATATATATATATATGCATCTATGTATTATATATATTATATATATAAGGTGTTGTAATCATCTATATGAAAGTGAGGTATATCTTAATCGTATAATCACGATTTGAATGCCGTCTTTTCAAACTCCAAACAGACTCATCGTAGTCATAATCACAAGGACTCGTATGCCCTGGAAAGTCCATACGACAACGTCTTGTCGCTAGTTTTTGGGTGATAGCACAGAGAGAGAAAGACAGCGTTCGCAACTTTTGACATAGCAAGCTGATTTGTTAACTATTAGGTGTGAAGATAAATTGTCGGATAATTATATGCCAGCAAAATATCTGATTTTGTAGGTTTAAAACACCATATTTTCAAATAGAAGAACATTTTAGATTGGGGCGACATCTAAGCAAAGTCGTAACATTATGAAAAAATAACATAGCAGCAATATAAGGAAAAGAAAAAGAATTTAGCTAAAAAATAAAAACCTATGGGTCGGGACAATAGCGATAAAGAAGAACCCTGATGGATGTCACTGTTTGCACTCTGACAGTACCAGTCCCAAGCCTGGATAAAGTAGAGGGCGACGCCAATGATCCTTGTTATCACACTGTCGTTAAACTGCAACAACTGACACCCACGGGTGGATGTAGGGGTGGAGGGGGCACATCGCAATCTCAATCCCACAGAAGCGAAGTTGCGGGAACCAGCTTATCTACTGGCGCTTAATCAAAAGCAAAGACGTCAGGCATCGCCCAACGAAAGATGGCGGACTCTGCCCATATACGGATCGGCACAGACTCAGAGCCAGCCCCGCAGTCGTCGTCTAACCACTCGTCGATATTTCAGTCTGATAAAAGCACCCGAAATGCTTCACTCCATTACCTGGCGGCGGTGCAGTAACCATGGTAACCATAACAATGACCAAGGCGAGCGAGACGACCTTAGAATCCATGATATTCGTCCGCTGATGTCGTTGACTTGGATCGACCTAAGACTCTTGTGACCTCGGCGCCACAGCTGCCTACGTATACACGCACCCGCTCACTCATCTACCTCTGCACAACAGTGTCATTGGCTGTTTCCACCCAAGCCTTAATATGCATGTATATACAAACATATATATATATATGTTTGTATATATATATATATATATATATATATATATATATATATATATATATATATGATTAGACTTGTGTGTTTGTATAACTTTATATATACACGTTAACATTGTTAATATATATATATATATATATATATATATATATATATATATATATATATATATATATATATATGATTAGACTTGTGTGTTTGTATAACTTTATATATACACGTTAACATTGTTAATATATATATATATATATATATATATATATATATATATATATATATATATACGTATAAGGCATAGGCTACGGACGGGTGGAAGTTAATTAGAGATATGAATCACGTAAACAGCAGCTGGGTGACTGTGGTCTTCGTACCCTGCAGGCTGGCACTCGTAGCACCCTCTGTAGGGCCTATAATGCATACATAGGACGCCAACCACTAGAAGCATCTTATATGTGGGTGTTGGTGTGCGCGAGTGTGATGTGTTGTTCCATGTGTTTTCATTTCGTGTGAAACTCTTTGCCTTCAAAACAAACGATTGAAATGCAAGCCTGGGTGTAGTGTTGTCACCCTGGCACGTCTACTACTTTCTACTGCATGAAGGAATGTAGAAGAAGAAGGAGAAGAAATGGATGATGATGATGGTGATGATGATGATCGTGGTGATGATGATGATGATGATGATGATGATGACGATGACGATGATGATGATGATCAAGAGGAAGAAACAGAAAAAGAATAAAAAGAAGATGGATTAGCATAACTCGTGGCATAAATAAACTGTTAACTTGTGTTTTAATTTCCCCATATATTAACCTAATTTTCCCCCTTTAAGCGTTGATAGAAATTAAGTGGACGTTATGACGGCTCGATCCTTCATTTTGACATTCACTTTCAAGCAGATGGTCTCGCAGGCACCTCTGCAGGTGGCTGCGATTTACTTACTTAAGTTCGCTTAGCTATGTAGGCCTAACTTCTTTTTACGAAAAACGTTCTCGACAGATGCGCCGCATACCGAAAGGGAAAGATGCTTAGGCTACTCCGAGCATCCGTGTTCAACTTACGATCACCGGAATGCAATCTTCACCATCCAATATTGTTATCATGTGATGTGATCGAATATTCATATAGCGCCCCACATAATATATTTCACAAGGGTCAATGGGTCAATGATAACGCACAGTTTCTGGTGGTTTCATATATCGAGTTTTATTTATTTTTGTACCAAGCAGTATATACTAGTTTTGTCGTAGGCATAGGCAGGCAGTCAAACGTCAGCTGTGAAAGATCGTCGAATCTATGGACGAAAACTACGTAGGCCTACAAGACACAGCTCTCTTCCCTGTAACTAAGTCGCGAATTCAAGACTAAAAGATCTAACGTGTATACTAGTTTCTGAGATCGTGGAAATGTTGTTTAAATTAGATATTGGACGATAATCCGTGAAGTTCTTCACGAATTCATCTGTCTTCACGTTCATAGTCGTCGAAAGGTCAGCCTTTTCATCGACATGCTGGAAGAGTAGCCATTCGTGGCTTGTAACGGTTCCTTAAAATATTATCCACAACACAAGATTTTGCATAACGCGTCAATGCAAACATATTAAAGATTGACCCGATTACAGCTTTATGACCCGATTACAGCTCATTGACCTGATTACGGCTCATTGACCTGGTTACCGCTTAGTGGCCTAATTACAGCTAATTAACTTGATTACGGCTATTTGACCCGATTACAGCTCATTGACCTGATTACAGCTCCTTGACCTGATTACAGCTCAATGACCTGATTACGGTTTTTCATCTGATTACGGTTTTTTGGGCCATCGGTGTATGCCTTGTGAATTCTACCGGCGTTGTAGAAGTAGCTAATTAAAATTATGTACACATACGGCGATTTATATAGCACCTTCAACGAACGTAACAGAGGTGCCAACCATGTTTGCACCTACACCGTTTATCAGAGTTTTTAATTTTATCGTGTTACGTTCCGGCAAAGAAAATACAGATTTGACTAGATCAGCATTTCCAAATCTGTTTTGGCCGTGGAACCCTTTTTGGTCTTACATTTTTTGGCGAAAACCCCGTCTAAAACTAAACCTAATCTGTGGTTGGTACAAACGCTTGAGAATGGTCTGACAATGATAGGTTTAGGCCTAAACTAGATTAATAGTAGCACAAATATTGATGACAAGGACATAATGAATTCTCTTTCATATAAAGTTATATACACAGATGTTAAGTAAAGCCCTCCAATTGTTCACACTGACAGTTTTCCGCGGAACCCTTAACTTCACCTAACGGAACCCTAGGGTTCCGCGGAACCCAACTTGGGAAACGCTGGACTAGATAAACGTATCTTACCTTTTCTCCGTCTGAACTCTTCTCTCTATTCCAATAGCCCGCTATCTTCGCTCTGTATTTGACGAGAATCCTAAGAAAAATTCAATTCTGGATTAACTTCGAATTTTAGATATTACTTTTTCCAATTCTGTTTTTTATTAATTCTAGCCTTTATTTGAGTTATCCTAACGACGAACATTTCACACTCAATCACTCCTACACACACACAACACACACACATGCATATATTATATACACCGTGTCCCAAAATAAACTGTGCAAACTTGTTTCTGTCAGAACTTCGTCAAATTTCCACCAATTTTAATAACTTTTGGTAGGTAGATGGCAAAAATGGCTGAAATTTTATGCTATAATTATATAAATTTTCCACCTCACCTGACTCATATCACCGCACTACCTTGTTAAACACAGATGTACCAATTTTGTGTTAGCATCCGGTCCACATGTGTCTACAAGTACAACTAGTGATAAGACTATAGATAAGACTATAGATAAGACTATAGATAAGACTATAGATAAGACTATAGGCATATCACCGTTTAAAAACCTTCGAAAACATTGTCATGACATACTTACATGGTGAATACTATCACCTGTACGAAGACCGTAAATGCTATGGAAGTACGGAGCAGAACGTTACAGTGGCAGGAGGTCACTGCAAGATCATAGCAGCAATGCAAACAATAATTAAACAAATGGCAGAAAGACTCTGCGAGACAATAGGAATAATGTTAAAGAATTAAACAAGTGGCAGGAACACTTTGCAAGACAATAGGAACAATAATGAAGAAATTGTCGCTGATATTGCTGACGACGATGACGATGATGATAGCGATGATGATGATGATGACGACGACGACGACGATGATGATGATGATGATGCTCTTGATGACGATGACGGAAAATGTGCCGATGATTGTTATCCCTTGAGATCATCAGCAACACTCAGCCACCTGTACCTCCGGCTGCCTGTACAAGTGCCGTTGCATTGAAGTCCATCGCCGCCGTCGTCGTATTGCCGTCCAAAACCATTCGGACATTCGATGAGGAGTCCTGTCTATACGTAACTGCAGGAAGTAGTCTCCCTTCGACCTTTTCTGCCTCCATATCGCTGGCCTCGTTCGTAATCGCGAATTTAATCCCATTGGCCTTTGCCCTTACGACTCCATTAACAAGCCTAGACTTTGGGGCGACGCTTGTGCTCGGCGTGTTAGCCCCCCGCTTCCTTCTCCTCTGCTCGTATCCAGAGGCCCTTTCCTCGACCCGTTCTTTCTCCGCATCCCGAGGCTCTCCTGTTTCTACTTTCGTTCCTCTTTCTTCTTTCCGACCTTCGACGTTGTCGGGTAAAGATTCGATAGAGTCCTGGTCGTGTCCTTCCGGATTTTCGTAGCCTCCCAGAAAAGCGGAGGGCGTTTTAGAGAACGGCGCGATTTTCTGGTCAACCGTTGGATGAATCAATGCCTCGTTGTTGACTCCCACACCCGCGGCTACCCATTCTGCTTCCTCTATCACTTGTTTCAGTAAGGTATCGTTCTTAACGTTGGCTTCGTTATACCTTACTACGATCTGGTTCTCTTTGCTGTTGATATCTTTACGGCCGTCGTTATCATCTCTCGACGAGACACGTTCAGAACGGTCGATGCTTTTGACGGTGTAGTTTGACTGCGTTAGCGTTTTCTTGGCGGTTGAGTTATTAGGATTCTCGCGATTGGAATAATTCGAATCTTTCTCGGTTTCCTTCTCGAGTGAAAATCCTGTCTTGTTTCTTGCACGATTCGATTCGGTTCGAAGCATCGCAAGCGATGTTCCCAGACGTCCGTCTAAGGCCTTCTCCTGTGTAGATGCCACTGTCAGCACCTGGTAAGTTTCTGACATCTCGGTCAAAGGTATCGCTCCCAGATGACCGAAACCCTGAGAGATGACGATGCAGATGAACATTGTAATCGTCTCCATCTATAAGCAATGAAATCAACACGCAGTTGAACAGCGAGTCAAACCAGGATGTCCTGTCAGTGTTGCCCAAGTAATGTAATGTAAATTATCGATATTGTCTCTGTAACGTTGAGCAAAAGCCCCTTCATGGAAGTCAGTCTTTTCGCCGGCGCTATATCAGTCCGCAATGACCTAGATATCTTGCCCGATTCGGTACCAGGTCAGATTCTGCGGAGGTCAAAGCATCACGGTCACTATAGAAGACCGTGTAGGGCTGTAGGCCCTACTTTTACTTGTATTATGTCGTAATCGCAAACTCCAGATTTCTAAAGCGCCACCTTAAAGTCAAGCGTAGGGCACCAGCTTATTCACAAGCGCTGCGTCGAGTCAAAGGAGCTGTCCAAAGGGCAATGTACAGTTGAGCTCCAAGACAGAATTGAGAGAGACAGAAAGACAGACAGACATGCGGACAGACAGACAGAAAGTCAGAGAGAGAGAGAGAGAGAAAGAGAGAGAGAGAGAGAGCGTGAGTTTGAGATTTATGAACAAACTTGTGAGTGAGTAAGCAAGCGAGCGAGCGAGCGAAAGTGAGTAAGTGGCACACAGACACACAGTCGCACACACAGACAGACACACAAAGACACACACACACATCAATGCCAGCAGCATAGCGATCAACGACGGGGACCTCTGTCTATACCGCCCCGCCAGCGTAGGCCTGCCCACTGTCAAAGCCCATACGGTGGACCATTATTATGCGGCCTGTAAGACCCGCATTGTACCCGTATTGGTTCTGTCTAACGCCCATGGAAAGGCTGGTCGGTCACCATCACCTTTCATCCCTATAGCTATGTCACGCCTACCGTGTTCGTCATCCCTTGACCCTTTTGTTATCGGTTCCAAAAGATCGCCGTCTGTTGCTTTCTTTGTTGGAGGAGGTCGAGATTGAGATGCCTGAGATTCAGTTGCCCGTGGTTGAGATGTCCGAGATTGAAATGCCCAAGACTGAGTGAGATGCCCTACATGCCCGACTTTGAGATGCCTGATTTTGAGATGCCCGAGATTGAGATGCCCGTTCAAGTTTGTGTTGTCGGTTCGTAGCTTTGTGCTATAGATCTTGTTAATCTTGTTACCTGAAAACAAAGGCGATGATAGATTCTTCAGAGTGTTGTCCCTTTCGGCGAACCCAAACAACATGGTTGAGTATATAGTTATGACGTGAAAAAAATTGCGCATATCCAACACAAAAACAACTAAAGCTCCAAGGCATGCAGTCGGGCTTTAAAGCTTCACATTGTTATGGTCTGCACTGGAGCCTCTGGTGCTGTGGGAGCCACTGGCGATACAGATTAGTTGGTAATTGATAAGATTTCAGATTGGGAATGTTTTTCACAAACCAGTTTGTAGCATCATCTCTGTTCTAGAAAAAGACAGAGGGGGAATTATTGTCCGATTGTTCCTCACCTCCTCTTTCCTTTATTTAGTGTTTGTAGTCTACGCATGAGTGAGTTGTATTTTTTTGTCTGTTTGTTTAGACATAACATTGCGGCTTATAAATAACTTATAATAGTAGTAGTAGTAGTAATAATAATAATAATAATAATAATAATAATAATAATAATAATAATAATGATAATAATAATAATAATAATAATAATAATAATAATAATAATAATAATAAGAGAAGATGGAAAGCGACCGGACGGCGTCACGCTCATTCCTTGGACACGTGGTCGATGTCTGGCATGGGATGCGACAGTGCCCGACACCTACGCCAAATCACATCTTGTCGACACATCTATCAGAGCTGGCGAAGCAGCCGAACGCGCAGCTAAGACGAAGAGGGCCAAGTATTCCACCATAACCAACACCCACGACTTCGTAGCCCTCTCCTTGGAATCCGGCGGCGCTTGGAGCAGTGAAGGATTGCAGTTCATCTCAGAGTTGGGTAGTCGAACGAGTGCTGCAACCCACGATCCAATGGAGACGTCATTTCCGTTTCAACGTATCTCGGTTGTTCTTCAGCGTGGGAACGCAGCCTGCCTCTTCTGGACATTGCCAACACTCACTTACCTCATCATGAGCGATAACAGCATAATATGAAACATATATAATAATAATGATAATAATAATAATAATAATAATAGTAATAATAATAATAATAATAATAATAATAATAATAATAATAATAATAATAATAATGATAGTAATAATAATAATAATAATAATAATAATAATAATAATAATAATAATAATAATAATAGAACCTGCTTATTCACGAGCTTTTTCAAGATAAGTTTTATCTCCGACTGAGAACACCTCATAAAACTTTGCTGGGGAACGCAAAACAGTTTTGTTGCATGAGCCTCTGGATGCCAATAAGGTTCATTTCGAAATAAGAGAACAGAAATACATACCGTCGTTCTGTGTCTAAAAGGTAAGTCACTTGTAGAGTCTTGTCCTATATGTGATAGCCAGACGATCTTGCATGAATGGTTCCATCCGTTATTTACAATTGAAATTAACGGTCATTGTTACGTCATCACCTTATCACGTCTCTCTCTCTCTCTCTCTCTCTCTCTCTCTCTCTCTCTCTCTCTCTCTCTCTCTCTCTCTCTCTCTCTCTCTCTCTGGGACCATCCTGTTATATATATATACAGTATATATATATATAATTTCTATGTATTTATAAATCTTGTATATATTATGTATGATATATTTCTATATATGTCATATATATATAAATATATTTCCTAAGTTGCCGCCAATTGTTTTGTCATTTAGTATTTTTTACCCGTCTCTTCGTCATGTTTAAATGTTCGTTTTTTAACTAATAATTCAACATACTCTTCGTCTTAATTGATCTTGTTATAATTTGATGGAGGGGTATTCGAACACAGGACTATAATGAGTTCTCTGCCTGAAGGCAGGTTTGTTGGCTTTTTTCTGCCACCAGAGGATGAGATGAGTGATGTGGATTCCCGTTTCCTTTCTGACAGACAATTATGGGCGATCACCTCTGTGTACAATGTCACCGTGTAGTGGTTTAAGGTGGGTCCGAACCTGCAACCATCGGGTTACAAGGCTGAGAACGTAACACTATATATTTATTAGGTTTATAACTATTAGGTTTCTAATTCTTGGAAATTTTTCTTAATTTTCTGGATATCGTCTGTATTCTAAAGTACTGAATACAATGACGTCATAAACGCTTCGACACTAGATACGTCACGTCGTTCCTAGGTAAACAAAGTATTGGACGTTAAATTTCTCGAGAAATGATTCACAATATTGAGAACAGTTTACCGCGCGTATAGGTTGCTAATAGGATACTTTGACTTACGATAAGTTTTTACGTATTGCAACGTCGAATTTGACCAAGAATATAGTCAACTTCACTCATGGGAACTCCAGATTTAAATCCGATAACGGCGGTGATTCCGGATTTGCTTGGGACTACGGCGGATGCAATTTTAAGTGGAAATATGGCGACTATAAATTCTGCTAGCCTCGGGTAAGTTCATTTGCACGGCGAGTTGCAAACCGTCAGTGTTATGGTCTCATCCTCAATTATGGATGTATGCATGCATGTATGTATGTACGTACTTACGTACGTATGTATGCATGCATGTATGTATGTACGTACTTACGTACGTATGTATGCATGCATGTATGTATGTACGTACTTACGTACGTATGTATGCATGCATGTATGTATGTACGTACTTACGTACGTATGTATGCATGCATGTATGTATGTACGTACTTACGTACGTATGTATGCATGCATGTATGTATGTACGTACTTACGTACGTATGTATGCATGCATGTATGTATGTACGTACTTACGTACGTATGTATGCATGCATGTATGTATGTACGTACTTACGTACGTATGTATGCATGCATGTATGTATGTACGTACTTACGTACGTATGTATGCATGCATGTATGTATGTACGTACTTACGTACGTATGTATGCATGCATGTATGTATGTACGTACGTACTTACGTACGTATGTATGCATGCATGTATGTATGTACGTACGTACTTACGTACGTATGTATGCATGCATGTATGTATGTACGTACTTACGTACGTATGTATGCATGCATGTATGTATGTACGTACTTACGTACGTATGTATGCATGCATGTATGTATGTACGTACTTACGTACGTATGTATGCATGCATGTATGTATGTACGTACTTACGTACGTATGTATGCATGCATGTATGTATGTACGTACGTACTTACGTACGTATGTATGCATGCATGTATGTATGTACGTACTTACGTACGTATGTATGCATGCATGTATGTATGTACGTACTTACGTACGTATGTATGCATGCATGTATGTATGTACGTACTTACGTACGTATGTATGCATGCATGTATGTATGTACGTACTTACGTACGTATGTATGCATGCATGTATGTATGTACGTACTTACGTACGTATGTATGCATGCATGTATGTATGTACGTACTTACGTACGTATGTATGCATGCATGTATGTATGTACGTACTTACGTACGTATGTATGCATGCATGTATGTATGTACGTACTTACGTACGTATGTATGCATGCATGTATGTATGTACGTACTTACGTACGTATGTATGCATGCATGTATGTATGTACGTACTTACGTACGTATGTATGCATGCATGTATGTATGTACGTACTTACGTACGTATGTATGCATGCATGTATGTATGTACGTACGTACTTACGTACGTATGTATGCATGCATGTATGTATGTACGTACGTACTTACGTACGTATGTATGCATGCATGTATGTATGTACGTACTTACGTACGTATGTATGCATGCATGTATGTATGTACGTACTTACGTACGTATGTATGCATGCATGTATGTATGTACGTACTTACGTACGTATGTATGCATGCATGTATGTATGTACGTACTTACGTACGTATGTATGCATGCATGTATGTATGTACGTACGTACTTACGTACGTATGTATGCATGCATGTATGTATGTACGTACTTACGTACGTATGTATGCATGCATGTATGTATGTACGTACTTACGTACGTATGTATGCATGCATGTATGTATGTACGTACTTACGTACGTATGTATGCATGCATGTATGTATGTACGTACTTACGTACGTATGTATGCATGCATGTATGTATGTACGTACTTACGTACGTATGTATGCATGCATGTATGTATGTACGTACTTACGTACGTATGTATGCATGCATGTATGTATGTACGTACTTACGTACGTATGTATGCATGCATGTATGTATGTACGTACTTACGTACGTATGTATGCATGCATGTATGTATGTACGTACTTACGTACGTATGTATGCATGCATGTATGTATGTACGTACTTACGTACGTATGTATGCATGCATGTATGTATGTACGTACTTACGTACGTATGTATGCATGCATGTATGTATGTACGTACTTACGTACGTATGTATGCATGCATGTATGTATGTACGTACTTACGTACGTATGTATGCATGCATGTATGTATGTACGTACTTACGTACGTATGTATGCATGCATGTATGTATGTACGTACTTACGTACGTATGTATGCATGCATGTATGTATGTACGTACTTACGTACGTATGTATGCATGCATGTATGTATGTACGTACTTACGTACGTATGTATGCATGCATGTATGTATGTACGTACTTACGTACGTATGTATGCATGCATGTATGTATGTACGTACTTACGTACGTATGTATGCATGCATGTATGTATGTACGTACTTACGTACGTATGTATGCATGCATGTATGTATGTACGTACTTACGTACGTATGTATGCATGCATGTATGTATGTACGTACTTACGTACGTATGTATGCATGCATGTATGTATGTACGTACTTACGTACGTATGTATGCATGCATGTATGTATGTACGTACGTACTTACGTACGTATGTATGCATGCATGTATGTATGTACGTACGTACTTACGTACGTATGTATGCATGCATGTATGTATGTACGTACTTACGTACGTATGTATGCATGCATGTATGTATGTACGTACTTACGTACGTATGTATGCATGCATGTATGTATGTACGTACTTACGTACGTATGTATGCATGCATGTATGTATGTACGTACGTACTTACGTACGTATGTATGCATGCATGTATGTATGTACGTACTTACGTACGTATGTATGCATGCATGTATGTATGTACGTACTTACGTACGTATGTATGCATGCATGTATGTATGTACGTACTTACGTACGTATGTATGCATGCATGTATGTATGTACGTACTTACGTACGTATGTATGCATGCATGTATGTATGTACGTACTTACGTACGTATGTATGCATGCATGTATGTATGTACGTACTTACGTACGTATGTATGCATGCATGTATGTATGTACGTACGTACTTACGTACGTATGTATGCATGCATGTATGTATGTACGTACGTACTTACGTACGTATGTATGCATGCATGTATGTATGTACGTACGTACTTACGTACGTATGTATGCATGCATGTATGTATGTACGTACTTACGTACGTATGTATGCATGCATGTATGTATGTACGTACTTACGTACGTATGTATGCATGCATGTATGTATGTACGTACTTACGTACGTATGTATGCATGCATGTATGTATGTACGTACTTACGTACGTATGTATGCATGCATGTATGTATTTACGTACGTACTTACGTACGTATGTATGCATGCATGTATGTATGTACGTACGTACTTACGTACGTATGTATGCATGCATGTATGTATGTACGTACGTACTTACGTACGTATGTATGCATGCATGTATGTATGTACGTACTTACGTACGTATGTATGCATGCATGTATGTATGTACGTACTTACGTACGTATGTATGCATGCATGTATGTATGTACGTACTTACGTACGTATGTATGCATGCATGTATGTATGTACGTACTTACGTACGTATGTATGCATGCATGTATGTATGTACGTACTTACGTACGTATGTATGCATGCATGTATGTATGTACGTACGTACTTACGTACGTATGTATGCATGCATGTATGTATGTACGTACGTACTTACGTACGTATGTATGCATGCATGTATGTATGTACGTACTTACGTACGTATGTATGCATGCATGTATGTATGTACGTACTTACGTACGTATGTATGCATGCATGTATGTATGTACGTACTTACGTACGTATGTATGCATGCATGTATGTATGTACGTACTTACGTACGTATGTATGCATGCATGCATGTATGTATGTACGTACTTACGTACGTATGTATGCATGCATGTATGTATGTACGTACTTACGTACGTATGTATGCATGCATGTATGTATGTACGTACGTACTTACGTACGTATGTATGCATGCATGTATGTATGTACGTACGTACTTACGTACGTATGTATGCATGCATGTATGTATGTACGTACTTACGTACGTATGTATGCATGCATGTATGTATGTACGTACTTACGTACGTATGTATGCATGCATGTATGTATGTACGTACTTACGTACGTATGTATGCATGCATGTATGTATGTACGTACTTACGTACGTATGTATGCATGCATGTATGTATGTACGTACGTACTTACGTACGTATGTATGCATGCATGTATGTATGTACGTACGTACTTACGTACGTATGTATGCATGCATGTATGTATGTACGTACTTACGTACGTATGTATGCATGCATGTATGTATGTACGTACGTACTTACGTACGTATGTATGCATGCATGTATGTATGTACGTACGTACTTACGTACGTATGTATGCATGCATGTATGTATGTACGTACGTACTTACGTACGTATGTATGCATGCATGTATGTATGTACGTACGTACTTACGTACGTATGTATGCATGCATGTATGTATGTACGTACTTACGTACGTATGTATGCATGCATGTATGTATGTACGTACTTACGTACGTATGTATGCATGCATGTATGTATGTACGTACTTACGTACGTATGTATGCATGCATGTATGTATGTACGTACTTACGTACGTATGTATGCATGCATGTATGTATGTACGTACGTACTTACGTACGTATGTATGCATGCATGTATGTATGTACGTACGTACTTACGTACGTATGTATGCATGCATGTATGTATGTACGTACTTACGTACGTATGTATGCATGCATGTATGTATGTACGTACTTACGTACGTATGTATGCATGCATGTATGTATGTACGTACTTACGTACGTACGTATGTATGCATGTATGTATGTACGTACGTACTTACGTACGTATGTATGCATGCATGTATGTATGTACGTACGTACTTACGTACGTATGTATGCATGCATGTATGTATGTACGTACGTACTTACGTACGTATGTATGCATGCATGTATGTATGTACGTACTTACGTACGTATGTATGCATGCATGTATGTATGTACGTACGTACTTACGTACGTATGTATGCATGCATGTATGTATGTACGTACTTACGTACGTATGTATGCATGCATGTATGTATGTACGTACGTACTTACGTACGTATGTATGCATGCATGTATGTATGTACGTACTTACGTACGTATGTATGCATGCATGTATGTATGTACGTACGTACTTACGTACGTATGTATGCATGCATGTATGTATGTACGTACTTACGTACGTATGTATGCATGCATGTATGTATGTACGTACGTACTTACGTACGTATGTATGCATGCATGTATGTATGTACGTACTTACGTACGTATGTATGCATGCATGTATGTATGTACGTACGTACTTACGTACGTATGTATGCATGCATGTATGTATGTACGTACTTACGTACGTATGTATGCATGCATGTATGTGTGTACGTACGTACTTACGTACGTATGTATGCATGCATGTATGTATGTACGTACTTACGTACGTATGTATGCATGCATGTATGTATGTACGTACGTACTTACGTACGTATGTATGCATGCATGTATGTATGTACGTACGTACTTACGTACGTATGTATGCATGCATGTATGTATGTACGTACTTACGTACGTATGTATGCATGCATGTATGTATGTACGTACGTACTTACGTACGTATGTATGCATGCATGTATGTATGTACGTACTTACGTACGTATGTATGCATGCATGTATGTATGTACGTACGTACTTACGTACGTATGTATGCATGCATGTATGTATGTACGTACTTACGTACGTATGTATGCATGCATGTATGTATGTACGTACGTACTTACGTACGTATGTATGCATGCATGTATGTATGTACGTACGTACTTACGTACGTATGTATGCATGCATGTATGTATGTACGTACGTACTTACGTACGTATGTATGCATGCATGTATGTATGTACGTACGTACTTACGTACGTATGTATGCATGCATGTATGTATGTACGTACGTACTTACGTACGTATGTATGCATGCATGTATGTATGTACGTACGTACTTACGTACGTATGTATGCATGCATGTATGTATGTACGTACGTACTTACGTACGTATGTATGCATGCATGTATGTATGTACGTACGTACTTACGTACGTATGTATGCATGCATGTATGTATGTACGTACGTACTTACGTACGTATGTATGCATGCATGTATGTATGTACGTACGTACTTACGTACGTATGTATGCATGCATGTATGTATGTACGTACGTACTTACGTACGTATGTATGCATGCATGTATGTATGTACGTACTTACGTACGTACGTATGCATGCATGCATGTATGTACGTACGTACTTACGTACGTACGTATGCATGCATGCATGTATGTACGTACGTACTTACGTACGTACGTATGCATGCATGTATGTATGTACGTACGTACTTACGTACGTACGTATGCATGCATGTATGTATGTACGTACGTACTTACGTACGTATGTATGCATGCATGTATGTATGTACGTACGTACTTACGTACGTATGTATGCATGCATGTATGTATGTACGTACGTACTTACGTACGTATGTATGCATGCATGTATGTATGTACGTACGTACTTACGTACGTATGTATGCATGCATGTATGTATGTACGTACGTACTTACGTACGTATGTATGCATGCATGTATGTATGTACGTACGTACTTACGTACGTATGTATGCATGCATGTATGTATGTACGTACGTACTTACGTACGTATGTATGCATGCATGTATGTATGTACGTACGTACTTACGTACGTATGTATGTATGCATGTAAGTATGTATATATGTATGTATGCATGGAAGTATGTATGTATTTTTATATATATGTATGTATGCATGTACCGGGTATGTATGCATGTATGTATGTACGTATGTATGCATGTATGTATGTATGTATGTACGTATGTATGTATGTATGTATGTATGTATGTATGTATGTATGTATGTATGTATGTATGTACGTATGTATGTATGTATGTATGTATGTATGTACGTATGTATGTATGTATGTATGTATGTTGGTCCGGGACGCCTCTTAGTAGATTTTTTGAAGAAGCACTATATAATGCTTCATTGATGTTTCAACGATGGCAGCCTAAAACAAATTAAACGCAGTGTTGCTGCTGCTGCTGATGATGATGATGGCAACGACCATAGTGATGATACTGACAATGACGATAAGGATGATGATTGCAAACATGATAATACTACTAATGATGATGATGACGATGATGATGATAATGACGACGATGATAATAATGATGATTCTGCCGCTGATGATGACGACGACGATGATGGTGACGATAACGACGACGATAAAGAAATGTTGAAACTCTTGATTCTGATCCATCTCTTCTGATCATCCATCAGTCCCTTAGATCCAAACGCTGAGCCCGGGGGACAGGGCTCGAACTCGACGATCGGTGGTTGGGGAGGTGAGAGCTCTGCCAATGGGACGCACTATTCGTGGCACGTCGTTCTGGCGATGGGCAACAACGTCGTCTTGATAGCTGTCTGCGCCTTCCTCCTCCTCCACATCATCGTCTCCATCTACCAGATCCTCTACAGATGGGTCGCAGGAAAGGTAGGGCTCTTCAATAAACTTGTGCCCTTCGAGTGAGTTGGGCTGCAGGAAAGGTAGGCACCCTATGGGCTGCTTAATAAGCTTATGCCCTTTCGAGTGGCGCAACAAGTTTGGATATTACGATTACAATTTCGCGTATTCTATCAGGTCTTTTAGACCAGCGCTGACAGCGCCTCTGAGTAGATATTTTAATGGGCGCTATATAAATGCTCGATTACATTGCATTTATATAGCGCTCATCTCGAAGATGGCTATTTGTGGACTGAACTTGGATCGCTGGCCCCGAGACAGAATGAAAACGAATTAACGATTCCAATGTCGTCGATGAACCGCCATAGATTATGCAATCTGTATACGATACAGTGACAAGATTATTATCTTATAGCTAGGCCTATGCATGAATGCGTCCAGCAGTCCATGTATATGTTTTGCTAGATACCATTGTATATTTTTGCAGTCCAGCAGTGCCAGTCCCAAGCCTGTATAAAGGAGGAGGGCGACGCTAATGCTCTTTGTTATCGCACAGTGTCGTTAAACTGCCAATACTACCACCACCACTGGGACTAGCGTTAGATACCATTGTATATGTTTTGTTGCCTTAGATACCATTGTATATGTTTTGTTGCCTTAGATACCATTGTATAAGTTTTGTTGCCTTAGATACCATTGTATATGTTTTGTTGCCTTAGATACCATTGTATATGTTTTGTTGCCTTAGATACCATTGTATATGTTTTGTTGCCTTAGATACCATTGTATAAGTTTTGTTGCCTTAGATACCATTGTATATGTTTTGTTGCCTTAGATACCATTGTATAAGTTTTGTTGCCTTAGATACCATTGTATATGTTTTGTTGCCTTAGATACCATTGTATATGTTTTGTTGCCTTAGATACCATTGTATATGTTTTGTTGCCTTAGATACCATTGTACGTCAAGTGTCGTAACGGTCAGCGCCTGAAAGGCAAATACGACTACGACTATATCGTTACCCTGGTGACCGGATCTAGGTCAGGTGAGGAAGAGGTCACTATATTCGGAATCTAGATTGACCTAGCCTACATACACGTGGTCAATGGTCATCATATAATGATAAAGTTATACATCGAGCAACGCTGCCTTCAGATACGTGATTTATCATCATCATCATCATCATCATCATCATCATCATCATCATCATCATTTATTTATTTAGCGCCACTATTTAATAACCTAGCACAGATCAGCGCTGAGCAATAACGAGTGAAGTACTTGCTCAAGTAGTAGAGGTAATGACAGCAACAACAATAGTAATAATAAACAATAGTAATAATAAACAATAGTAATAATAAACAATAGTAATAATAAACAATAGTAATAATAAACAATAGTAATAATAAATAATAGTAATAACAACAGCAATATAAGTGTTTTATACAACAACGAAGGAATAGACTTCGTCAAAGACTTGGGTCGCCTTCTGACACATGTCATCAGAGACCCTAGAGAGACAAGCTACTTGTTCCAACGATTGTCAGTTTGCATCCAGCGCTTCGACGCAGTTGCCTTCAGAGGCTCTTTAGTGCACCTGTAGTTTAACCAAACAATAGTAATAATAACAATAATAATAATAGGCCTAATGATAACGATTATATCGTCATTTACAAGACTGTAACAATCGCTCGTTGTCTTCTTCTGTTAACAGGCTCTGGTACCTATGGCAACGTGCGAATGAAGTTTCAGGGACAGAATGGCAACAGCGGCGACATCGCCATAACAACGCAATTGAACGAAACTGTGCTTGGCCTTCCGCTGCTGAAGAGAGGCCACATGGACGCCTTTATGATCGCATCCAAAGGTTGCTATAGTAACGTTAAGGCCAATCTGGTACCCAGCAGATCACCAATCAATGTAATCTTCTTATAGCGCTTATTCGATCGTTATATAGCGCCTCTTCATGATGCCTCCCCAGAGGTCCTGCCGCGACTGAAAAGAAATGAGTCAATGAACGAGAAATCTATGTTCAGGCAACCTATCTGGTCAGTTTCAATCAATCAATCAATCAGTCATTCGAAATTTATATGGCGCCCAACCAGATCTCTACTCAGAGGCGCTTCCGATCCACGTCAGATGGAAATCAATCAATCAAATCAAAAGAAATTTTTGAAACCATCGCTCCACATTAACAAATTATATCAAATAGAAGTACATTGTCTACTAGAATTAGCTCAATGAAGCAAACAAAAAAATTATACAATTGAAAAAAGGATGGTCAACAGGAGTTCCAAAGGAGATTGAACCCCGCTAAAAGGAAACACTAATTTCCATGTACAACAAAAACTACGAAGATGGCGAAATTGAGACGAAAGATACCAGAATACAGCATACGCCAAATTATAGCAACAGATAAAAAAAGACCGGGAATTATTCGTTCTTTTCGTCAGGTGGTACATTGAGTGAAAAAACCCATGAATTTGACAACGGTTACAGAAGAAACAATAAAACAATTAAAACATTATAAGCAGGAAGAGAAATAAAAACCTTAACTAATCTTAAACTAAAGAGTTCCTGTCATTCTCTCAATCCTCGTCACCACATTTTTAATAATACCTACGCCAGAAATAATGTGACAAACTGCGACAAATAAGAATAAAAACCCAGATAATAAGTGTAGACATTCTCATATTTAATTGATAATCGGAAGAGGACCTTTTATCTGACTATCTATTCCTACGTTCTTACTTGAGGTAATAGATAAAACATCTCAGATTTGGAATATTATAATTATAAGTACAACTCGTCTGTTTTACTTTTTTAGAATACCTTGGCGATCTGAGGTACATGGAGGTGGAATTATCAACCGACTCATTAACTGAATCATGGTAGAATAACAATAATAATTATTGTTATATTAATTAGAATGCTTTATAATGACATTGGCAGATACTAATAACAGTATACATAGTAATAACAATAATGTCAGACATAATCAACATTTATGATGATAATAATTACCATTATAAAATAATAATAATAATAATAGAAATAATAATAATAATAATGATGATGATGATGATGATGATGATGATGATGATGATGATGATGATGATGATGATGATCTTTATATTTATTTACTTTAATATTATCAAGGTCGTTGGTTAAGAGCCAACAGAGAGGATAAATTTTCTAGTCTTCATCATCATTATTATCATCATCATTATTAGAATGATAATAGTAATTATTACTATTATTATTAGTAATCATAGCAATGGAAGTGGCAGTAGTAGTCAGGGAAGTATTTGCAGTAGTAGTATTCGAGCGCCTCTGGTTAGATATCTTGAAAAGCGTAATATCAAGTATATTTGATTGATTGATTGATTGATTGATTGATATACATTCACTTATTTCTTCGCCTCCTCGTTCCTTGATTGTTGTTCTAATTGTCGTATGGTGGTGCCTGTTTAGGTTCCTGTGCTACGTGACGGTGTTGGATTTGAGCAACCAGTCGCACTGGTATCTGCCTTGTCACAGGTGGCTAAAGGCAAGCATGGAAGCATCGAACATTCAGATCCTGCTTGCTGAATCATCCGGTTGCTACAGGTACCAGCGTCTATCTCGTTGGCAGATTTGTAATGCACTGAGATGATGGTGATGCTGACGACGATGATGATTATGATGATGACGATTATGATGATGACGACGATGATGATTATGATGATGACGATTATGATGATGACGACGATGATGATTATGATGATGACGGTTATGAAGATGACGACGATGATGATGACGATTATGATTATGATGATGGTGATGATGATGGCGATAATGATGATGGTGATGATGGTGATGATGGTGATAATGATGGTGGTGGTGATGATGACTCATTCATCCATCCGTCCATCCATCCATCCACTTACTAATCAATTCACCCATTCCTCCGTCCTAGAGTTCGTCCATCCATTCATCCACCAATTCATTAACCAATCCATCCATCCATTCATACATACGTCTTTCCATTCATCCATTCATGCAACCATTCACCCATTCATCAACCAATCCATCCATCCATTCATACATACGTCTTTCCATTCATCCATTCATGCAACCATTCACCCATTCATCAACCAATCCATCCATCCATTCATACATACGTCTTTCCATTCATCCATTCATGCATCCATTCACCCATTCATCAACTAATCCATCCATCTATCCATCCATTCCTTCACGTGTTACCCATTCGATTTCCAGCCTCTGGTGGGACAACAACTACCGTTG
Source organism: Bimastos eiseni (assembly GCA_959347315.1). NCBI lineage: Eukaryota > Metazoa > Annelida > Clitellata > Crassiclitellata > Lumbricidae > Bimastos > Bimastos eiseni. Next base: position 4,774,880 of record OY365822.1, read on the forward strand.
CTTTCGTGAGCTGCATCTCTGGCTGTCGCCCTGGTCTTCGTCCCTTCTGTCCTCTCGGCTGCAGATGCTGTACAGCCTGACGCTCTGCTACTGCACCGCCTCCTGCCTCATGTTCGTCTACATGCTCGTATACTATGGTCCCATCGGAACCCCTCATCACGACACCGAGAAGAATTTCACCAGCAGAGAGGTTGCACTAATCAATAATGATCATCGATCAACTCAATAAACAATCACTCAATCAATCAAACAATCAATCAATCATTCAATCAATCAGTCGGTCAGTCAAACAATCAACCAATCATTCATTCATTCAATCAATCAATCAATGAAACAATCAATCAATCAATCAATTGATCAATCAATCAAAAAAAAATCAATCAATCAAAAAAATCAATCAATCAAACACTCAATCAAACAATCAATCAATCAAACAATCAATCAATCAATTGATCATTCATTCAATCAGTCAATGAACCAATCAATCAATCAGTCAGTCAGTCAATCAATCAGTCAAACAATCAATCAATCAATCACCCGGGTCGCGTAAAGACGACCTCTTACTCCTGATGTCCCCAGGCAGACAATAAATCTTGCACCAAAATTTTTTAATTAGACTGCTGTGCTTTTAAATGTATTGTACACAAGTGTATGTATGTATGTATGTATGTATGTATGTATGTTGGTCCGGGACGCCTCTTAGTAGAGTTTTTGAAGAAGCACTATATAATGCTTCATTGATGTTTCAACGATGGCAGCCTAAAACATATTAAACGCAGCTTTTGGCCGTTGCAGTCGACAGAAATTTGCTTAGCATATTGCAGCACTTGGTAATCACGCAGATATGCATTTGGTCATAAAGAATATACTTACTTACTTACTTATATACTTACTTACTTAGTTACTTACTTACCTACTTACTAACTAAGTTAGTTACTTGCTCGCTCGCTCGCTCGATCGATCGATTGATTTATTGATTGATTGGGGTGTGTAGCGAGTGTGTGTATTTAAAAGGGACCTCTATAGTCGTGTTGTTGTGACTGAATCTTCGCAGTGGGCGTACCTCCTCATCGCCAGTCTCTTCATCATGTTCATGATGACAATCCTTCAGCTGTTGATGCGTATCGTCAACCTCAAGACGGGATCCTTTCTCTCCAACTACACCGTCATCTGCGTCGAAACCTCTGTGGGCTCCCAGTCGCCGCCCGTCAGCCGGCGCCTGATGGGGCGTCATTCGCACCGGATCTACGACAGGAATGCCGCGGCCAACAACGCCAGCAGCAACGGTCTGCCGGACGTAAACATCAACCAGAACGCCTGCAAAGCGGAAGGGATGGTGCAGAAGTGGGAGAGGATGTGGCACGAGGTTAAACCCGACTCGGACGGATACGGTTCAGTGGACGTCGTGCCGTGGGAGTCTGCAATACGCACCGATGCGCTTGAGTCGTGGCTACGTCCGCTAGTTGAGGGTCTTTGTTCGACCGACGACGGGTTGAATGTGGACGAGGGATTGAACCTGGAGCCGTTGGAGCAGCTCCTTTGGAACAGCCTGAGGAAGTTGTTCGGTGGACTGACGGTTAATACCTCCTTCTTTGTAGGTAGGGATTCGGGGAAAGTTCGGCCGACGTGGGAGGATCTTACGACGAATGCTACCACCGAGACAGGAGGTGGTCAGCAGTCGACAGGGAGACCTACCATCGAGCTTCTCTCGCACAGCATCAGCGTTCGAGCCACCAACTCCTCTCTGTTTCTGCTCGAGCTGAAGCTACAAGACGCGTTCGACGCCTTTGCGGAGAGGCGCGATCGCAACCTTCGGCCGATAAATGCCGGTTGGGGCGCCGGGGATGCGCCGAGCTCGGGCGGCGCGACGAGAATTCGACGGTTCTTCTGGGATTACACGCTAGCCACTCCCTTCTGTCCCGAGGACATCCTGTCAAAGCAGTGCGCAGAGCTACTCACCCGCGAACGGTTGCAGACGATCGCGATGAGAACGCTCGGTGACGTCCTCACTCCGGACTTTCTCGAGTCGATAGATGTCACTCTGGACGCATACATCGACCGCGAACTACAGGAGTTGATCGCAGAGGTCGTCCGGACGTCGTACGCGGCGGTTCGCAGGCAGATGTCCGAGCACGAGACGCTCCTACTCTACGATTTCGAGACGAAGGACGAGGTGTGCGATGAAGTAAAGTCGGACGTATACCCGAACATCGTTAGCTCCGTCGCACAGACGCTTTCCGACGAACTAGCGGCGCTTCAGGAACTAGTGTGGACCCTTCGAATGGCAGCCATTGCCGGGAAGCACATGAATGTTGTTCTTAACAACCTGGCGCTTAACATCCACGTCCAATTCTGTCGAATGGTGACCGGGAAACGGAACGTCCAGATGCGCTTCTGCGATGTCTTTACGGCGACGGAGACTGGGCGCGTCGTCGAGGAGTTGTGCTCGGGAGAGGCGGGTCCCATGAACGGCGAGATGCTGGCTCGAATTAGAAAGGTTCTACTTGAGGTTGAGCTGATCAAGAACGAAGGTGGGTGTGGCGGTGACCTTTACCAATGTTACTAGATCTTAGCTAAGATTTGGCTGGAAGTCCATAGGCGTCCAGATGGAGGACTCGGAGGCAAATGCCTCTAATTTCAGGTAGGGAGGATATTTTTTAGTCTCAGGGGAAATATCTTGCCTTTCTGACACTTGGGATCGGGGTTTGCCTCCATCACTCAGAAGAAATTGACGTCCTTGGCTGGGACTAACATAAGGAAGGAAGTAAGTAAGAAAATATTCTTTATTAGACTATACCAGCAAACGCACAATACATGTAGCTAACAATAGCTATAAATGATAGCATCATTGCTAAACAAATTCATACAACATTCGCACAATAAAAGATCGGATTTTACAAAGGTATAGGATGAGGCCATGTGGCCTAGATTGCATGTTGCAAGGGGTGATCTTATGGGGAGGGAGAAGGTCGTGAAGGATAATGACATGGGTTCAATAAAGCTGAGCGGGAAAGGGAAGTCAGCTTCTCAGATATGAGTTATGCAATAACTGATATAGGTTTCAAAAAATCTGACAGCCATAAATGTTTCCAACAACTTTCATTTCAAGAAAATAAATCCAAGATGGCCGCCGTAAAAAAACAAGAAAACTCGAGAATCTCCAATACCAGGGATGTGGTCTTGGTCTTGGACCTCGCGGTCTTGGTCTCGGTCTCGAGGTTTTGGTCTCGTGTCCAACACTGTCCATTACTCATGTGTGTTCAAATTTCTACGCTGTAGATCTGATCGTCAATAGCTGCGTTGGTCTTCTGGACGGAAGACAGTGGAACAGCGAACGAAAGATCACGCGTAGAGTCATTCGCCGAGTCTACGCAAAGATGTTGGCCGCCGCAGCGACATCTCTCGACAGGAAGCCACCGCCGTCATCGGACGAGCAAACGATCGAACTACCGGAAGTGAGCGACGACTCATCTCGATTCCTCTGGGTACTCGTCGTCAAGGACGCTCGAACGCTCTTCCAGAAGTTTCTCCGAACCATACGTCGGAACGTCCACGCCTGTCGGATCGACTCGCTAGCGGCGCTCGGTCAGGCGCTCTGGGGCCAGATGGGCATGCAGGCAAGGGGCCAACAGGGCCTGCTGCTGCAGAGGGCACCGCAGCTGTCGATTCTCGAGACGGTACGGGCGGAGATGGAGGACGGTGTGCTGGGATCGGCAATCGACAGCGTTGCTGACAAGATCATAGGCGTTAACGCGATGACGAACGAGGAAGAAGCCCTGGCGGAACTGACCGCACTCTTGACCGGTGCTGAGGAGGTTACGAACGACGTCACCAGTCTGTGGAGCATGGAGCAGATCGACACGGTCTGTTGCTAGGCAATCCGTTTATTAATTGAGTAGCTACACGATAGGGTGCTATATAAATCTTTGAATAAGGAATGAGTGATATAGGTTTCAGAATAAATGAATAGTTCATGATGTTCGTGAATTGAAGAGTCCGTTAGCCTACTAAGATGATAACTTGGTACCTAACATAAATGCATTATCATGATAAACCTTACATTCTCTGTATAGACTCTAGGGTTTCGAATGGACTTTCTCTGGTATCACGTCTTCCCTTAGTCCTGTGGTGGCTGGGCCTACATTTTATGGCCATTTGAAATCCTACGTTTTGTCAGGGTGGAACGGGAGTTTGGAGCGCCTTCGAGTAGTTACATTTAAAGAACGCTGTGCAAATTTTGGAATGAATGAATGAGCAAGAGGTCTATGTGTGTCTGTCCCTACATTTCATTTAGTTGATTTTTTAACAACACCGTTCCATATCGAAGATGATTTGGTGTCGCCCTCCTCCTTTCTCCAGGCTTTGAATTGGCACTGTCAAAGTCCAAACAGTGGCAGAGTTTCAGTCCCTAAATCGTGTAGTGGTGCATTTTATAGCCATTTGAAAACCTATGTTTTGCGCGGGCGGAAGTTATAAATTATAGGGCGCTATATGAATTTTTAATGAATCAGTAACATACACAGTACATTATGTTCGTATATATATATATATATATAGGCCTATTCGAATTCCCAGTTTCGGGACTTCTCGTTATTTTATATTAGCAAGTAAGACAGCTATCATCAAAGGAAATAGGCCTAGGCTAATGGTGGCTTGAACCCACGGGGCCTACTATGATCCGCGTTACAGGCCGAACGCTCTGTACCCCGACCACGGCTGCACGCATCATAAGCAATGACGCCTTAAAACAAAGGTATGAACATTTTTGTGATGGCGGGCCAGTAACAATATTTTCCAGCAACTGGCTAGCAAGAGTGCGAAGGCGCATGAGGAAAATGGGATAGGAATCTCAGAGGTGCCACACACCTACTGTCCTTTTCAGCCGAGGATTAGTCCGGTAGCGCCTCTGAGTAGATATCTTGAAGGGGCGCTATATCAAGTATTTTTGATTGCTTGATTGACCTAAAAACTGTAGAATTAGGCTTTTAAAACTTGATTCTATCATTCTGATATGCATTTTCAATTACAAACATCACAGAAAACTCACGAAGCCTTAAAAACGACAAGTTAGGCTATATCTTTTATTCTCAGCTGTGTAGTCCTCTGTTTAAGCTTAAAAAGCATGCAACGAAATCAACCAACTTCTGTGTAGCTTAATGTAGGATATAGTTTTGTGAATTCGGTCTCTTCTTTGATCTCTAAGGAATTTGACGACGCTTTCGACAGTAGCAGCAACAATAATCACGAAGTAAAAAAGATAACAGTCAACAACGTATTGGACGGTATGTGTTGAATCCAATTTATTTACACGTTTTGATATAGCGGTCACAGGTGTCGATCAACCTCAGTATAGGTAATCCTGGTAACTCGAGCACTCGCAGTGTTTGGGCTGGGGTGCTCACGCATTGATAGGGCTCCCCAATAAAAAGAGCCAAAAGTCAAAACTGTGAACATTTCCAGTTTTTATTATTGCTACAACAATAATAAAATAAGAAATGTTCAAAGTTTTGACTTTTAATATATATCATTTTAATTTAAGCCTAATTTGATTAACATTTTTTAGAACGTTCAACATGTTCTCAAAACTGTTAATTAACTGTGCAGTCATTCGTTGTTACTGAACCGTTACTGTTTCTTGGCTGCAAATGATTAAATACAGTTTTATTGTAATCAAATACAGTTTTATTTTAATAAGATTTTTATTTGCAACACCCTTTTTCGTTAAAGCTAACAACGTGTAACCTTATTTAATTTATTTTCATATCTTTGGCTCCCCAATATTGAACACATATCGACGTCTTTGATAGCGATCCTGTTATTATAGGAGTCGAATTTAACCGTCGGCAGCCACGCAGGGCGCCCATTACGTTATACACCTCATCTTTAACAAACGCCGCCTTCTTGCGAAAGAAGGAATGACGTCGATGGTAAGATTAGCACTAGGACAGATGAAACCTTGCATGATTGCCATAGTTAGGCTATTTTTGACTCCTGTAATAATTGGTTATCATCCGTTTATACTATGACTTGTAATCATACAGCAGTGTCAGTTAGAATTAATAATTAACATGAATACATGTATACAAACTTAAACTATGCCAACTATCCAGGGCTGCAAACATGTTGGTTTTTTGGTCATTTGTCTTTTTTTTTAAACAAAAGATAGCAAAAATGGCATTTTTTTTGTTCTTTAAATATTTTTATTCAGTTTACTAAAATTACTATTATATGACTAAATGTGTGTTATTCAGTCCGAAATCAAGCTAAATTAATTATAACAGAGTTGGAACTACTTTTTTCATGCTGTGTTTGATGTTTTTTATAACAAAACTATTGTGACAAAATCTAAAGTTAAACTAAACACCAAGAAACCAAATAAAACCAACATTTAATTTTTTTAAATCTTGGTTATTTGCATCCCTGCAACTCGCCCTGTGAAGAAGGCCTAATCCTACAGCAGAACAGTGGAATTTACATAATTTCCTTTGCGACTAATTGCTCAAACTCTGAAGGCTTTCTTTCTAATTTCTGTGTAAGTTTGAAGGACATTGTTTCCTTATTATTATTTTCATCACCATCATCATCATCTATTATGGACCACTATATAATTGTTCAGTTACATTATACATGTTCATTTTTTTCAGACTTTCAAAATTTATGCCACAAACTCGCTCAGATTTGCATAGTTACAAATCAACTGAACGACATATTAATTCAAAACAAAGGACACAGAAACGTGTTGACGAGTATTAACACCCAATCCGTCAGTGAGGAGAACAGGTCGTCCAACGACAATGCTCTACAAGAAACCAACCAGAATCTGTCAGCAAATCATCATGCTGAACCGACAGCACGTGACGAAGAATCGACCAATCAGAACGCTTACACGCGTCCAGACGTGAGAAGACCAATAAAACAGGCGACGGTCGAAGTGAATCCGCAAGAGAACGAGAGAGATATGGTCAACGATTGGGTTGACCCAGCTAGTAATGCCATGATCCAGTCAATGGGCTATATCCTCTTCACGCTGCTAGTTGTCCTGTGCGCGGCCTCTCTTGCCGGAACCCTGGCGTTGGGCGTGACGCTATCCCCCGCCGCAGCTTGGTCCTGGGTCAGGATCTTCTGCTTAGGTCTGGCTGCTCACTTTTTTATTTTGGAAACGTTCAAAGTGTTCCTTATCTCCTGCTTTTTCGCAAAATTAATACGAAAGTTGATAATGTGAGAGAAATTTCTCAAAGGCATCGGTGATTTTTAGTGCAGCCCTGGTCCTTAAGACTACATTCATAGGCAACCTGGGAAAAGCTCACTTTCTCATCAGGGACTTTGTGATCGGACAAGGGTTAAGCAGTGCCGCTGTATTTTCACGAAGAATGGCCCGGTAGAACAATGGAACGAAAGAGAATGGTTTGTATCGGCACAAATGGTTTTGTCTTAGAGATGAATTGACAGAGGAAAGTAGGAGCCATTTTTATCAGGCCGAAACGTTTAACAGACATTTAATAAACGTTAATAGGTAAACTGGCTTGTTAAAAGCGACTTTTGTTTTAAATATTGTTGAAACGTTCATTTTGCAGCAATGCTACATAAAAAATTGAGGTTTCACGACCACAAAACGCTCATAATAGTGTAAATGTGCTGAAATGTGTAGTCTCGCTGCTATGACTAATCCTTTCATTAAAGGTTGACTGTCCAACAAGGTATATAGGCACCCCTCAGGGGCATCAATCCCCTGATTGATGGGTGCAAACTTCCGGTCCCCAGTGTTAAGAATGCAAGATATTCCCCCTAAGACTAAAAACGTGTCCCCTACCTGAAATTAGAGGCATTTGCCTCCGGACCCCAATATGTGGACGCCCCTGGCACTCCTTAATAACATAGCGTCCAGCAAAGAGACTTTAAATATACTTTAATAACAATACAAACTGGTTTACAATATACACCATTACAAGAGAACAACAAGCTAATATTATGGCCACATAGTTGCTGCTTGTAGACATCAAATTCAGATGAATTATTACAGCTTTTCCTCTGCCAAAAGTCACAAACTTAATACATGTATTGACAAAACTCAGTTCATACACCATGTTGTAAATGGTAATGTTTTGAGAGAAGGCTTACACCAAGGGTCCAAGACTCTCTGCCTGGCATAGGGCTTTACGTTCGAGCCATACGCTTCATGTGGCTAATGTCCATTTCAATCTTGGTTTTGAAGAATCACACTGGTAACAGAAGTTGCTTCTGAAAGAAAAACATAATTTTTTAAAAGACAAGATTAGCTATAAAAACTCAAATCCAAAAATAACTTTTAAGTGCATATTTATATAGCACCACTTCAAACACCCTGATTACAGGTGCTCCAAATCTTGCAAGACAAGACTACCATTGAACAGAACAGCCTTCGATTGGATGACAGAGCATGATTGAAATACAGAATTAAACCCTCTGGACCCAACGTAACCGTAACGATTGAAAGACAGACTGACATGTGTGATGTAAAGATAGAGTGAATTTCATTAGCAAATTGGAGCAACAATCCCCAAAGTTGTTGACTTCACATGCATGTGATGGAGTTTTGTAGTATTCTGTTATTAGGTGATTGAGACGAATTTCCTTGTATTAATGGGAAACTAACCTTTTATGAAGAGGCTGATGTGAGGTGACTCTGACCTACATTCCCAGGCGTCAATTAGTTGTTCAATCGAGGTCAGGTCGTTCCACGACACAGAATTTAAATGCACCCTCCGGTTTTCATAACTATACAAAAGTTTATTAAGCAGTTGTTGAAATTCGTCTGTGACGATATTCTAATAAAATTTTAAGTTGATGCTTCCTTTTGAAGCACCTCTAAGAAGAAAACAGCTGCGTTCCTTTATATATCAGAACAATAATGAATTAATAATCATTAAATAACAACAGTATAATGAATACAAGAAACCAAATTTAAGGCAACATTCAATTTTGCTTATAAAACAACTATTGGCAACAAATCTTATGCTGCAATAGACTTTGTTACAACTATAACATTCCCACGGAACTTAATTAATTATGGATCAAGCTGATTTTTTGGCAATCAAAGCCTCAGATATGGCCAATGACAAATCATAAAAAAATATGCAATGAAGCTTCCTGAGTTATAAAACACATTATTACTAACACCATTGAGAACAATGTCAATACAAATGTTCAACATTACATTACAGGCAGTTATTCTTAACAACAAAACAAAACAAGACATAAATTATTTCCAGATCAATGCTCCAAGCCATCTTCAATCTGAATTTTGTTATAACCAAGCATATTACAAGGGTGTTCCAATGTAAAATACATATGATTGATTAAAAATTTACTTGAAAAAATACTTTTGATTGAAAATTTGATTGAAAGAATACTTTTGAATGATAAAAATACTTTTGATTGAAAATTTGATTGAAAGAATACTTTTCTGAGAGCAGATCTACGATCCTGAGGAGCCTTCTGAAGAGGACATCTATACTCTGATGGCAGGAGGCAGAAGTGCTCAGCTCTGGAAAGCAGAGTCTGTTGTGCAGTTCCTCACAGTCAATCAAATGCTTCATCACCTTTTTCCGAACGTCAGCAAGGATTTGACTGCAGAACAATGCACAAGTAGTCAATAAAAATTATAATAATTACAGAGTTTTGAGTGCCACTTTGACAACAAAGCATCTGTACCAGCTCAGTGTGTGGCATGGTGGCTGATCGGTTAGAGCCCATAACGCTCAGTGTGCGCTGAGCGAGCGGGTTCGACTCTCGTCCGAGGCATCAGTCACTGTGTAGGGACCTTGAGCAAGTCCTTCGAAAACAATTGCTCGGCAGTACAGCTGCAATTGTGCCGTCGAGGCATGTGCACTTCTGAGCAAAAGATGCTAAAAGAAGGGCAATATCAAATTTCAGAATATATTAAATAAATAAATATTTTGCAGATGATTAACAATCAAATATTTCTGCACCTTTTTCTGAACTTCAGTAAGATATTTCACACACTTATAATCCCTACTATAGATTAATATATTAATAGCTAACGACCAAGCATCGCTTGATGACGACTAGAAATTGAAGGCGAAGGATTTGTCCTGAGCAGAGTCCTGTGCATCCCATCGACATGCCTGAGCAAGGCCTGACTGTAGATCCTAAAACATTTCTCTGCTAAATTCACATGCAAGAAAGGAGGGTCAGCGAATTGGCGTAGATGAGAGGATGAGACTGTTGGTCGAGATCGAGACGGATATGACGATGAGCGAGAATATCTCTGACAAGCCGGCAGCATGAGTGTAACAGGATCCACACATAACCATCTTCTACTGACCTCTCACAACTTGTCACAAGCACTGGTTACAAAAAGCTACCGATATCATTATGACGCTGTTCCCAGAAACGTACACTTTATTACTAACGCTGTTCAGCAAATCGTTCATGTCATTCAGGCGATCATCTTCTAAGCCAGGTTCACCGCCTGTGTCGAAGACCGGTAGACCATCCCAATAACCCTCCGAAGATGACTTCAGTCGTTTTGCCAAATGCCTAAGAACCATCAGAGATTCTTTTACTTCGGCAGTGGCACTCGTCCATTCGTTGAAATATAATTTTTCGATAGCGTTGCACGCCGTTTGCATACGTCTGGCTACAGCGCGAATCGAGGAGTCAGCCATGCTTCCTGTGATTTCATTAATTTACTTTCTTTTCAACTAATTGATATGAGCTTTCATTTATTTTAATTGATTAATAAAACTTTGTAATCAAACAATCTGAGCCACACAAAAACTAAGATTTTTATCTTCATAAAATCCTCTTCTACCGTAATGTGCACCACAAAACATCCGCCACAGGTTTTGTTGCGCTATTACTTAGCAAAATACACTAAGCACTCGTAGCCTTGTAGGCTAGGGTAATGCGTATAAAATTTAGCAATTTGTACATCGCTTGCGAATATTATCGTCGAACTTTATTAAGGTCTAACCTTTCACAAAAGGATGTGAACACTTCGAAATCAAGCCTTGAACGTCTTCAGACGTTGCTTCAAAATTGCCTTAAATTTCAGGCCAAAATTACCACAAATGTTTTTAGCGATCGAGCTAGATTCGTTATCGCCGCTATTCATTTCAATGGGAGCCACATTTCGGAGGTGTTATCGCCAGGTTAAAACTTAGTTTTAAAAATCAAATTCCAAAGTCCAACTAACGTACCTCATCGCTTGAGGATAATAGACCTCGAGGTTGCCCACGTAGCATATCGTGACCTGTTTCTGAACTTATTTGCCTCATTTACACACGTAGGGCCTAGGACCCTATTAAGATTAAACTACAAAATAGTTACTAGTGTTCCATTTCGATACACGCTGGTCGTTTCGATTTTATAGACTCAATGGGCTTAACCTTTGACATTAAATATCAAAAATTTTTTAAACAAAGTATTTATATTCAGCATCATATCTTTGTACAAAAAATTAGATTTGATTAAATTGTAAATTGTTTTCACTTCAAATATTTTTACTTGTTAAGTTATTTTCAGTATCTATGTGTCTGTACTAGACAAACAGCATGTATACTAGCACTTCAATTAAGAATATGCATAAAAGTATTTAAGTGCCTTACTAATGCAGTAGCTATTCCTATAGGCCTACGCTAATTACTGTTGAAAAGTACTTCACCAGTCACCCTCTGCACACACGTCCAAAATTCCACCACTGTTTGCACTCTGACAGCGCCAGCGCATGGCTAAAGGAGGAGGGGCGACGCTAATGAAACCCTACGCTGGCTTCCTGCACCTCAACGCATTCGTTTTAAGACCCTTGTGTTGATGCGTAACTGTCTCCTTGGGTCTGCCCCTCCTACCTTCTGGGTCTCTGCACTACGGTCTTCTCTATTCCACACCGGGTTTCCCTTCGTTCCTCTGCCTGCGGACTTCTGGTGGCTCTCCGCATGCGCTCTGCCATGGCCCAATCCAGGAACTTTGCCTGCAAGTGTTCCACCAGCTGGAACAGCCTCCCTTTCCTCTTTGGAAAGGGCTGCTCTCCCTCTCTCTCTCCCCTGCTGCCTTCCTTCCTTCCGGAAGCGCTTGAAGACTTTCCTTTTTTCTGTTTAGCATTGTGACGAGTCGTGAGCGCCTGATTCGAGTGGCGCTATACAAGTGCTCCATTACATTACAATGATCCGTGTTACCACAGTGCCGTTAACCTGCAACTACAACCACCACCATAAGCATCCAACATGCAAGCAAAAGAAATGAATTCGAAACACTCATGGCATTTTGCATAGAAACAAATATATTCTTCAGTAGAACACTATTAAAGAAAGCCAAATTTCTTAACAATTTTTTAAAATAACCTCACCGAAATTATGTTTCTTAAAAATACAGTACGACATTTTGAGAGATGGGCAGCTTATGATGAGTAAATGGCTGGACTGCCAGATGACCGCAAGGAAGCCACTGATGCTTCTGGCTACATTTTAAACATATAATAATAAACCCTGGCAATAAGAGATTACAACAGCAGTTTTATATAGCACCCCTTTGATGTCATCTACCCAGAAGCGCTCCCAAACCAACCACGGTCAAAAAAAGAAATGCATAGAATGAATCCTGACTCATTATATCGACATGTTTGGGCAGTACTCTAAGAGATGCACCAAGTTCTTACAAATAAGAAAGCTAGCAATATTGTGAAGTCCTTTTAATTGCAAAACAATTGAATATTTATACATAGAAATTTTCTCAGCAGCACTTGCAACCTGTCTGGCAAAACTATCTGTCAATCCCAAACAGCCATTACAGTTAGTTTTGTCAGAATGCTACCTATACAGAGGAAAACTGAAAGACCAGAAAGTATATGAGCATGATGAATAAGAAGTGAAAGATATGAATGCCCACTGACAAGCCTGTGTTTAGCACAATCTTTCCAGAACAAAGCAATAACTGTTAGCTTAGAGGAATGGCATGCTTGCATGAAGCTTTCAATACTTTTGAGAGTTTTTAACATCTCACAACTTACAATTGAAGCCTTCATCGGAAGAACCGCGGAAGTTCATTTTCGGTTTAATTATTTATCCTCCCCAAAATATTTTCAAATCTAAGTCTACAGATATAATATCTGTAGACTTTCAAACAGATATATTATATCTGTAGACCTAAAAAAATGTTGGGGGGATATATCGATAAACCGAAAATGGACTACCGCGGTTCTTCCGATGAAGGCTTCAATATCTTCAACACTTGTAGGTGACTGGCTGGGCATAATTATCCTGTAGAGTGTGTTACCTTCTGATATTGTACATGTACTTTCACAAGGATTTCACCTTCAGCTAGAAAAGACAATTTATATAGCTCCCTCAGATACCATCCAACGGTCGATGGCATTTGGCTACAAATCCCCGGACTCCATCTCGTCGCCTTCCAAGACCCTGTCCTCCATTTTGAATGGTGACGTTTAGAAATGAGAAGAGCAGTTGACCATCACAAATAACAGTGACCTTTCCCTTCCGCCACGAGCACGAAAGCCCCAGAGAAGAAGTTTTGGAGGTTGCAAGTACTTGACCAGCATGAAAGCCCCAGAGTAGAAGTTCTGGAGGTCGCAAGTACTTGACCTCAGAGAGACTGACCTCAAAGTGACCTAGGAATCAGACAAAAAAACTGAAATCGACATGGCATGGAACAAGGCAACTATGACAATAAGCAACTGAAACCCAGTCATACACCATTCCTCATGGAGCAGCAAACTACCTTGTGTGCCCAGAAGACAATCATTTACCGAGGCCATTATAATCTAGTGCACCAAAATAATCTTCAAGTAACGTTCATTTAATATACGATATATATGCCATGGTTGGTTAGGACTTAAGATTCTAAGTACTAGCTCACACCTTCCTGATTCTTTCACAAATTCAATTCAACCTAATCCAAATTCAGCAAATATGATCCAAATTCCACTGCAACAAATTCTCCTATCGCACACAAGCCTAACCCGATGTACGCCCAGACGTCGACCAGGCCCTGACATCAGACAGCAGCACCACATTAACATAACAAAAAAAATAATAATTAATGGTTACCAGCCACGATTCACTGCATGTTGCCATGCATCATCGAGCAGGCAAGTGTACAAAAACAGACATTTACCAATCATGTTGGAAACTTCAAGACGAGTCCCCAGATAAAGCGTCCGTAGAACACAATCTTCGTACGAGAGCAAGTACAATTTCAGTATCGTATGCAGGCTCATGTATGCATCCAGTGGTATCAAATATATGAAGGTTCCAACCAATGAGCAAGATCCACTCAACTCGACTGATCCACCAACCAGTACAACTCAAAGATATCTCGAGTACAATTTCTATACCACGTCCAGGCTCATCCGAGCATTCAGCGGCCACAAGAAATGACCTCCTAGCTCCACACCCAAACCATTCAAATCCACCTATCAACCAACCAACCAGTACAGCTCCATTTATGAGCACTGGATATGCCTCCAAATCTAACAAGGGCTCCTTAGCAGAACGGCAGAGAACTAACTACCCAATCTGAATCAGCGTATCTCAGAAATGCCTGCAATCCGTGTTCCATCAATAGAACTAGCAAGAAGAATTGTGACTAGAGATATAACATGAGATGACGACGCTGTTGTTGCTACCCGTGACTGAACCGACAGACGCCGTTCTTCGATGAGCACAAAGAACAGGATGTGAGCAGCGCTCAAAACACCAGACACGGGTGAGAACAGAATGCTCGACAAGGTGAGCTCTCCGATCATTCAGGATTGACGGTCAATGCCGGTAGAACACAAGAGGTGGGTTCTGGCCATCACTCTCCTAACATAAAGACCCAATAACACAAGACGGACACTGTAAAGTAGCCTAATAAGTTAGGAACGGAGATGCGTGGCAGTCGACATCGGACACAAGTATCTGACAGAAGGCCACAGTAACTCAGCAGAATTAGAATACCGACTGTACATGTCGACATCTTTGGTTGATCTCCCTGGATGTTGACCTGGCCCCGGAACGAACAGACCAGCTTGGCTGTTGTAGAATTGATTCGATATAGCATGGCTCTTGTGGGTGCTGAGACATTTTTGACTGTTTACATTACATCATATAGTAATGAGCATTCTGTTCTCTGCCTTTGGAATGTCATCGATGACTGCTCTGTCGAACGACAACTGAACACTCAAGGGTTTCCCACAGCAGACACGTAAAAGTCGCAACAGCAGTGCCTGGTTTCCGCACCACCCCACACTCTGGCCACACTACATGTCGCTGGACATTATTTACTACAGCACAGCAATAGAAACTGAGGCAAAACAAGGGCAAGACAAGCAGAGACAAAAACCAAGAGAGACAGACAGACAGACAGACAGACACACAGACAGTCACAAAGACAAAGGCAGACATAAACAAAGACAGACACAAAGACCGACTTACACACACACACATATATATACTGACAGAAATGCAGACAGACAGACAGACAGACAGACAGACAGACAGACAGACAGACAGACAGACAGACAGACAGACAGACAGACAGACAGACAGATAGACAGACAGATACAGGGCACTTTTGATTGTCTGCAGTTCAGCTCCTCTGTGGCTGATTAGGGTCGTAAGTTCGAGACGTTGCCTGAAGGCGATATCTCTTTCCGCCGCACTGCTCGTGCAGCGCCCTTTGTGCGTTGGCGGCCGAATCGAAGACGGCCACGACGGCAGCAGCCGAACCGATGCAGGTCATGTCCTTTGACCCCGACGACGGGGTCGTTTCCACGTCATCGTGAACGTAGAACCGCTTAGCGCCGAACACCGTGAGATCGTTCAGGTATGAGTCGAGCTCACGGCGCTGAAGAACAGGTGGCAGAGCGCAGACTTCAAGAACTGCAGAGCCGGCTGAAAACAACAGACATTCATTCATTCATTTAGGAAGATTTATATAGCGCTCCTTCAAGGCTACTACTTAAGAGCGCTCCCAACCCCAGCACAGCTGAAAAGAACAGTTTTAAGGCAAATATAAAGAGTCTGAGTGGACCTTGGACAACAATACAACACCAATGGAAGTGCGCTCCAGAGTGAGGGGCCAACCACTGAGAAGGCACGGATTTTTCAGTAGTTGTTTATAATTATCATTGATTGATATCATCATCAGAATATTACTGTCATCAACATTACTAATACTTCAATCGTCATCATCTTCGTTGAAAACTACAGACAAACCGATTATAATTGATTGAAAATATCACTATTATCACCATCACCAATACTATTAAAACGATCATTTTATTACCGTCATTGCGATTATCATTACGATACAATGACACCAATCAGACTTTAGAAACAGCATTCAATCAATCAATCAATCAATCAAAAATAACATTGTGGCAAGACATGAGCAGACTGGACTCTTTCCTTTCAATAAGTTATTTATTTCATCAGAAAAAAATAAATACAAAACAGACCACAAGCACAAATAAGCACTGTAAGCTATTGCCATGGCAAGAAAGTGTCAGCAACTTCCTTTTCTCAGCCTCAGCATATGAAGGCAGGTGACCAAATCCTCTCCCTCCCCATCTCATTTTCCCACCGACAATATACGGTTGATGTAATTACTACACTTTCCCCGAGCATCAGTGAGACATCCTAAGCTTCCTTCAAATTACAACATCATCTCCCTAGAAAAACGTGTTGCCAGTCCTATGCCTGGATAAAGGAGGAGGGCAACACCAATGATTTTTGTTATCACGCAGTCTCGTTAAGCTGCAACTACCACCACTTCACCCGCCGCCATCTTGTGTCTGATTGTATAATTTTACCCATCAACCTACCTTCAGAAGCAGAGGCACCCTGGCGTGACTGCGTTATGAGACACTTGCGTGGTTCGTTGGCCACAGGTACACTCGCAGTATCACTCAGACCTCCACTTATCATTCTACAGTCAACAGGAAATAATAATAACAATAACAATGATAATAATAACAATGATAATAATAATAACAACAACAACAATAATGACAATAATAATAACAATGATAATAATGACAATAATAATAAAAACTAATAGTAAAAATAACAACAATGATAATAATGACAATAATAATAATAATAATAAAAATAATAGTAAAAATAGAAACAACAACGACAACGCCGACGACGATGATGACAACAACAACAATAATAGCAAATTCACAAAAATATACAACACTCTAAAAACCAGTTTTGCTCAAATGTTCATTTAAAAAATGTTACCTTAATAATATATTTCTAACCAAAGACTACTTTTGGCTATATGCAAATGACTTTTGGAGATGAAATGAGTGAAGACAATACCTTGGTCTGTGTAGAAACGTTGGTGGAAGAGAAGTCCTTGCCTGAGCCATTCGATGCATTGACATCTCAGAACACCTGGGATCACCTGTACATAGATTGACAAACTGTCAGCAATCACTTACCTTCAGTAAGGTACAGCATCATCCATGCATCATCTTTTACACAATTAGCACCTCTGAATGGATATTATATTGAAGGGCTCTATATCAAATCCTTTTGACCGATTTTTTGGTTGATTAATATCATATCCTTCAAAAGACTTCAATTGTGAGCAAAGGACTTGCTCAAGGTCCATACCTGTATTAATGACTACCTGCGTTAATGACTAACTGTGTTAATGACTACCTGTATCATTGATCACCTGCGTTAATGATTAAATGTGTTAATGACTGATTGCCTGTGTTAATGATAACCTGTGTTAATGAGATTACCTGTGTTAATGATAACCTGTGCTAATGAGATTGCCTGTGTTAATGATAACCTGTGCTAATGAGATTACCTGTGTTAATGATGACAGGTGGACGGAAGGCGATGTTATTCTGCATGGACGATCGAACCCTTGGTGCAAATCGTGGTTGTCTCCCTAGCAGGTGCCGACTGTGGTCGAACCCCATCTCGGGCGGCCTGATCCCCGGATGCTCCAGGGCGGGAAGCAATCGCACGAGACTCACGGACTGCGCCGGCGGAGCGGGGAATTGAACGGACTTGGGGGAAGGCGACCTGCGGGAGAACGACTGCGGGACAGCCGCTGGGCGGGCCACGGGGACGAGACCGGGTGTCGGGCCACGCATGGACACGACGCTGGGGGTGACGGGACCCGGAACGGTCAGGACATTGGGGTAGCAAGGCATCAATTGAACGGTGCCGGTCTGCGATTGCGCCGGCACAGCCTGATATGTGTAGTGCACATACTGCGGTGCACCTGCACCTACGTAAGCGCGAGCGTCGTTGGACGGCACCATCTGCTGCGGGGCCGGAGGGGGCGGCTGTCCGTACATGACTGGGGCTCCCCCGTGGGTCAGGTCTGAGCCGGACGCTGAGCTCACGACGACCAGCTGTACCCCAGAGGGCGCCGACACCTGACCCGTCGAGTCCATTGCGTAGTAGGCGACTGAGGGGCCACGCCCGCTGGGAACGAGCGACATTGGCGTATACTGGTTCCACGTCACCTTGTCAGAATACTGTGGAACCAGCGCGTACGGCTGTTGCGGAGGCTGTTGGGCGCCGTACGCGAGAGGCGTCTGCTGATACATCGCCTCGGGCATTGTCTGCGGGGCGTACCCCATCATCTGGAAAGCATCCGGGGGCATGTAAGGACCTGGCGGCTGCATGTACGAATAGCAAGGGGTCTCGGGGGCGGACGCGGGGGATGGCTGCTCGGTCGGAGGCGGTGCTGCCGGGTAGGACACACCTTTAGGCAGACAGGCGTACCGAACCGGGTGGATGGGCCCCGTGGCCGAGACCGGGCAGTAGGGCGTCGGAGCCGAGGGAGCCATGTACATCTGTGGAGCAGGTGGCGCCACCTGGTACTTGCCAGAGGGCATCATGACGTACATCTGGTTAGGAGTGGCCCCGGGCGGCGGCGGAGGCATAGTCGTCATTGAAGACGGAACCAGGACTGTCGATGGCGCCGTAGCGATGCCGGAGTACGGTGACGAGATGTTGCTGGCAGAGGCTGGTCGAGTCGCGACCACTGACGATGGGGGAATGGTCGCGACGGATTGTGAAGCTATGATGCGACTCTTTGCTTGGACTGAAGAAGAGGAGTTGAAGCTAGTGGAGAAAGATGTTCGATGAGAGGAGTCTTTAGAGTCCTGTTTAGAACGCAACCGAATATAGATCAACAAATGCATGCTATTAAGCGAATCCAATCAATTAGTTGAAATTGTTACCCCTTATACTGCAATTCTAAATCAAAGCATATTTATACAATTTAATTTTAACCAGCAATAACATAACTTTATCACACAAGGTAACGTTAATTCTGGTTAAGTAACTTAGCTGAATCATTGAATGCAAAGAGATATATTGTGGTGGGACAGCTGAAAAAAATAAAATTAAACAAAATAATGACAGATTGTAAATATAAAACAACAGACACAATAAAAAAAAAGTAAAAAAAACGAAAAAAAGGATAAGAAAACCAAACGGTTTTAACAACTAGTTACAGATGTGCTTTTCTTCAATAACACATTGAAAGATAAAACATAATCAATAATACTTGTCTTTAAAGGGTTAAAAAAGACGTTCAAAGTAAAGAGTTCTACCTGTGTTCGTTCCACCGGCTGGTGCCGACCGATCCCTCTGGCCGAAAGACGAGGCGCCTCTGGCACAGTTTCCTGCACCGGGCGACGTGCTGGCGCCTCGGTCTTAGACTCCTCTGGCGACTCCTTCTCCGGAGCGGGTGGATACCAGCGGTAGAGCGACCCGTCCCGATTCTTGTATGGCTCCCTGGTGTGTGGGTTGATGATGATGCTGCCGGGTGGTATCTGGGCGATGGTGCTTGCTACCCAGATGGCCAATGGTTCCCCGCTGTCGTCCTTGAACGGAAGAAACGGAGAGGCATCTGTCGAGGGTCCATCACCACCTGTGGTGCAACGCAATATACGAAAAGCTTTAATTCAATCCTGGCTCTTCTTTGCATTCCAAAAGAAATAGTCCATGCATCAGAGTTTTGATTTAGTTAACACTACTGAGGAGTAACTTGTAATCACTAGCAGCATTTGTGTTTTTAGTTAGGTCGATTGTCGTTTTGTAAATAAAAATAACAGTATTTGCACTTTTAGTTATGTCGATTGTTGTTCTGTAAATAAAAATTTTTATTGTCATTTTCAAAACAGAAAATCGGAAAGATTAAAACTTTGACCCATTGTTTGTCCGAGTAATACCAAGCACCAAGAAAATTATACCACGCCGAGTTCCGAAATGAGCAGATAACTTAGCCACCCATAATTATTCTTCAGTCCATGTAAAAAGCCACCCGACTTCAACTGATAGGGTTAAAACAAACCTGCGTGCCAGTGATGCTGACTGTATGGACTTGCGACGGACGGGCCCGAGGGCAAGGCGCCTCCTGCCGACTGACCTTCGGCGGGCGGCGATGAAGGGATCGTCGGGGGAATGACGATGGGGCTTCCAAGGTTCGAGACACCACTGCTGATGGAATCTGAAGCAATCACAGACAGACCAGAGGTAAAAGGTTACGATCGTGAGATGAAAGGTCACACATAGGTCATAGGTGATCAATTTGTTATCATAGCTGCTCGTGAGCTCTAATCCTGATGGCACAAAGACAAGCCTTCCACTCCCTAGGAGTGACTGTAAAATGAGCAGTAGGACAAATCAGTTAGATGTGTAATCCTCCATGGGTGTCCCTTATTAGCTACATTTGCATCGGAAAGAAATACTATCCTATGCCACAACTGCTCAACTGTATCATAAGTGCTCACCTGTGCCACAAGTGCTCACCTGTATCATAAGCACTCACCTGTGCCACAAGTGCTCATCTGTGCCCTAGTGCTCACCTGTGCCAAAGCGCTCACCTGTCTTGGAGAAGCGGCTGCCACTGCTCATCGTGCTCGCATGACTGTCGCCGCGTGTGAGCACCATGACGCCGTGGAAGCTGCTCGCCTTGGTGACGCCGACTCGCAGCCGTGACGATTCGTCTGTGCTGTATCCGCTGGAATCGGTGCTTTTCCACTGCCTCACGTCAGAGCGCCAGAGCAGTTCGTCTTTACCTCGACAGTCAGACTCATCTCCACTGCAAGAAAAAGATATTCAATCCAATCGAGTGAAATTAGACAGCTTGCAGAATAATAATAATAATAATACTAATAATGGTAACTCTCATTTAATTAAAAAAATATCAAACTGTAGTATGATTTAGCATAGTAACAAAGAAAGAATGATTACAAGCCATTACAGGAGTCGAATCAAACTGTTGGCAGCCATGCATTTACGACATACATCTAAATTAACTAACGGCGCCACCTAGCGAAAGAAGGAAGTGTCAATCTGATGAGGATATGGGAATCTAACTCTGTTTCTCGGTTCTGTGTCTTCGGGAGGTTCAGACGTTAAATTATGTGAAATTACAGTGTGCACAGAAGGAAAACCGAAGAACACCCACCCAACTGACAACTCGTTGATTTTGCACTCAGATGGTACGTTTTCCTGAAACAGCAACATCATCTCCTAAATACGGTTAATCATATTATCACTTGGAGCTTTAGCATTCACAGACACAGAGAAAAACCAGACAGAATAACGTCATTCAGTTACACTCTAGAACAGAAGCTGTCAACACTTTTTGACGGTGGGCCAGTGGTAACATCTGCAAAAGTGTGCCGAAGGTTCCCGAACGATATGGGGTTATGCCGATGTCCCCAAAATATCTTGGCAGAAAAAATCTCAAATGCTGCATCTTAAGTGCTGTATATTTTTGCATAAAAACAGTCAAGTTAGGCATCATAAATCATAGTTTGAATCATTATGAGTCTCAAGCATCTGCATGAAAGCAAAACATTGTCGGTAGGCCAATGATGGCATGCAGGGCAGCTTTTTGAGACCTTTGCTCCAATTCAAAAGGAACAAGTCATCGTTCCACAATAAGCATCTAGGATATTCATCGAACCATATTATACACTCTTGGCTTCTAGCCAAAAATGTTATCACAATTTACTTGTCACTGGTATCAATATCACAGAGCGTACAGTTTACATGCAGGACTAAAAATTTTCTGACCAAGGTCACAACATAGATCCAAAAAGAGTGAGTAGACCATTTCAGTCATGTTGCACTCAGTGACCAAAGAATCCATTTCAAATCCATCTTATTATTCAAAGGGTACGACACAATAGTCTTAGACCAAGCAAACAACATTTGCATCGGCAAGAAATACTACATTCAATTATTGAACACTTAAGCTCTGGCTGTTCTTAGCATGACGAGAGCGTTTACCTCCTTAAAGATTCGACTCCTTGCCTCTAGGTATTCCTCGGTTCGTTCCTCGAACGATTTGCTCTTTCGATCGTCGAGCGAGATTCGATCAACCCCGAGATTCTACAAGGTTGAAAGAACGAATAGGTCAATAAAGAGGAAACGAAATTCAGAGAGGTCATCAGACAGATGCATCTACTGACTACTCTATACTCCATTCAATAGTAATATTTTTAATAATATTAATAATAATAATAATAATAAAGTTCATTTGTAATTAATAAGCAATTTACCCCTCCTGAATGATTATTATTTATCTTGAGTAAATTAACAACAATAATATAATAATACTCATAAAATTAATGTGTATTATACATTTATAAACATACCATAAAAACAAATGCAGCCAATGGTAAACAAATATACATAATTACATAAAGTAAACATATATACATATTTTCATATATTTACATAAAGTTAAGAAATATACATATTTACATGAAGTAAACAATACATATTTACATATATGTAACCTATATACATATTTAAGTCAATTGGTATCAAACTAGGTCATGGCTCTGAGCAAACCTCTTCAAGACTCGTGCAGTCGCGATGTCGCTTTAGAATCGACTTCTTTGGTTGGTCGTCGTTTGAACCAGATGAGAGGTCGTCATGGATGTGATCCCGAAACTTGAAATCCGGTCTAAAACATAAGAAGTCTTATATACCCATGATTTGTTATGCTTCATAAACATCATGATGATGATGATTTCTCTGCCCAGATTCATTGGCTTTACACCACCTGGTCAACATAGTTAGGTCATATTAGTGCCTCTGAGTAGATATCTTGAAGGGGCGCCATTCACATTAATTGATTGATTTTAAAGGCGACCGATGACAGGAAAGCAATTGAAATATGATCAAATATAATCTAATGGGAACATCCTTTGAATTCTACTCTAAAATCTGTCTTATTTGGCCAAAGTTGTGTGGCACGGTGGCCGATTGGTTAGAACAGTTGGCCCATAACACTCAGTGTGCGCTGAGCGAGCGGGTTCGACCCTCGTCCAAGGCGTCACTGTGTAGGGACCTTGAGCAAGTTCTTCACGCACGATTGCTCTGCTGTACAACTGCAATTGCGCTGTCGAGGTGCGTGCACTTCTGATCAAAAAATGTTGGAAGAAGGGCGGTATCAAATTTCAGAATAAATAAATAAACAAGATATAAATAATGTTGGACTGGGACTGGAAGCACCTCTGATTTCTTGAAGAGGTACCATATCAAGTTTCATTGATTGATTGAACATCCTTTCTATTCTACTTTGAAATCTGTCTTCTTTGGCCCGAGGTTGGACTGGGAATGCCTCTGACTAGATTTCTTGTACAGGTGCTGTGTTAACATTGTTATGTTTCATTGATTGATTGATTGAAGAAATCTGTGGGCTTACATTCTAGTAGTTGGTTGGCGGTTGACGACGACGCACTTTCCTGAATCATCGATATTATGGTCGAGGCCGAAAAATGCGGCGACGCGATGAACGAGCATTCGATGGTAGGAAGACATCTGAGGAAACTTCCACTTCTCTTTGCTTTAAAGAAACAACCAACAACAGATGAACACATAGCAACACCGAACAACAGAAAATTATTCCAGTTGAGTGAATTCTGTAGTTGATTAGCAATACTTGATATTTTCCCATTTAACACCTCTGCTCTAACCCATACTATCCATAAAACAGGACAGGTGCTCTACCCATTCGGCAATCCACACTCTACTCATCCCCGGCACAGCACCCCATCAATTTAGCCACCATGCCCACCGAATGATACACCTACCTCGTGTCGTTGATGAACGCCGTCATTTCCGTCTCGAGTCTCATGAGCATTGATCGGTCGTTGCGGTTCTTGTTGAGTGTCTTGGCGATGAACTCCTCCAGGTTCGTCCCGGTTGAGTCCGTGTAAGAAGTGTCGATGCTCGACGCTCGTGACATGGCCGGCGACGGACCCCCGTCCGAGACCGTAGACCCCTGAGAGCTGCCCTGGCCTAACCTCAGCCGGTCCTGGGGCCTCGTCTAAAACATATCGTATTCGCATTAGGACATATGGTGTAGCACTCTAAAGTTCTCCCAAAAGAACAGAGGAGTATCACACCGCCACTTTTTGCACCCTGACAGTGCCAATCCCAAACCTGGAAAAGAAGGAGGGCGACGCTAATGATCCATATTATCACAGTGTCGTTAAACTGAAATTAACCAACCAACCAACCATCTAAATTGCAATTGCTCCTTCCTTCAGTAGCTAAAAGCAATACTGTTCCCTGGTATGATAGTAGTAAGACTTGTAAGCACATCATCTGGTAAATTTGGGCCAGCAGACTTAACCTCTGCCAATTGCATGTATTTTAAATCATCCTAAATGATACTGGGAAAACATACTAGTTGAGTCAAAGCAGGCTAACAAAGGTAGGGTCTGGTAAGATAATTATAAATGCTAGAGTGAGGTATAGTCCCTTCAAAAAACAGCATCCAGCAGTAACTATGGTGAATTCATAAAAGTAGCTTCTGGTGATGACGAGGACGAGTTCTACGCCCAAGGGTAGGTTCGCTGGCTTTTACGCCACCTGAGGACGAGATGAGTGAGGTGGTTTTCTACTACCTTCCTCACAGACAATTATGGGTGAGCAACTTGTCCAAGGTCGCTAATCAGTGAGTAGAGGTGGATTCAAACCTGCGACCCTTAGGTTACACACAGGACACACACAAGAGCATTTAAACAGCCTGAGACACTAAGAGGGCATACTCTGAGACTAAGAGAATGAACTATGCCACTGCTTGCAATTGAGCAGTGTCAGTCCCAAGCCTGGATAAAGGAGGAGGGTGACGTTAATGGTCTTTGTTATCACACAGTGTCGTTAAACTGCACACTCCACTGCTTGCAGTTGAGCAGCGCCAGTCCCAAGCCTGGATAAAGGAGGAGGGCGACATTAAAAGTCTTTGTTATCACACAGTGTTGTTAAACTGCAACTACCATAACCACCAAGTCTAGAGAACAGCAGCATAGAACATTTTCCTACTCTGACATACCACATTGAGTCACCACGAGTTCCTGGCATCGAAAAAATATTCGACTATAAATATTCGAGTACCTTGGTTGCACTGCGATATTTTTTTAAATAACCTCCTGCTTTTAGCTATAGGAGCGAGCTGCAATTTGTCAACCACGTCTAGCACACTGTCTTCGTGACCTTTTAGACTTTTAGCACTATCGTTCCCAGATGACAGTTGACCTGGCCGTATTCTCTTATCGGCAATTAGCATAGGCTGTCTACCTGCCTTCCTTCCAAGCAAAGGCCCGACACAGAAGACATAGAAGATTGCCAAGAATGTGGATGGCATTGAAGGAGGATGGAGGAATGGTGGGTGGGTGGGTGGGTGGGTAGGAGAGAGCGAGGAAGGGAGCAAGGGGAGGGAAGGAGCCAGGGAGGGCAGGTCGCAGGGGGGTCGACTGCTCAATCAGGTATAGGAGCATAGCTGCATTTCCAATCTCGCCCTGGGGCTCCTGTGTTGAAGGATGTCCCACTGTTTAAGCACTATAACCATGTTTGACTGAAGCTCTAGAAAACACCTCAGCAGACGGACATGCCAATGCCAGACGTGCTCCACATTGCAAATTATGTAAATGTACACGTGGTGTTTTTATATAGCGACCTTATAATTATGCCTCTGACTCGGCTCGGCTCGTTGGTTGTCGATGAACTAATCGGGTTAGATCCTTCACCACCCTTGCCCGTTTGAATGGGTACCCCACCGATCAAGGTCACCCGAGATTTCAATCTCTTACATAAGCCACTCTATCCATATGCAATTCGGCACACTGAGAGGACCATGGGACAGGCGCCCTGAGCAACTTTTCCTCTAAGTCAGTCAATGGTGAATGGTGATAGGTTTTGATAGCCCCAGAAAAGTTCCTTGTCTATTAGGATAAATAAGGGGACATATAAGCCAAGGAGTAGAAGCTCCTGGAGTAAGGAAGGCTGCAACTGACTATAACAAGAGACTTGAACTATGTAGTATCAAAAAAATGTGTGTACACTAATAAATGTTTTTTGTTCACTGAGCCAGCTTAGAGGGAACATTGGCAACAGGGCTATCATGTCTGCTGGTCATCAGCCTCCTCACCTGAGCCGTTGGTGAGACCGTCAGCGACGATTGACCCCCGGCTGAAGGCGGAACGAACCCGGAGTCGACCTCTGTTGTCGTTTCCATGACAACGATCGGTGACCTGGCGCGGCGTCCCTCTGGCGGCGGGGAAGCATCGTCGTAGACTGCCTGGCAACGAACGAGCTTCACCTTAGGATTCAGGGCCTGCCAGAAAAAGCACAAGATCCCTTTACACTAAATGTGGATCCTGGAACCTATGGTAATTTTATCCAAGAAAATCCATTAACCTGTCAATTCAATCAGCACAAAGAGAAACCAAACAATTGATACTAAGTGTTAATGGGAGAAAAAATGATATGTTCAATTATAACTGCTTTCAATTAAGTCTCCTGTCATCAATTGAAGATAGCGAACAGAAAAGCAGGCTTAGACATAGCTACACAAAGAGAGACCGACAGACAGGCAGAGAGAGACAAACAGACAGACTGAGAGAGACAGACAGACAGACAGAGACAGACTGAGCAACACAGATACTGACAGACAGACTGATAGAGAGAGACAGACAAGACAGACTGCATGATAGAACATTTTTGAGGTTGACAGCAACAAGAGTATGCTTAGAAATGGATTCCAATAAACTGAGGAAAGAGAAAGCACATCTTCTAGGGTCTAGGGTCAACCGATGCAAGGGAGCCTGGAAGAAGAGAAGACCCTAGACAGACTCTGACTGAAATGTCATCATCAATTTAAGATGACAAGGTTGACAGCAGATGTCAGAAAGATGACAAAAATCACACAAAGCACCGAATTTCAGCTATTTATTTTAATGCTAATGCAAGCTAGCATGTGTCATTGTAAGTATTTATGTATGTATGTATGTATGTATGTATCAAATGACCACAGACCCTATTTCATGTCAATCAAAAATCAATCAATCAATCAAAAATACAAGATATCTACTCAGAGGCGCATGTCCACCAGTTGAATGCATGCAAGCATGTATGTATGAATGCATGTATGGATGACGTATGTATGTGTAATATTATTACGTATTATTTTTTAAACAGAACTCATCATTTACCTGCACTGAGCAGCCAGAGTCTGAGTCTACGCTTCTCTGAGCTTCCAGTCTGATGGTCACCACTTCTGACACTGGTGCCACCCCGTCCGACCCTGATGCCACCACATCAGACCCTGGTGCCACCCCATCCGTAGCAGCTTCCTCAGACCCTATTACATCGTCGCCAGTTGAATCTGTAATGCAATCCAGCGTAATGTAAGGGACATATATATATATAAAATTATCTATAGATGATATATATATATATATATATATATATATATATATATATATACATATATATATGCTATCTGCACCATATATTCATGCTTCATAATCATGCTTCATATATATATATATGAAGCATGAACATCTAGGCCTACATCTGGATAGAATCAACCAGAATATCAAATTTTCGCCACTCTTTGTGTATTATTTGCTTTGGCAAATATCACACACACAAATACAAATAGTTGCAAAATTCTTACAAATCATAATTCTCTGTTTGTTAATTTATAATTCACCAGAAATCACAATTTATAGGTTCACAGCAGAAGAAGTTAAGTCCAATCCATTCCTTAATTATTTCAATGTAGTAGCTAGCTATTACAAGCAAACAAATTTGTTTCGTCAATTTATGATAACATGAAAACGTGGAGCCTCTCATATGGAACAAACTGCATTCGGATTCGGCAAATGGTACATTCCAAATACTCGGATTCTGTACTCCGTGGCAAAAGTCGACCTATCCGACCCCTACACTGATACAAAACCTCGTCACCATACCTGACACAGCAGCAACACCACATGAGGCATCTCCATTGGTTCTGCCGTCGTCCGTGACATCACCGCCCCCTGCGTCAGTAGCGACGTCACCAGACGTGTCACAAGGCGTCACCACCAGGTCCTCGGTCACCTCGACCTCGTCCTGTTTCGATAGACGCGATTTGCTGCTTCGTTGCTCGAGCGGATCGTGGTTTCGGCTGATGGATGGTGAGGATGCAGGATGCGGGGATGAGGACGAGGAGGATGTCTCGTCCATTGATGCAGGAGGAAGCGGAGAGGATGTTGACTTTGCGGACATCGTGAAACTCGGATAGATGGCGCTACAGAAAGAAAGAACAGATGCTGGATCATACAAATGTTGACCACACCATGAGGAATTTAGGACACCTTAAAAATTCTAACCATTAGAATGGGGTAACATACAAATGCAAGCAGCAACATTGGGGCACCAAAACACTGGGCATCCTAAAAATGCTAACCAAAACACTGGCATCCTAAAAATGATAACCAAAACACTGGGCATCCTACTAAAAATGCTAACCAAAACATTGGGCATCCTACTAAAAATGCTAACCAAAATATTGGGCATCCTACTAAAAATGCTAACCAAAACATTGGGCATCCTACTAAAAATGCTAACCAAAATATTGGGCATCCTAAAGCCATATGCTTGTGTTTGCCTGATAGGGGGCATCTCCAGGACTTGCTGCATGTCTGCTTATATGCCGGATATTTTACATTGGTCACCCATTCCCCAGCGCATTGCATTTCGGATTTCTTCCCTTGCCTGGTGCTGCCTTTGTGGTGCAGCACCTACTTACCTTAGAAATCTTTGCAACTGCTTGGAATAGCCTCCCATTGGATCTTCGACTCTTACCTAAGAACTCTCTACCCTATATTTATTCCACTCTGAAAACTGTCTAATATGGCCGATGTTTGACAGGGAGCGACTCTGAGTAGATTCCTTGAAGAGGCACTATATTACGTTTCATTGATTGATCGATTGATTTTGATTGATTTATTTAAAGCCATTTGCTTGGAGTCAGGGTCCACTCACACTCTTTTTATACTCGCCTTAAAACTGTTCTTTTCAGCCGTGCCGGGGTCGGGAGCTGAGTAGTAGTCTTGAAGGGGTGCTATATAAATCTTCGTAATGAATGAATTTGCGTCATGGCAACCTGAAATAACCGAGTCTGGATAAATGCTGTCATCGACAAAGGCAATACGTGAATGTGATTATACACTGGGATCATCATACAATTCGATGAGACAACACTGTCGCCTTAACATCTCTTGGCATCAAACCTTGCACCGCACGACCTTCTTCTTCAAGGTCACGAAAGTAGAACGAGGTGGTTCATCGCTCAGGTAACTTCAAAGGAGGAGAGCTGTCAGCCGAGAAATACGACTGTTTAACAAAGATACCACATGGATAGGGGAGAGACAGACAGAAAAACAGACAGACAGAGACAGAGAGAGGAGGGATGTTTCCATCCATATGCTGCAACTCGTCCGCTAATTTTCTCTTTCACTCTCGCGGCCTTGGTCTCTCCAGCTCCGTCCGAATAACTGTCTCTCTTTCCTCTCGTCCCTCCGTGGCTGGCTGTCCCACCACCCCACTCGCCCATACCCACTCCCTCTGCCTGCCTGTCTAAGTCCATCTCTTTATGTGCATTTGTCGCTCTGCCTCTCCACTTTCAAACACCTCATTTCCCTGTCTCTCGTTTCTGTCAGTCTATCTGTCACACTGCTCTCTTCCCATGTCCGTGTCTGTCCGTCTGGTCGTCCCATTGGCCTTTTCAGATCTTGGTAAACAGGCGCCAGACGCTGTTTAGATACACACAGAAGGATGTACTAACTACACATGATGCGCACAAAGGCCATCCGAATCTCTCCTCCGCTACGCTACCCATCTCTCTTCCCCCCACTCTCCCTCCCTCCTTTCCCTCCCCTCCACCCACTCTATTCTCCTCTTCATCCAACTCTCTCGCACTATGCCACCCTTCTCTCCCCTCCCTCGCCTCAGTCTTCTCTCCCTATCCTCTAAACAGACTGGTTATCTCAATCTCTCCCTCCCTCTCTCTCTCTCTCACCTCTAACTCCACCTCTCTCTCACTATGCATCCCCTTCTCTCCCACGCTCCCTCTCCTCTCTCTCTCTCTCCCACTCTCCTTAATTCCCCACTCTCCTACTATGACCCCCTTTCTCTCCCTCCCCTCTCACACACTACGCGTCCCTCTCCTCTCCCAATCCATCCCACTCCCCTCACTCTCACAACATTGAAACTGAGATGCCTAGCCAGACACAGCCAGTCGTCGACAGATAAGGCGAAAGTTATCAATACATTTTAACATGTCTGCCTCACGCCTTTTCCCACCTCCTCTTCCCATCTCTGTCCTCTCCTCCTCTCTCCATCTCTGTCTTCTTCTCCTCTCTCCATCTCTGTCTTCTTCTCCTCTCTCCATCTCTGTCTTCTTCTCCTCTCTCCATCTCTGTCTTCTTCTCCTCTCTCCATCTCTGTCTTCTTCTCCTCCTCGTCGTCTTCCTCTGCGACCCAAGAAAGTGCCCATCCTCTCCGCAACTCCACCTCGACAAAGCCACAATCCAGGTCACCTGGTGAGAACAGGCACCCGTCTTATGGCCAGAAGCCCGGAGTAAAACCCATGCACAGGAGGCGAGAGCCACAATGTAATGCAACCTTGCATTTATACTGGGGATGAACTGAGTTTGAATTTCTTGCCGAGTTCGAGTACAGAGTTCAATTTTGTCGAGTCCGAGTATCGAATACTTAAAAAGTCTCATTCTCTTGATTTTTAGTTTGCACAACTTTTATAAATTTTGTGCGTCTTAGTTTACACTAGGAAGTTGTAAACATTAAGCACCAATAATTTAACATTATTATTTGGGTTTTTAATTAGGTTGATTGCCATTTGTTAATTAAAATAATAGTATTGTGTTTTAGTCAGGTCGATTCTCATTTTGTAAATTAATAAATCCTATTTTTGTTTCAAAACAGAAAAAGAAAATCGGAAAGATTAACACTGTTTGTCCGAGTCCGAGTAATGTCGAGTGCTACGTAACTCGGGCAGAGCCGACTTCCGAACTGAGCTTCGGTTCATCCCAATTTATAAATAGCACAGGTAGAGGTAGTTGCAATTTAACGATATCAGGCGTGGGACTGGCACTGGCAGAGTGCAACCAGCGGCAGGATTCTCCGGAGGCACAGATTTTTGACACAACCTTTATAGATCACAATAGCGGCCCACGCCTTACTACTCGATGTGATGATTCAATGAGCCTTCAAGACCTACATTAGTATCCGAGCTTTCAACACACAATAATTTATCAATAGCTTTAACCCACCAAGCCAGCCTTTCAATGAGCCGAGGCTTGACTGCTAAAACTGGGCCCAGCTCATAGTTGTGCTGTCACCAACCATCGCTAAAGTCATGCGGTGACACTGATAACTGTCAGTCTGTAACCAGGGCTGCATAGACCAGAGGTACATGCGAGTATACCGCGTGTGATGACGACGAGGTGTCTGCCTATCCATTGGCTTTTACGCCACCCGGGAGATGAGTTGATAGAGGTGGTTTCCCCGCTTTCCCGTTGCCTTCCTAACAGACAGTTATGGGTGGGCAATTTGTCCAAGGTCGCTACACAGTGAAACGGGGTGGGTTCGATCCTGAGACCCTTCGGCGGCAAGGCACAGAACGTACCGCTACGCCACCACACCCCATTATGATTATATGGCGTGTAGTCAACTCCGATTATTTTGCCACTATAACACTCTGAATTACGGCGCTATACAAATAAATCATCAGTTCAACGACACTGTGTGATAAAAAAGATAATTGGCGTCGCCCTCGTCCTTCATCCACGCTTAGGATTGGCACCTCAAAAGTATGAGTAATGACGTTGTTTTCGCAGTTCGTAAGTTGTTACAACACCAAGTCAGTCATTATTCTGGCACAGGTCAGAGATTGCGCTAATCCCCACAGGCGCTGACTCCTGACCTCTCAGTCAGTCGACAGTAGACCATCCACTCCTTCATCCAGTCTACCCGGAAATCAGTCACGTTGTGGATGTCCCACGCGTAGGCGTGTCCACTTGGCAGGCAGCTGAGTGGGCTCCTCTAATTGGTCTGTTGTGATGGTCGTCCAGACCAGAAGGAGGAGAGAGAACAACACGAGCGGACGGGTGTGTGCAAGTCGTTAAAGGGGCAACTCCACCTCGCAGTTTAACGTTAAACCAGGACCGCCCATTTAATGAGTACGCATGCCAATCATATCGAACCCTCAGAACCCTATAGGGGTCTAGCAGCTGGGACTGTGGCCCTCGATTGAGGGGTCAGTTATGGAACAATGAATTATTAGCTTTGTGCCTCTCTTTCAATGGACGCACTATCCGAGGTGAAGACGTAGTTCATTTGCATTCATGCCTACATACATTCATGCATACATACATACATGCATACATATATACATACATACATACATATACACCTATATACATACATACATATACACATATATACATACATATATATTATATGCATACATACATACATACATACATATATATTATATGCATACATACCTACATGCATACATGCAAGGTGGTATATTATTTTATATATATATATATATATATATGTCTCTGTCTTGGAATTCAAGATTATGTGCCCTGTTCTCTACACCTTATGTCCAATCTAATGCCATGTGCACCATACTCTGCCGTCTCCCGGCCTCTTTCACCCTATTCAGATGGACTGACCTACGTGCCATGTGACCCGTATGTTATGTGCGTGCGTCTGTCTGTGTGTATATGTTATTTGCGACCCATATTATAATTGAAATGCAAATGAGCTACGTCTTCACCTCGGATAGTGCGTCCATTGAAAGAGAGGCACAAAGCTAATAATTCATTGTTCCATAACTGACCCCTCAATCGAGGGCCACAGCCGTTGAACTGCCAGGTGGAGTTGCCCTTTTAAGACAGCGTTAGCGCTAATCTCGTCGGAATACCACTGCGGGCAGAGGGAGAATCACTGAATCAACCAATCAGAGCAATGCATACTTGGGCGCGGCTGGTAACAAAGACTCCTCCATCCATCCATCTTCTCTCCCTGCTTAGTTCCTGTTATACAAAACGCGCATAACGTCAGCACCAACCAACCCGCGATTGCGTACACGCAAGCCCCACACAGGCAGCTAAACGTTTCTCCTGCGTTTATCACATCTTCTTGTCTCTAATGCCTGTTGTCTATTTCCACGTCTCGTAGGAATTAGAGCACTGAGTAGTAACTGTATCGGCGCTTTAGTCTCATCTTCTCTTCCTCTCTCACACACTCTCTCTCTTTCTGTGTCACTCACTCGCTCTCTTCCTCTGCTATACCTGTTCCCTTTGACTCTACGCAACGTCAACTTCCCTCCTTCATCCCATCTGTTCCCTCTCTTTCCCTGTGCTATCCTTGCCCTCCTATTCTGTAGCCTCGCAGATTCATCTCCCCCTTCTCTCACACAATCCTTCTACTCCTCTCTTCAGCCTTCCTCCCCTCTCCCATTTTCTCTCCTCGTCTTCGTCCCGTTTATCTCCTCTCCTCTTGCTCATCCCTTCACTGTCTCCCTCCGCCCCTCTCCCAACCCAGTCCTCGCACCCAACGTATGTATAAACAACAGAACGTTACCTAGAATCCTACGCCATGGAACTTCCTTCCCTCCTCCTCCTCGCTGATCCTCCTCGCTCATGGAACAGGAGAACCCAAGACGACCGAAGAGTGCATAAACAGGACGCGTAGTAATCTCCCTCCCGCCCACATAACCCGGGGGGGGGTGGCCAATGCAACCACCCTGGTGACACTTTAGAGGCGCGATGTCATCCACTGAATAGCTAGCACCGTAAGAAGCGCTACATAAATCATCAGATACGATACAATGCTAGCTCGGTCAGCTACGTTGATCTTGCAGCGTACGTCGGGACGCCGTTCGACGTGAGTCACGTGATCGAGCCTCGCGTTCAACACCCGATCACGGCTTATTTCCTTATTTCCCCTTTAGTGGCGCCGCCTTAAACGGGCAACGGAGTTGAAGGAACAAAGCCTCTACGCTTAAAGGAACTCCAGATTAAGGATGGGAAAGCGATGATAAATGACCACGAACAATGGGGATCGTTCATTCCATCTATTCGTACCCGCCGCCGCCAAATAGTTGGCCTCAGTATCTGATGCTGATAATGATGATTTCCCACTCCTACAGTCTTACTCCTCTTCTTTCTCTTACTTTGCTGCCTACTGCTTCGGCTACCTTCCTAAACTTAGGCGTTCTCTTCCACTCTTCTCTTCTCTTCGTAATTTTTCCGATTTTTCCATCGCCGCCAAAGGGTTGGCGTCAGGTAGCTAAT
Organism: Bimastos eiseni; assembly: GCA_959347315.1. Classification (NCBI taxonomy): domain Eukaryota; kingdom Metazoa; phylum Annelida; class Clitellata; order Crassiclitellata; family Lumbricidae; genus Bimastos; species Bimastos eiseni. The sequence goes on from OY365822.1 coordinate 4,809,549, forward strand.
GATTTTGCTCCTCAACTACTCCTCTTTTTTTCTATTACTTTGCCGCCTACTGCTTCGGCTACCTTCCTTAATTTCTGTTCTCATCAACTCTGCCAAAACTTACAATGCCAAGCCCGAGTAAAGAGAACGCAAGCAACATCTATAAGATGCCATTAAACACTGGTCACCTACAACCAACAACTAGCTTCTCCTTGAGGACTTACAGCGCCTTTGTCAGCCGAAGTTAAGAAAATTAATTCGGTCAGAACTAATAAATGACCCGTTCGTTTTTTTGTTTCCCAATTTCTAACTTAATTTTTAACATAATCTACTCATTGCTGTTTATTTAATTAAGTTGTTACTTGCTGCTGTTATCTCATGAAAAAGTTATTTGATATTAAGACTAGCAAGGACCGCCATACCACAGACAGCTACACACACAACATGCCGCCATCTATATACTTATTGATTGTGTAAAAGGGAATCCATAGTTAGCAGGACATGTCCGTTGTTGGATCACCCATTGCTGGGCATCATACCGAGATGTTGACACTCTGATGATAAGACTTACTCTATCATGATATGTCAAAATTGTATTGACTTCGATTGATTGATGTCTCAATAATAAAAATGGTTTTGATTGAATGATTGATCGAATACACTTTGCCCTTACCCGAGCGGGCTCCGGGCTTTAACAAGGGCAGAAGCTCAAAAACGGAAGAAAAGGATTGTTCTTCTCAGCCATTTCTCGTCTCACTTCAATTCTCACCTATTTCTCCTGCTCACCTATTTCTCCTGCTCACTGTAGAAGGAGACAAGCTAAGTACGTAAGCTAAGAACGAAAGGCAGTCGTCAATGTCGAGTGTTAGTGACTGCTTTCTCAGCCTAAACATACAAAGATGTATGTATGTACGTACGCTGCACATGTATGTGTGCATGTAAAATGGTTGCGGTTCAGAGGTGCACGACCAATGTACTCATATTGTGGAGGAACTGTGTCAGGCATTAGTGTAACACAAACCTTGAAATATTCTATGCTGCGAGTTGAGAGTTCAAACAATTGCTTAACGGGAACGTTCACTCACAGCATTGCCTGTCCAATTAAAACATTTGGAATGTTTTCCCGCAAGCAGAGGTTCAGAGGTGCACGACCAATGTACTCATATTGTGGAGGAACTGTGTCAGGCATTAGTGTAACACAAACCTTGAAATATTCTATGCTGCGAGTTGAGAGTTCAAACAATTGCTTAACGGGAACGTTCACTCACAGCATTGCCTGTCCAATTAAAACATTTGGAATGTTTTCCCGCAAGCAAACTTGTATAACTTTCAGCTACACGCCATGTTTCTAAGTAATACGCAAGCATGAAATCCAAATTAAAAGCACATTACGCGGTATATTAAATTATTAACCAGCAACCAGCTCTGAACGACTGAACTAAAAGCAATAAATGTATGACATAATCTCTTCCGTGTTGATATAAATCAGTTAAATTCACTTAAATCAAAAAATCCAGCTGCCTAGATACTCCTCTACGAACAAAAGCCTTAGAGGTTTGTGGCATAGTGGCGCTATATCAACGTGGGCTTCCTAACGCTGGCCTACCTTGAGTTGACGAAGAGTTATGTCCACAAACTTTTACAATACGACGTCTTAGTTTGAGGTCAGACGAATGCTAACATTAATCCGATACTTCGCCAATGTTTCTCGCCTTTAATGGTCCACATTTCAAAGGAATAATAAATTAAATTAAATTAGTTGTCGGTCGAAGCCGAACACACACCACCATCTTCGTAATGGCGGACAACCAATCGAAGTATCCGATTCTCAAGGATTGGCCACTGCACAACTGACTTCAACGCCTAACTGCAAAACTAGTAAATTGAAATAAGTTCTTTTATGATTGTATCGATCGTTTTCGCTGTTTATAGATGAAATGACAATTTATGCAACTAATTGCCTGCTAAATTAAAGTCCAGAATAATATTATTGATAAGCAGCAACGAGCTTAAGGTTTGAACGTTGTTCCGTTATGCGGGAGATTGGAAACTCATAAATTATTGCTTGCAAAATTAGGGCTACAAAAATATTCATCCATAACCTCTATCATGCCATAACCATTGAAATTTCCTCATTGACCGTAAGCCCTTTTAACGCTTAAAATATTATAAAAGCTCAATAAAAATGTATCATTCACGTTCAACGGTTCAGGGCATTCTGGATGCAATGTAAAGATGTACATATTTAATCGCTATAACATAACTCGCACCACAAATCTCTCGGTATTGTCATGATATTGAATTGAATAGTTTCACAGCTCAAACACGTTATGATGCATAGCAACATTTACCAAGTCATTTTAATCGGCCTTCATTATGAATGCCATTAATTGAACAAGATTAGACCAGTCAAAAATGATATCGCAGTGCTATTCGACAAATAATTATTGATCAGTGCGGAACTGTAATGCGAAGGTGTGCATGCTCTACAGCAGCTTTAGCATCGAGCTTCAAATACTGGTCATTGCTAATATAAAGGATCGTCAAAACTTCATTGTCATCATGTCGGAGAGATACAGCTTTTCTCTTACAACTTTCAGGTATAAAATTACCGAAGAGACAGTGATTACGCCTTTTATTTGATTTTATCTTGTCAAGTCTCTATATTTTCGGAATTTATGAATTTATTCTTATAATTATTGGTAAACTAGGAGGAACGTGAGCGATAATTCCAGTAAAACCTCCCGTCATGGTCTGCTCGAAACTATGACATTTCGTTATGGCACGTATTACGCGTGCAAGTTCTGCAACTACGTTCGCTAGGAGACAGGACGGAGGTATGCAAAACCCTGAGTGAAACGACGAGTCATAATGGATGATTTAGAGCGATTAGACACGTTTTCGATTCCTCCTTCCAACATTGCCAATTACACCATTATCTGCCGCCTCAGGCTCCTGTATCTATCACCCCAAGGGCTTTCCAGTCATAACTGAAGTGTAATTCCTTCAACAACTCATACCCTGATTCTAAACGCGACGTACTCTAATGAAAAATCAGCAATGTCTATACTTTTGTTTTATTTGTTTCAATGCAGCCCATCTGGGAAACTGGTCCAGATCGAATATGCTCTGGCAGCCGTGGCTTCGGGAGCACCATCTGTTGGCATCAAAGGTGAATACCATTTGCATATTATACGATACTCATAATGCAGTTGTCCCTTACTTCCTTGAAACAGAGATTCTAATACAAACGCTCAGGTATATAGAGAGCCAAAACGAGCTCAGCTTTGGATGACGGCCAGATTACATAAAAGCCTCATCGAACTATTCTTATTCATTGCTTAAAACAGAGGTACTTATGGATAAAATACAGTAAATATAATGAAGCAATCAATTTCAAGTACATATGGGGTGCCTGTAGAGATCTGTTGACCCTGCTAGCTAAGGGCTCCTACATATAGTTAATGTTTTGCCAGACATCAAAACCTTATGCAGAACAGCAGACAAAGTAATGTTTCTGGATGTAAGGGTGGTTGTTGATAACCACCCACGGAAGGCGAAAGATCCGACAGGTCTCTATGATATTAGATGCTATACAGCATGTGTCTGATGACACGTGCTGTATAGTTTTTGTAGTACATCCTCTATGTGCAACATTCTGAATACAACTATGCTGCATTTTCTAGCTGAGCAATTGGCTTAGCATTAAATTTAGTTGTGTAGAATTCGTCTTCTGTGATCGAGTATTATATTGGTAGTTCTGAAAAGGATCTTGATGAAGTAGTCGTGTCACTGGGATTCGAGTGAAGGCATTAAAAATGCAAAGAAGGTAGTAGTCTTGTCACTGGATTTGAGAAGGCATTAAAATTGCACAGAAGGTATTCAAAATCCAAAGAAGGCATTAAAAATGCAAAAAAGGCACTCAAATGCAAAGAAGGCATTAGATTTGCAAAGAAGGCATGTTTGCGTGAATGCAAACTGTAATTTGATGTTCGTATCGTATGCTAAGAAGGCATTAAAAATGCAAAGAAGGCATTTGACCACGGTTGGACAGTTTAATCTATGACACAACCTGGCTTCAAATCCAGGTTGCAGGGTTGAAAGGCATTTTGAAGCCACCATGCCACTTAATGAAAATTTTGATATCCTTTCCACATTGACTGAGTCTTTTGAACCCTATCAGTGTAAGTATTTTGCATAAATTTAACGACGAACATAGCTGCAATATCCGTTGTTCTGTATGTGGTGCTTGTATCTAACGTTGTCATCTTGTAGCAACTAATGGCGTCGTTCTGGCCACAGAAAAGAAGCAGAAATCTGTTCTCTATGATGACTCAACGATCCACAAGGTGGAGCTGATCACAGAGAACATCGGAATGATCTACAGCGGCATGGGACCCGACTACAGGTTAAGAGACCTCTGAGACTCTATTACATTTCACAGTGCATAAGTAAAGGTAATTGATATAATTGCTCAGGAGTCTCTGATAAGCTGCCTTTGCATTTCCTATTTCTCGGGATGGACCGAAATTCGGCTCGGAAACTCAGCTCGGCCGAATTTTGTAGCTCTCGACATTATTCAGACTCGGACAAACAATGGGTCCGAGTTTTAATGACGATTGGTTTTCCGATTTTCTGTATTTAAGACAAAAATCTGAGTTTTTATTTACAGAATGACAATTGACCGAGCTAAAAACACAAACAATGCTAGTAATAGTACCTACAAATTACTACTTGCTAATGTAAACTGAGGCTCAACCAAAACTTCTTAAAAAGGAGACTTTTTATTTCCAAAACTTGGACTTGGTACACCTCAGCTCATAAAACTTGGTACTTGGACTCGGCAGAAAATGACACGCGGTTCATCCCTGCCTCTTTCTTCGCTTACATTACATCAAGGAGAGGTGCAATTAGTTTACCTGTGCATGATTAAATGTTGTCCTTGTAACAGACTATTAGTGTGCTTAATCCTTTAACGACAAGAGTACCTAAGTGACCGTGAGACCATTAATGCGGCTTGTTAAGCGTCTCCAATTGTCCTGCTTTGTTTCATCTAACTACACATTTGTTTTTCGTGTATCTTATAGAGTTCTCGTGAAAGCGGCCAGGAAGCTTGCCCAGCAGTACTACCTGACGTACCAGGAGCAGATTCCAACGTCACAGCTCGTGCAGAGGGTGGCCAATGTAATGCAGGAATACACGCAACAGGGGTACGTTCCATATCGGCGAAAGACACAGTAGTTCGCTTTGCCTGTTTTCCCGTGTGGTGAATGTATTGTTTATAAAGTAGAAGCCGTTGACAAGGTTAATTCAACTGAAAAATTGCATTGCCAACTGATGGGAGCACAGCTCTTGGTAGATCAGGCATAGAGGGATCATTATTCATTCTCACGGTCTGAATTTTGTTACCGCTGTCCCCGAAGAATCGAAATGAAATGAGCGCTAGTTTTATGGTGCCATTCAACTGACAAATGAATGCAATTAAACGCTTACGAATTATCGCACCCACACAAAACATATTCAGCAGTGTTTCTGACAGATTTAAAATTGCTTTATAAAGGATATTGAAATGTACATACATACAATCTGGCGACACTTGCATCGCCAATGTATAACTGGAAGGCATTGCTGACAATTATAATGTGCCATTGGTATATATTAACAATGGTTGTAGTATTTACATCTGTTGATGCCCAGAGTTTAGTTCTTGCAGCAGATTGCTGTATCCTCATATCACCACATAAGGCACTCTCTGTAACTTTCTTATGAATTTATTCACTCTCTGTAACTTTCTTATGAATATTCATGTTCTTTGTGTTTCGTTGCCTGTAGTGGTGTTCGCCCGTTTGGCGTTTCTCTGTTGATCGCTGGATGGGACAAAGATGAATGTAGGCCGTACCTCTACCAGTGTGACCCATCGGTAGGTCGTCAGTTTTCGTTGGGATGTTTACGTGAATGCAAACTGTAATTTGATGTTCAGAAATTGAGAGAAATGAACAACCTGTAAACATCGATTGCTTTTGTCGATGGCTCACCGAGAAATTTGTAAAGAAGTGGTTTGTTAGCATTTAAGCTGTATATTGATTATGGATACAGAACTATTTTTAATTGTATCATAAGCATTATTTTTTTGAGCTGTTGTCATAATAAAGTATTTGCCTAAAACAGATTTGGCAACACGAGACCAGTTTGCACAAGTGTTGGCACTACAGTAGTGTATGTAGTGTGTTAGAGGTACATTTGGTACAGAGTTCCGTCACACTTGTAGCTTAATTGAAATTCTTGAAATTTGATATCGCCCTTCTTCTAACATCTTTTGCTCAGAAGTGCACACACCTCGACGGTGCAATTGCAGTTGTACTGCAGAGCAATTGTGTGCGAATGACTTGCTCAAGTGCCCTACACAGTGACTGACGCCTCGGACGAAGGTCGAACCCGGTCACTCAACGCATGTTGAGTGTTATGGGCCGACCGATCAACCACCGTGCAGCAGTAAAATTTTTGCCTACTGCTGGAGTCTCAATATAGTTTCCTTGGTAGCCAGTACTTGGCTGCAGTATTGCTCTGGTAGTTTCCAAGCAATATCTCCTCCCTTTGTGTAACGCATGATTATACATATATTGTGTGTGCAATTTGGGTTGTAGGGTGCATACTTTGCCTGGAAAGCAACTGCCATGGGAAAGAATTTCACCAATGGAAAGACCTTCCTGGAGAAGAGGTGAGATCATACGTTTCCTTCCCTCTGCATCGCCGGGTTAATAGTAATCGTAATCATGAATTTATATATAGCGCTACTGTAATAAGCTCATCAGAGGTGCTTCCGACCTGACATCACCATTTGACATAACAGTAAGAGCCGTTAATGTCTTTCTAGGTACATTGAAAATCTGCAGCTGGAAGATGCTGTTCACAATGCCATCCTGACCTTGAAGGAAAGCTTTGAAGGTCAGATGAACGAGGACAACATTGAGATCGGAATTTGTGACGAAAATGGATTCCGTCGTCTCGATCCGTCCGACGTCAAGGACTACCTGGCGGCCATCGCATAGCGGGAAGCAACGAAGCGATATCTGACATTTGCCGTTGGCGAGAAGAGCTTAGGGAACATGGATTTGTTTAGTCGGTGAAAAGCCCAGAACAGTGTTTTACGTTTATCAACACATAACCTAATTCTGAATAAAGTTTGTGCATTGTTGATATTGTGATCTAATCCTTTACATTGAATAGTGCTTCTGTTGCAAGAGGTATGAGTATATATATATATATATATATGTGCATATATATATATATATATGTGCATATATATATATATATGCAGCATGGGGCTCTCGGTCGTGGGACCCACCGTCTGGAATGGGCTCCCATAGAGCGACTTCTCCTACCTAGGAACTCCTCACCTTGGTCGACATATTGCAAGCAATAGCAGAAGCTAATTATTTTAGTATTGCCACTTTCCAAATGAGTGAGTTTTTCGTATAATTCGATATCCGGGGTAATCATGGTCAACGGGACAACTTCAGACTCGTAAATTGGATTCTCGGATACGATTTTTATCCCACTCAGACTGCAAAAAACGGAAGTCATGGGTCACGATTGTAGACTCTGGCCGGATGATGGATGATGAAGAAAGACTTGCTCCACGCAAGTCTTCCATGCTAGGAACTTCTCATTATACCGGAGTCGGCTAGGAGGCGCATGTGCCAACAGACATTTCCAATCAAATTTGTCCCCTGGCAGGGAACTGGACCCCAACTTCATGATTGTAGACCAACCACTAGACTATTTCTTTAGCCAATTACGAATATTCTACTGTCAGAAATTTTCTGTATTTTTGGGTGAGAACAAAGTGATTGACTACATTATTCTCCTTTGTAACTGACAGTTTTTGTACCTGCAATAAGTAAGAATAAAATTAATCGTAGTAACAAACTTTGAACTGTTGGAAATTTATCGACCCACAATATCTTAATCATTAAATATAAAAAGCTACTGGAGAAACATAAAAATAGAACTGATTTGGGGGGGGGGCACTGAGCACTAAAACTGGGGGCTTTGCCCCTCTACCCCCTCTTGTTACACCCCAAATTTGGAATCACTGGTATAGACGCCTCTGACTGTTCAGTCTGTTCTGCATCGTGGCTCAGCTTCTTCTTTGCGTCTGCATTGCGTGCCAAGCCAATGACGTCCAGAGTGAAAGCGTAAAGCTAGTCATCAATCAGCTTGGGGTGAGATGATCTGTCTGTAATGGCACGTGACCGGGATTCATCTCAAGGATTCAGTATGCTGGTTGGATCATTCGCAACACCGGTATGGCTGGAGACCGGACCAGTGTTGACAGAGAGCGCGACGAGAACGCTGATCCAGTGCTCCCATCTGAAACATCTGTACTAGATGATCATATGTAACAAGTAAGTAGGACATGAATACAGGTGGGTGTACTATTGCTGAGGGCTATCTTGTTCAAACAGGATAACTAAAGTGTTATCCTAGTCAATGTCGCAAAAATTGTAAAAATTTACTCTTTCAGGTTTTCTTGTGGGGTTGGAATGCATTATTATTTCAGGTTTTACTACGGGGAGGAGTGATTTACTGTTTTAGGTTTTATTATGGGGAGGAATGATTTCTTCTTTTAGCCGAAATGATTTGGTCCGATTCCTGAACGGTTTTCGTTCGATCGACCGACCGTTTATTTTGCTGTCTCAATTAGTTGTCTTATTTTGCAGTCTATTTAGTTGTATATATTTTGCTGATTGTTTAGTTGTCTATTTTTCTGTCTAATTTGCTGTCTATATTACTAATCAGACGACATGTTGTTGTTGTTTCAGGTTACACCGCCACTGTTCGTATTCGGACAGTGCCAGTCCAAAGCCTGGATAAAGGAGGGCCATGTTGATGATCTTTTTTTAGTTTCTCCTTCAGTGAGCCAGTTACTCGACAGTTTGGATCCAACGTAATCTCTTCATCACTGGTGGAGAGGTCGGATGGGTCGCGGAACACAGCGGGTATTAACGTATTTGCACGTTTTCTCGCCCTCACCTCATGGAAGCTACCGGATGAGCGGTGGATCATCAGTTCCGACGGAAGAAATTGAGCTCGTACACTTGGCGATACATCTGGATTCAGTGGCGCTGATATACAAGTTGCTGTAGGTGCGTAAACGCATCCTCTATCCCCTAGCTTCCGCCGTAGGCTACTGTTGATATTAGTGTTTTACTTTCAAAATCTGAGAAAGCAGAGATTGTGGATATATTGAAAGAAGTCGAGTCGCTGACTGTCCAGTTCGTCTTCCGCGTCTTTGTGTTGTGCAGTGCAATAGAATTAGGCCTAGTCTTTATTTCTGAATAACGTCAAGTGATTGTCGTTGGAATACTACAATGTCTTTTTTCCTCTTTTGCCGTTTTAAATAAGTTGGCTGCCTCTTTTCTTTTTAAACTTTAAATGTTATGCTGTTGTTCTCTTAATACGAGACTATTTTATATAGACCTAAAGATGTGTAAAATTCTATGATTCTGGAGATCACCTTATCATAAGCACCGTTGCATGTCCTCTGCATACTACGGCTACGTACGCTAGTACCCACCCTTTACAAAAATCTGCTATGCCACTGGTTTCTTCGTTATCCCGGAACGCGACAAACCCCTCGTACACTAACCAACACATAACTTAATCATTGTGCCGCTGCTTTAATAATGTTCGGTTACAATAGGGTCTACAGTGCGCCATGTTCTTGTTCTTTCAGTTGCTCTTGTGGGGATCCAGAGCTTTAAACAACAAAACCACGACAGTTTGAAGACCTGAAGGCTATGAAAAACGTGTTTATAGTCGCTCCATTAGAGTTTTCCTGCTGGGCAGCCGACCGCCAGCAGACAAGTCTTGGTTAACATTTAAACATAGACCAGGCTGCCAGCACATTTACTAACCGATAAGACCTATTACCGGGAACAACTGGGCTAAAAGCCTAAAACCTGAATTCTCATCGATTTTGGTCATGTCCAAAGATGCAAGATTACCTCGCCGCAAAACCTCTCTAAAGCGCATATAAATAAGATGTTGTAATCTGCAGATTACATTATTTATTACTAAAACTGCAGATTACATTATTTATTACTAAAACAGGAATTAATCATTTGCTATGTAAACTCTACATTCTACGCCTTTGTCGACAGATGGCGAGCCTACATGGACCGCCATTTTCTGGTACACGTCGATGTCGTTATACTAGCACTTTCCAGTCTTTGATGTGTCAATGAATGGAGGAAACTAAAAAAGATGTTTCTTGTCTTATAACGAATAAATTGTCCCTCTCTGAGAAAGGTGGGGCCCGGGGGGACTTGTCCCCCAAGATCGCCGCCCATGGCGAGTGCAAATAATGAACAAGATTATTTGGATGAAATATGACCAAGCAAAACTCTGTTCAGATGAAACCTGTCCTAATACAGTTTAAATAAAATAATGCTGATGCTGCTGGAGAGTACCACAAAAAGTAACGACGACTTCATGCTAACAGACAAGATTAAGTTTATGGATTTCAGCAAAACCTCTATTATGATTTTCAAATGGCATCAACGAAGTCTGATCATAACGCCGTCATAAAAAAATACAGCCGATTTGGGGCACGGAGCACTAAAACTAGCGTACCCCCACCCGCTGCCCTGTCTTTCAAAAACGCGTACGGTGTTCAGTTTTCTAAGTTCAATGTTCTGGTGCTAACTATGTGCATCAAAACCAAGCATGTTTAACAAACTGTTAAATTGTTATTCTTATTCATTCATTCATCAGGTCTCGTTTGAAATGTCGGAGGTCGTTTGTAGAGGAACCTCAGGTGGCTTCCTTCGTCTTCATTTTCAGATCGAACATGCTGGAAAATAAATAAAAAAACACTGATAGTTGTCAAAATCAGTTTATCTGTTGCAGTTGAAAAAAATGTCTTCCAAGATGGTGATGATGATGGTACTTAAATTTCACAGACAGGCTCGATGCTCCTTTGAGATGGATGGTTACCCTTCACTCAAAATAGCATTTATAGTCAGATGCTATAGAGAAAGAATATTCGTTATTAGACTACAGCTCAGTAAAAATCTATAAAATAGCGTTGATTTTTAACAAAGTACTCCCATCAACAGTGGCTGCAAACAAACCAAATGAGTCAGCAATAGGACTCGTAACAAATCAAATATACAGGTTGTGATTTAAAATTTTGTACTTTGGATGCAATTCTATCAGAGTTCATTCATGCACTTTTTAAAGCAATACAAATCAGTTTTGAGATAGAATGATAATTTGTGTGTCGTAAAAATGATCTGTTTTTCTTTAAAGTGATGAAAAATTATTTTGCTCCAAGAGTAAAGAATTCGACTGATTGGTTTTTGTACGAGAGTGGGCCAAAAGTGGCCCTCAAAACCTATCAAAGATATTAAAAAATATACTTGCATAAAATGAATATTTGACAGAATAATTATTTTCTATTATAAATTATTAATTATATTTTGTAGATTTTTTTACTAATCTAGAACGATTAAACCGCAATTTATCCATGTGTAACTTGATTATATTCTAAAATAAAAATCAGTTAAAATTTAACCTTGTGGCCCATCAAGTCCTCCAACTAAATAAAAGTGGCCCTAAGTCGAAAAAGGTTGGGAACCACGTACTGCTCTACTGAGTCTACTGATCCCTGGGAGCCGAAGGGGACAGGTTTCCCCACCTTTTACAGAGAGGGGACACGTTATATGTTTGTCCCCTACATCTTCTACCCCTTTCATTGGGTGTCCCCTCACCTGTCAAACGAAATCGCCTCTGGCTCTGTTTATCTGATGAGATTAATATAAAAAACGATGGTTAAACAGGCAACTGAACGACCGTACAATGTGCTCAGTTAACACAGACAGTGTGCCTTGATCTTTAGGTGATAATTGACAACAAAAAAGATCCCACCTGACAGCCAGTAGCATCACACAAGCGTATGACCTTCTCGTTGAACTGTTCCACTTGTTCCTTGCTCAGTTCCAGCATGAACCTGCAAGACCAGTAGAACATGGTTTCATTTAGAAGCGGTAAGGCGACTCTTACAGTGATTTGCTTATAATATCGGACTCTTACAGTGAATTGCTTATAAAATCTGACTCTTACAGTGAATTGCTTATAAAATCTGACTCTTACAGTGAATTGCTTATAAAATCTGACTCTTACAGTGAATTGCTTATAAAATCTGACTCTTACAGTGAATTGCTTATAAAATCTCTGGTTTACTGCATAGAACTTGACATATGGCAAGACTTTGACAGTAATTAGGCTAATTGACAAGGTAGAAAGAGTTAGAGTAGAGAGAATCAACAGATAGTCATCCGCTATGAGGCTCTGAAAATACTGTATAAAATCCACGATATATAGTTTTTATCAGTACGTATTGTATAGCATTGTTATGTAATGCAATCGAACATTTGTATAGTGCCGCTCAGGGGAGCAGCAGACCTTGGTCGAAGGTTATGATTCTTGCGATTGCGTAGTTGATTGATTAATTGGGTGAATAAGCTAGTGTTTCTTAGGTAATTATGAATTTACGATTACAGATTGGTTTGACCGCATAGGCTGAGGCTTAGTCCAGGGTTTGAGAGGGGGACAGGTCTGAAAAATTTAAACTCCCAAACATATGGGCACAGCAAATAAGAACAGCAGAAAGTTTATGAAATATTAGTGAAATATTGTGGAATACATAAGCAGCTCCATCCATTCCGTTTGAACTCTTGGATGGGACTGTCCCCTCCTGTCCCCTCTAAGTCTCTGCCCATGGTTGACCAGTAACCTCCTAGCACATGCATGCGACAGTTTCAAGTGTAAGTTTGAGTTATAATGCTACCTTGCGGTTTCGACAATTACTTGAGCTGAATCGGAGAACATCTGCGCAAGATCGGAATTAATGAGATGTGCCGTACTGTGAAACACAATCAACAGAAACGTTACACAACATCGAACACTTTCTTGAGTTCTGTCTAAACTGAGGTCGACTGTCGAATTACTCTAACTGAAGCCAGATGGGAATGGTTAGTAATGTAATGGAGCACTTAAATAGTACCACTCATATCAGAGGCGCTCACGACTCTACGCAAAGCTAGAGCAAAGAGGAAGGTCTTCCAAGTGCTTCCTGAAGGCAGCAGAGGGGAGGGAGTGCAGCTCCTACTGAAGAGGAAGGGGGAGGCTGTTCCAACTGTTGGGACCCACGTAGGCAAAGCGCCAACAAAAGCCACATCAGGGAGACCAGCATATTCACGGGCGCTATACCAAATCAATCTCGCAATAGCCAATCCTCTCGTTTCTTTCCGGTGCCTGGTCGAAATCCACGGAGGTCAAGCCGAGGCACCTAAGGCCATTGACATCTGCTAAGGCCATATTGACCATCTAAGGTCCATTGACCATCTAAGGCCATTGACGACCTAAGGTCATTGACCATCTAAGGTAATTGACCATCTAAGGCCATTGACCACCTAAGGTCATTGACCATCTAAGGCCATTGACCATCTATTGGTAAAACATTCGTTGATCAACATCTAAAGCAATCAGTGGAAATGTGCTCACCTGTTGGACAGGTAGACGAGATTGAAAAACTGCTGGAACTTTGATTTTTTTATGATCTCTGGAGCAGAGTTGATGGAGAGGAAGTAGATCCGTACATAGTCAGCCGACGCCTGTGCTGCATAAAAAGACACGATGACGATACTGTTGGTTGAGAAAAGAGCAGGTTAAGGTAATTATAGATGGAGTTATATCTCATGCATAATCTATGATTTCATGTATTCTCTCATGCAGAATTTTATGATTTCATGCATAATAATTATATGCATAATTTATGATTTTATGCATAATTCATGGTTTCATGCATAATATATAATTCATGATTTCATGCATAATATATGATTCATGCATAATTCACGATTTCATGCACAATGTCATGCATTATTTTTTCTAATTCAACATTATACAGAAAGATATTTAACAAGCATTAATTGGAATCTGTCAGAGCCATTCAATTCTATTCTGGGTACGAGTAGATCTCGTTCACATACAGCACCCGTGCAAACTAAACTTTTTTGGTCGATTGTTGCTTTTTTTTAAAATTAATTATTTAGGAGTATTTATCACAGAGGAATAAACAGCCCAAGATACTTCATCATTAATTTTATAACCTTGTGAAATGCTGATGACATAAGCCTACCATATTCCATGTCCAGAGGATGCTTTGCGTCTGTGGAACCAGTATCCTTTGGCAGAGAACCAGTCTCAACTGAAGGCAGAAAGAGAACGATTACTCTACACGGTAATAAAACGTAACTTTATGTATTGGCTTTTTCATACTTAACGTCGCTCACATATTAAACAATGCTGTAATAATTTTCTAACAACATTGGGTGTAATAAAATAATCTTCTAAAAGCAGTAGCAATCTGATAGAAACGTCCCCAGAAGAGGAGCTATATATATCTGTGATTTATATTACATTACAGATCAAAATGAATCGGAGTACAGCATTCTTCCTGTAAAAGCCTTCTCGATTTCAACTATGGTTTTATTATGTTTTTGCAATAACAGAAGATGACGATGATGATGACAAAAAGTGATAGTGAGTATAACATCACGATATTATGATAAAGAGGACAGTGAAGATGAAGCAGTGATAACGATAATGATGTCATTGTTTGCACTACAATGACAATGATGGTGACAATGTTGATGACGATGAAGTCCGTCACTGACAACAATGACCTAGTACAATGCATTCTGCTGTTGTCATCACACCTGCCCTGGTCATTGTCTTTGGTTTGATGTCGGGATCTTGGGTTCCTGTTGTGTCAACCTTACGTTCTTCAGCTCCTTTGGCCTCGTTCCTGGTTTCATCGGCCTTAGACTCCGTGGCCTTGGTACCGTCCGTCCTTGTCTCTTTGTTCTGCTCTCTTTCTACAGTACAAGTGTCCTTGGTGTTTTCCGGTTTGGCCTTCTCTTCTTCTGTTTGGCATTGGACTTCGTGTTCTTTGTCCACGTTCCCACTGTCATCGGACTCCTCGGCCTTAGCGTCACTCTCAGGCGAAGGACAATACTTCTCACGATGTAGTATTTCGTGCAACATTGACATGACGTTGTATTCAGCAACATGTTCACTGGTCTGAATCAAACAGATTCAATAACATCACATAAAATAACATTCATTACATCTCTCCTAACACGTATCTAAATTTAAAATTGTGAGATTAATCAATTAATTATATTTTAAATTTGTGAGACTGATCAATTAATTATATTTTAAATTTGTGAGATTGATCAATTAATTATATTTTAAATTTGTGAGATTGATCAATTAATTATATTTTAAATTTGTGAGATTGATCAATTAATTATATTTTAAATTTGTGAGATTGATCAATTAATTATATTTTAAATTTGTGAGATTGCTAACTAATTATATTTTAAATTTATGACATTAATCAATTAACTATTTTTTAAATTTATGACATTAATCAATTCATTTGTTTTTAATCGGTACATTTTTTATTTGTGAGATCAATCAAATAATTATTTTAAAATCAGTAACAGCACTGCCAACAACATACAGTAAGGAAAACAACAAGACCTTCGTGTAGACATTGTTGGCTGTCTTGAAGAAACTTTCCTCTTCGCTCTCAATACCAAATGCAATGTACGGACCAACGACAATGTCGCCCCAGTAACCTCTTCGCGCCAATCGGTCACCATCCTAGACAACAGGAGAAATTAAAACAATTAGCAATTCACACCAATTCACCCTACATTGTTCTCAGAAATGCTGTACGGTATCATCAGTTAATAATCTATTGAACTTCTCCCAATAACTTGATATGTTACAATGTCCTATCACATAATTGTACACATATTAGATGCAAATCAAGTAATTAAGGCTACTTACCAACTTACATATTCAAGTAAAACCTTCTCAAGCTCATTGAACAATTTAAAAAAGACTAACTTACTCATTCAGGTGGCAGCATCTCAAATTCATTCATTAAAACATTTTAGAAAGGAATAAAAATATTTAATAATATACTGGTCTTGAACTCGGCTCCTCGGCTCAGTTCCTCCGCTCTGCGCCCCAGTGTGTTCACCATTACTCTTTTACACGGTGAATGCTATTCATAATGTGTAACAGTTTCTGAAGGACTCACATGCCCTTTGAAGACCATTCCAGAAGCGAGGGTCTTGTTTGACGTGCCGTAAGTCGCATCACGAATCTCATAAGCGACTCCCTTGTGACGCCACCTCAGGTAATTGCGACCGTTTATGATACCGGCCTAAACGAAACAACATCAGTAAACAAAAGTTACTTTACACTCTCTACCTCATCATGTTTACACCTCTCTCAGCAAAAGACTGTCTTTTGTTCAATGCTGCAAACATACCTTTTTCAGTGGCTCGTAATGATTGCTTACTTGAGGTAGTACTCTTTATGTATGAAGTCAACAGACAACAGCAATGTAATGTAAGAAATATCAATCTATATAATTACCTAAGTCACGTGTTTGTCCGCCATATTCAAGACGCGTGATTGGACAGAAGTTGACCTAAATTTTTTCGTTGCAAGAACTTTCCATAATGTAAATAGATGTCCGATTCGAGTTTCAAGCCAGTTTTATTCACGTCTGTGACCCTGTGTATGTATATTTTCAGGCTATTAAAATTAAATACATCGTGTAATGTAAATATGTTTGCAGTTATTAAAATGCGACAGCCGCTGAATTTCGTTGCCTTCAGGGCACAAGTTGCAGCCTTTCTGTGCAATGGGACAAAATGGGTTGAATCATGAGGTATTATATTTCCCGACCCGTGATTCTTCGTGGGTCAACGGCTAGCTTACAATAATACCTTTGAAGCACCCAAACACGTCGATATGTAGAAACAAACGTCACTAGATTCAACCAACCATGGTACATATATGCATGGATGATCGTTGCCATGGTTACCTTTCTGTCAACAAGTTTCATGTGAAAGTCCCAGTCGAAAACGTTCGGAATAGCGTCGTAACGAACCCCTAGATGCTGACGAAGTCGGAGGTCCCTAGGAACACACAACACAACTTATGTAAATCAGTCTATTTCAATCAGCCTATGCAAATCAATCTATGCAAATGAGCCTATACAGATCAGCCTATGCAAATCAGACCATGCATATGAGCCTATGCAAATCAGCCCATGCAGATCCGTCTATGCAAATCAGCCAATGCAGATCAGCCAATGAACTAAATTCTGAAAGAAACTAAAAACTAAAAAAGGTGAACGAATGATTACCAGCATTTGGAGATGTC
Source organism: Bimastos eiseni (assembly GCA_959347315.1). NCBI lineage: Eukaryota > Metazoa > Annelida > Clitellata > Crassiclitellata > Lumbricidae > Bimastos > Bimastos eiseni. The sequence goes on from OY365822.1 coordinate 4,826,850, forward strand.
GAACAATTTCTGGTCGGGATTCCGCCAGAATTTGAAAATTCCTTCAAGCATATCTCGTTCTTTAAACTGAGGACAAATAACAGACAATTGATAAATAGGACAATGCCATTGGCACAAGATGCAGCTGCTGCAGTAGGGACAATGGATTAGAGCACAATGAGATGGAGCAGAAAGAGGTTCATTAATAAAATTTTAGCAAGACACTAAGAAGCAACTCTGGGCTTTGACCAGAGGCGGCGATCTCGTTTGACAGGTGGGGGACACCCAATGAGAGGGGTAGAATAAGCGAGGGGGGACAAACGTATAACATGCCCACTGCCCCTCTTTGCAAAAGGTGTAGGGGACTTGTCCCTCTCGACGCCCTCCGGGATTGCCACCCCTGGCTTTGACCAAGACTTGGCAAATGAAAATAGTTATGAGCATTAAAACAATAAAAACAACAAATTCAAGTACATATACAGATGAAGAGGTCCATTGGCTCATATGCCACCCGGGAATGAAATAATTAGGTGGTTTCCTGTTGCCTTCCTCACACTTTTGCAGGGTCGTTGCACAGTTGATTTGAACCTGCGACCGTCTGATACTAAGGCACAGAACATACGGCTACAAATGTACATAGTAGTCATCCTCCATGCTCAGGGCATAACGATCTAACAAATCCGCCACTGTGCTCAAAGAATAGTCCATCATTTAACACTCTCTAATGCAAGCCCAACTGACCTTTAGGTTCGACAGGTCAAATATCGGAGCCTTTTCAGCGAGGTAATCAAAGTCTGTTACCATTCTGTAATGAAAACATGAAAACAAACAAAAAGAAATAAGTCTGTCACCTAAATCCATTGGGACATGGAAACCTTACTTCTTATCCACATGCAACCTAGAAAATTGAAATTTTGTCCAACTTGAACTAGATACATGCAGTCTAACCTCTTCGAGGCCACCAAAGAAATCATTTTTGAAGTTGAGGGTTGCATAAGTAAATGCGATGAATTGAAAAATTATTAATTACATTGATTTATTCACATTTCCTGTAATGTAACTGCACATAATGTAATGTAACGGCACATATCTCTTCACTATAGTGACTGTAAAATAATGTAATGTAATGAAATGTATATATGTAATGAAATGTAATGTTATAAGCCTCGACCCTGCTCATTATTCAAAAAGTCGATCATGTGAGCAAGACCGGATCCACAGTTGCTCAATAACATGGCTTCACGAATCTTCACACGATATATTTACCCGGTAAGAAAATGAATAAATATCAATTAAATTATTTATTTTTTAAAGGCAATGCAACTATGACTTCAAAACTTAACTGAAAAGGCAAACTGTTCTAACCGGATAAAATCATTCGACATTTTCATGATGTAGTCCATTGTTTGGTCGCGAACGAGACTGTTGGAGTGGATTTCTAAGAACAGCTCCGTCTTATCTAATATGAAACACAATGTGCAGATAAAAGGGGTGCAAAAAACCAAGGTTTTTTTAAAATCAAAAGTTGGTTTCTTGGTTGTATTTGTTTTTTATTGTTTTTAGTTTTCCTTTGGATTTTGTCACAACAGTTTTGTTATGAAAAGCATCAAGCACAGTATGAAAAAGAGCTCCAACTCGTTTTTATAAGTAATTTATCTTGATTTCAGACTGAATAACACACAATTAATAATATAATAGTAATATTAGTAAATTGAATAAAAACATTTAAAAAACCCAAAATTGCCATTTTTCATATCTTTTGTTCTATTGTGAAAAACCAAAAAACCAAAATAACCAAAATAATCAAAAAACCAACAAGTTTGCAGCCCTGGCAGATGAACACAGCAGAACCCAAAACCAAATGAATGCCAACTAAAAACTGGAAATCATAAAGTATTAATAATAATAATAATTTCCGTTTATTTTCAAATTGACAACAATACAGTGCAATTACAGACAGTATGAACGAATGATGTCGGCGTCCATGCAAGGCGCTCATTACATTATACATCTAATTTAATTTAACCAACACCGCCAGAACGGGTATCGAACCCGGCTTCTTAGCTCTGTGTCCCAGTGCGTTATCCATTACTCTATGGTCCCCACATCATTAACTATTCATAATCTTAAACTATTATTATTAATTCATTATTATTATTAATTTATTATTATTGTTATTTTACTACCCATTGTGGCATAGATATCCATAAAATGCACACATCAAACCATTTCCAAGGACAACTCTGACACTGTTTGCACTCTGACAGAGCCAGTCCCAAGCCTGGCCAAAGGAGGAGGGCGACGCTGATGATCTTTGCTATCACACAGTGTCGTTAAACTGCAAGTACCACCATTTCCAGAGACATACCCTGTAAGCCAAATCGGCACTGAGGTTCCAGGGCCAAACAGACGAGCAGCAAATGTCGAGCATACAACTCCAGACCAGACTCGATAACATAGAACTACAAGCAGACATCAAACGAATGAATGAATGAATGAAACTTGATATAGTGGCCTCGTCAAGAAATCTACATGGAGGTGCTCGTATGCAAATCACATTTATGCATGCTAACACCAGAAAATAAGTTCAATAGTCAGACAGTCAGTGATTAGTATAGTCACTCTTTCACTCACTCACATAGTCACTCGCGTCTTCGCGCACGCGCGCACTCACACACACAAACTGTCTTAATTAATTAACTCACTCACACACACACTCACTCACTCACTCTGTGATATGCAAAAGTCTCTGCAATCTGTATCTGTCTGTCTCTGCCTGTTAAGGCTGTCAATGGGTACTCGGGTACCCGACAAAGGCTGACTACCCGGGTAATGAAATCGATTTTTCCCGAAATTTCTTTAAAATACACGATTTTACCTGAACATATGCCAGAAATATTCATTGGTCATATTGGCTGACTGCCCGGGCAATGAAATCGGTTCTCGGGTAACGACATTCCATAAAAATGCGCAATTCCCTACCTTTCCTAACAATATATCCGTGTGGTCGGGTACTGACCGCGTGGATCCATGGGTACCCTGGTCGTGATTTCAACAGTTTTTGACAACTTTACTGCCTGTATGTCTGTGGCAGGTCCAATCTTCCATTATGTGCAACTTTCACTTACATTAACTTTTCGTGGATAGTGTCGATATGAATGTGCCAAAGTCTTGATTATGTGTCGACAATCACCCGCTCCAACCATCAGTACATTCCATTCATCTAGACAACAATATCAGATAATCAAGAATTTATGAAGACTGTATTAAAAATAAACTTGATAGTTACTCAATTGAGCCTGGTGTCTTTAAATGTTTAGCCAAATTTATGAATGAATTCTTCGATGTAAGAAATCTCTCACCATCCAATGGAAAGCATACAATTATCTGATCAGCAGATAATTAAAATGCTTCGCAAAATAATAACGCTATGCGTAGCCAAACTGTACCATAGTATCATTAAATCACAACCAAGACCTACAAACTGATACGGTCATGTCAAACGAGAATATAGTCCTGTATTAAAAGCATATAAACAGATGATAAAAATAAGGAAACATCACAAGCTCTATGCAGGCGTGTCTGGGCACATGTGTGCATGTACCACACGCACGAATGGAACTGCGTTTACGAGTTTGTGAAAGACAGAATAAAACAGTAAACATCATTCTACCGTTTGAAGAAGAAATCGAATCAGCCTGCAAGTCCAACGCCGGCGAAAATCCCCACCACGATATAGCACCAAATCCATCCATCATACGCACTGACAGAGATATGTAAGATTGTAAATTCGTATAGATTATGCTCTGAAAGATGCAAATTCTTAAATAGTTATATATAAACACATATGTTGAATAGAACTTAATTCTAAACCTTCCTGGAACACGTAACTAACGACGCCGGAAATCACTTATATTGGCAGCCATAATTATTTACTCTCGACTTCCTGAAGTATGTACTGTTTCAAAACAAATCAGAGCCGCCAATGTTGTAAAAATTTAGGTATCTAATAAATACTATTTTTAAAACAAATTTGTCTCAAGATTGTACGATAAAAGAACAATAATGACAGACTTTAAATATTGTTTTAGACTCTGAACGAAGTCTAGAGACCGCTTTAAATATTTAACGCTAATTCATAAACAGCATCGGAGAGCGCATGACCTTTCAGTAAATGCATAAACCAAACGCCCACATATCCTCCGGTTCCTTATCAAGTTAATAAAAGCAAACCGAAAGTATATGGAAGACGCTTATGAGTTCCGTTGAAATTTTAAATCCGTTAGAAATGGCTGGCCTACCTCGTATTATAAGGGATCAGATACTAGATCCATCCCGCACAAATAATCAATATTTTAACTATTCAAACAGGTACGGAGAATGATGACTGCTTAATTACAAGGTGTTGATTTTTCAAATCAATGGCTGGCAAGACGACATTTGCGTTTGCTTAAGTGTAGTTTATGGTACGGTCGCTGCCAACGGGATTTTGGCCTGTTGCCTTTTGTGTTGTCTGATGCCAAAGGTGTTCGAAGTAGTAGTTAAACCTAGTTTAAGTTCTAATTAGCTATCGACGCTCTTTGTTTCGATGTCTGTGTGCCCAACCTAGCTGCTCGAAGGTTTGCTTTGCTTATTTGTATTATACCTTATTTTTTGTTTTTCAATATACTTATTTTTTTGAACAACCGTGTTCGCTAATTTGATAGGGGAATGCATAACAATATACATATATATGCTTAGCTTTTAAATAAAGTAAAATTGTTCTCACAAACGTTTTATAAATTGATGTTATTGAATTAAGGAAAGAATTCACGTTGTTCCGATACATATATGATACATCTGGTCGAAGTCGCACAGTATAAAACTATACTTAGCACCTTCATTTTCAACAGAGTATAATATCCAATTACCCCTCCTGTCAGGTTCCTTGGCCTCCGGTAGACCCTTTATTTCAAAACCTAGAGCCGCCACTGCTATCGTACCTTATAGCATACACTGTCAAGAGGTCAATAAAGTGCCGAGCATTATTCGATATTGAAAGTGTTAGAAGCAGTCAGTGATTTACAACCATTTTGGAAGTTTGGAGCAGGAGCCTTCTTTCCTCTATAGGCATAGATCGCGGACCCAACTTCAGCACAGGTCGTTAGGCTATTGCTAAGTCATGCAGTGCTAAATGGATGTTTCCGGAACGCTTTCGCAGATCCCGCCGTGGTGCCCTCTTAATTGGTCAGCGAACCACAGTTTGAAAAGCACCGTACATCATTCTGCTTAGATTCTTAAGCACCAAGCATGTGACAGCCTAATCAGCCGTTGAAAGTTTTTACCTTCGCCAGAGAATAGTTGTAACGCTTGAGTCAACAGTCAGTCATGAGTACTCACGTAAACCGATCGATCAAACGGTTATATCGCTTCTCGGAAGATCATAATTAGGTCCCTATCTGTCAACAGCTGTAACCAGCGTACGTTGCAACACTGCTGACTATCAGACGCTAGGGCCAACACTATGAGGAATTAAGAAAGGTCTATAATTTGGCTTATTCTCAAGAACACAGCAGAAAATTGAAGACATGCCTACGTAGTATACCAGCAAACACTATTCACGGAGATATGTAGGCCTATCTGAACATTCCAGTCCATGAGGAAATCATTTGCTTCCTGATCTTCAACGCCGTGTTGTTCCACGCATGCACTGACCCTAGTCCTGTCACGTGTCTTCACAACGCAGTTTACATAATATTATGCTCGGGAACGCGATAATTTTTCAGTTAAGTGTATTCACGGATTCGATATTCATCGATTCTCTTCCTCCTATGGGATCAATAAAATCGAATGCCATTAGAATTCAATAGTACTGGACCGAAGCATCACGCTCAACACAGCCAGGTCCAACGGCAACTCTATTAATTTTGTAAATGCGAGAAACTATCGAGTAACCTGCGACAATATACCCGAATAAACATTATCCTAATGCAGGTAGGACGCAGTCATCTTACTATCGGGTTCTTTCAATGTTTATATAGCGCTACACTCGTATGGCTTGAAAGCTTCACTTCGTCGCAGCAATCCGCAAACAATTTTTTACATAATAGAGCGTTCTGGAAGGTTTTGCAGTGACTGTATCACGCAAAAACAATAACATTAACCGTAGCAAACGACGCAGTGGCAGCCCACAAGTAACGTACAACGGTGCAACCTTTATAAATGGCAGCCGACACAATTTGCGTAGATGGAACGCGCCATAGAGCTTCAAAGAAGAGCGGAGTAAGCGTCATGTGCCACATTTGGTGACCGATTCGCCATCTTTGCGATTTCCCGAGAGATGATTCGAAGGCCGGTCTCGGTAATCGGCAAATGGCGGTCGACAAGCGATGCAGCTAAATCTCTAGAAATTACGAGGCTGGCGCGAGAGTTAAACGAGATGATGATAAGAAGAAAACCGGGAAACGCTGTACGTTTTTGCGCTGCGTTTCTCGAGGCAAAGCTGGCAAAGCGCCACCTCGAGACCGAAAACAGCAGTTACTTAAGATGTGATCGTATAATTTATAATCGAATAATGGTTACTAACAACATATACTGATCGAGCGTGGCCATGCTTTGTGGGCTAAAGAACACCTTTGATTTGTTTATCTCCAAGTGGCGCTCTATAAATTGAGACTATAATTACTATGCAGGTTCATGCGCTCAAATCACTTGGACACTGAAAAATGCTCTCACGCGCTGATAATGATCGTAATCGTAATCTCCGAATTTTTAAAGCTACACTTGAAAGCCAAGCGCAGGGCACCGGTTCATTCACGAGCGCTGCATCAAATCAGAGGGGTTGTCCAAAGGATAATCCTTGGTAGAGCATACAGTTTGGTTTCCAGGAGGTCAGCGGAGGCAATTTAGGCTATACATCACTATCCTAACGTTAAATCTTCCATTGCTTTAATTCCGGAAGTGCCAGTACAAAGCTTGGATAAGGGAGGTGGGTGACGCGAATGATCTTTGTTATCACGGTTTCGTTAAAAAGAAACTGTTACTGTTACTAATTCTGCATATTATCGTTCATTATTACTATAACGACCAATATTCTAATTTTAACAAAATATTTTGATTAAATAAATTACCAGAGAAAGTTTATGAGAAGTTATTTTCTGTTGGGGTAGGCCTACACACCGAAATATATTTCTAGTTTGGGGGTATAACAAAAAAGAAGGCTGGAAGATGGGAACCGCTGCCTTATCTTATTCTACCTAATATTTTCCCAATCCCCATCTTGCATAACCCGTCTTGTGATCGTTTCATGTTGTCTTACTTACCTTTTTCTAGGGCTGGTAACGAGTAATTAAATTTTAGTAGTTAACTTTTGAATAGATAACGATTAACTAATAGTTAATTTCGATTAAATCACAAAAACTTTTATAGTTACAGTTGTCAGATAAGGTAGCGACACTTCAATTAAAATTCTCAGTTTCTGAATTTAGTCACAAACAGGGAATAAAACAGGCGGTTTTTTGCTAATATTGAAGTGTTATATCCATGGTGTGCAAAAGATTTGTCGCAATGAATGCAATAAACGTTATAACTATTTTCGATATTTCCGTTAGCCAATAATTTAAATCCAAATGTTCATGTAATTGGTCTGATATATTATGTTTTTTATTTGATAGCTCGATTAGCCTACTATAATTTACTGTCGTGTTGCAATGCTTAAATGTTTTTGTTCTTGGTTCCATGCTTCCGGTACATGTTAGTGATGAGTAGAAAAATCGAAACGAATAATCGTTAAACATAAATTTAATCGTTAAAAGAAATTAACGATCAATCGATTAATTTATCGTTAATTTCCGCGGCCCTACTTTTTTCCTTACTTTACTTTACCGTGTGCTGCTTAAGTTTACTTTGTGGAGCTTTATTTTGAAATCATAACAGACGATGCAAGAAAGGAAGACTTGACGATTCTGTTAAGATGTGGAGCGGAGAAAATGGATCGGACTGTTCACGCCCCTCTGAGAACCGGACAATGGCTAGCTGGTCAGACACTGACCTTCATCAAGACAGGCCAGTCTCCCACGAACACCTCGCCTCGGAGGTGTGGTCTCCACGGGCAGGGCGCTGCTGGGAAGATGAAGAGAACAGAGGACGAAAAGAAGAAGCGGGGAAAAGGGTGGAACCTGCAGGATTGGAAAAGAAATCCGTGTTCTTTGTCGATGATGAATCGGGGATGTTCGGTTGTGATCGTTGGAGATCGGTAGCTGAGGCGGAAGCGACCAGTGGAAGCGATTGTAGCAACGGGCCTGGCAAGAGCGGAGTGAGTCCAGATCCTGGAACCAGAAAAACGGACTATAGAGACAATAGGAAAGGTCGAGGAGGAGCTGAGGTGGAGATGGAGGCGAGTGGGACAAAGCGGAGAGGAGGGATTACCAGAGAGGTGAACGGGAAGGGAAAAGCTGGAAAAGCGTCGAGATGCGGGAGCGCAGAAGGAGCTGGAAACACATTCCAGATGTCAAGTCTTCCGGATAGAGCCGGGCAGGATACGACTGATTGCAGTGTTTCGTCTGAAGAGAGCGGAAGTGGAAGACTGGCAGAGGACGTCTACTGGATCAGGATTTCACAGGACACGGGGCGGAAGATATCCGGAGACAGCACGACGTTTGGGCTGGCTACGACCACAGGTAGAGTATCGACACATATCATCCCACTCTGCCCTCAAGCGACTCGCGAGAACAGATGTCACAACGACGTAACAGTGACGAAAGAGGGAGAAGTCGTTGCCACGACGACCGACGAACAGCAGGCTGTATCGATGACGTCACCACCTGACGTCATCAATATCGCTCGCAGCGACGTCACCCCTTCGAAAGAATGCAGATCATTCGCCGCTAAGCCGACGGCACGGGCTTGTGCCGATGTCACACGGACGGATATATCGTCTGCTCCGTGTGACGCAATGAAAGCGTTATCGATGACGTCAGCGGCTCGAGATGACGTAAACGGCGAGCTGATTTTGTCTGCGACGAAGCAAATAATGAACGCGCAAACAGACGTCTTATCCACATACACATCCGTTTTCAAGGTACCGCGGCAGAGTATTGCAAACGAGTCTTCGGCCGTAGAAGAAGGCGCCATTTCCAACGGAAGTTGCCTCCTGTTAGGCAGCTTCCGGGGCTCCCTAGTTGGGCACACTGATACGGTCACCCAATGTCAAGTGTTGGTGGGTCACATCCTCACCTCCTCCACTGACTCGACGATACGGGTGTGGAATCGTAGGATGCTCAATCAGGTGAGGACTCTGCTACTGATGTCAGATTCAAACTCTTTTAACGCTTTGCCACGTCGCTCGCTCGGTATCTAAGCTGTCATTTGCTACCATTATTATTTCTGCTACTGCTATTACTACCACCATATCACAATCACTACTACCACCACCCATACCACTATGATCAGAGGCGGCGATCTCGTTTGACAGGTGGGGGGACACCCAATAAGGGGTGGGAAATGTGTGGATACACATGTAACGTGTCCACTCTCTGTAAAAGGTGGGGGACTTGTTCCCCTCGACCCCATCCCGGGATCGCCGCCTCTGACTATGATCATAATTACTATTATTCTATTTACGAACTTATAGGGTAATTTAATGTATTGTGATGTAATTTCCGTCCGTGGGTATTTATAAAGCGTATCTCACGGACTAACGTACAGTACAGCCTATTCAGAGAAGCTGCCAATGCGAGGAACACTTCGAGAAAGAAAAGACTTGAGAGAACGAGTTGAAGTAGTGGCAGTGCTGTTGAATTTCACTCCCGCTTAAGGCTAAATTCACAAGTTAAACCTTGCGATAAATCGGCATAACTCGAATCAGTGCCGATGAATTATAATTCTAAAATCTAATTAATTAGAATCAGCAGTATTTCAAGATTCCTGCCTATAATTAGAATAGGTCGGTAAGGTTTGTAATAGTTGCAGTAAGCGACACTGTGTGATAATAAGGCTCAAATGCGTCACCATCCTCCTTCATCCAGGCATGGGACTGGCACTGTCAGAGTACGAACAGCAGAGGAGTTGAATTATAGTAGTTCTAAAACAAAATATTTAACCCAGTGCAGTTTCATTGCTGTATTCACGGCTAAACAATGGAACGCAGTCTTTCAGTTCAACGCTTGCGTCATATTTGCAGGTTGAAGTATTGCAGTGTGACAGTGCAGTCCATTGCTTTATCTGCGTGAACATCGACCACAACCAGCCCAACCACGATGTCCTCTTCGTCCTAGCTGGCACCGAACGAGGGCACCTCGTCACCTGGAGACTGGAACTGGGTCACCATGATGGCACCGTGTCCGCCACAAGAATCAACCGCCGAGCACTCAACGTCCCGAATCCGGTCCTAGTTCTTACCGGCAGCTTGGACGGTAAGACGCTCGCAACCGGATGTTGCTTCATGATGTTCGATGTGGCATCGAAGCTGTCGATACGCAGGAGCGCCAGGGGCACGGTCAAGGTCTGGCGGACCTCGGAGGTCCTTGAGGGAGCCATCGACGAAGAGCTCAGTCCAGTCTGCGTGAAAACAGCCAGGGAACTCGTCACCAGGGCGCTCCCCTCTAAGAAAGAACATCGTCGAGGTCCGACGACCTCCCTGGGTCAAAGGTCGTTCGGAGTAAGGGGCCTTGCGTTCACCCCGGACAGGACAAAGTTGGCCGTTGGGTTGGGGTACCCCACCGGGTACTCCCTGAGCTTCGAGCCGGACGTGGTGGTGCTGTGCTGTGCGGAGACGTTGGGAGTCCTGTGGATGATGAGGGAAAACAGTTTCAATGTCTTTGGGCTGAGGTTTTCTGGAAGGGGAACGGGGAGGAGACGGTCACCATGGCAACTGCTCGTCTCAACTGAAAGGTCGATTGGGAAGGTTGCCATATACCACAGACATCAGAGATGTAAGTGTTATTAAAATTATTAAATTTTTTTATTTTATTATTTTTCTTTTTATTAGTATTATTTTTCTTTTTATGATTGATAACATGATTATTTTTATTATTATTCTTATCATTATTACTATTATTTATATTATTATTTTTTTAAATATTATTTTAAAGTTTTCTTTAAATTTGCCCGAGGTTCATGTATATAGGATACCTCAGGGACTATAACATTATTTAAGAACAATATAAAAATGCCTGGAACGGCCCCGATTCGTTGTTGAGGTCCACTGGTGCAGTGTAGTTCTGCGCTGGACTATAAAAATAATAATAATAATAATATTTTTATTATTATTACTATTATTATTTTAAATATAACTACTAGTATTTTTTTATTATCAATATGATTATTATAATTGTTATTATGGTCATTACCATTACTATTATCATTATTGTTACCATCATCATTGCACCCCCACCACCGACACCTCATATCATATCACTATCACCATCATCATCATCGTCATCGTCATCATCATATTTATTATTATTATTATTTTTAGTAATATTATTATTGTTATTATTATTATTACTACTACTACTACTACTACTACTACTACTACTACTATTACTACTACTATTATCATTTTACCCCAGACAAGTTTACGTCTCCTTCTAGCAGGTTTCCTTGATCCTAAAAATATTAATAACGACAACGTAGTAGCTATAACGGTCTTCTGTTCTCCTATACATCACCTCAAGATCGCTTTTCGTTGTTGTTCATTTGAAAATAGACTCGAAGGACGAAAAGGAGGATTTATACGAACACCACGTGGAGTGGCAGAGGAACTTCGACGATGCACACTCTGGACTGACCTTGACCTCCGACGAGAGGTTCGTTGGTTCAGCCCTCGGAGAAGAGGGCGTCATCTGGGACTTCGATACTGGCCGCAGAGTGGCCTCTCTGAAGCGACCCCAAGGTCAAGGACCCTCGGGTGACGTGGGCGTCAAGGTCCTTCGAACTGAGATCTCAGACGACATGGATGATATTGCGTGCTGTCTTAGCGATGCGTCCGTCTGTGTGTTCAGAACCAGTAGAACGCAGGTCAACGAAAGAGGGAGTAACATGGAAACCGATTGAGAGGGATACATGTATATCTATGCATATAAAGAAGAAAAGTATGTATGTAACTATGCCTTCGAGAGGTTCTTATAAGGCGTTATATAAATAGCCTAATACATACATACATACATACATACATACAAGTATGTTCCACACAAACCACCAAAACTTTTTATCAACTCGAGCGATTGCTCCCAAATTTTGCACGAATATTTTTAGCAAGCTATAAAAAATATAGAGGGGTTCGCGATCCCAAAATCTTACCCCTTCCCATGCTCGCTTATACGGAAGCATTTACAACATGTGCAAATATACTTGCCATTTGCACATATTGTAAATGTCTCCTTATAGACGAGGATGGGAAGCATTGGTCAACACATTTAAGACTTGCTTCATATTTCCTTTAGAAGAATTAAATTTGCAAGTTTTTGTGAAAAATAAAAAGTGTTATCTATTGTATAGGCCTACACCAAGTTTCACTTGGGCGATGCCGGGTACTTCAGCTAGTTATAAATACATATGTATATATATGTATATATAAACTGATCAAAGCGCATCTCTCCTTCTCCTCGTCGTTGTCGTCCTCCTCCTCTCTCCTCCTCATGCCAGGTGGGTGAGGTTTAATTTCTTAGCGTCAACTATAATCTCATCGAGCGACGTAAGTTCTTCCCGCAATTCCAGTGAAAAAGAGAGCATCAGATGAAACCTTGTCCGGATAGAAAAGAATGCCTTGTTCTCGATTAAACAGATTACAAGACGATTTCTAGTTCCTTCTTGCGTATCCCGAGTAAATTACGAGGCACTCACCGATGATTATATCACCTCAAAGATTCTTGTATATATCTGGAGTCTACTCTGAATTACGTGGATTGCGGATTGCCGACATAAACTTGCTTCTTTATAAAAAAAAGCGCTCAGACACCGTACATAATTGTACTTGTAAATGAAAGTTAATGTAGCGCCGCTTCCTAATACACCAATCCACGAGAAACTTTAATGTTTGTCCAGGGCCGTACCGAGGGGGACCAGCGGGGCCTAGGCCCAGGGCGCAAATGTGGAAAGGGTGCATATTTCAGAATGTAGTAACTTATTAGTCCATAAAATGGACTATTTTCAAAATGTGGGGGCGCTACGTACAGGGCGCAATTATAGCTCGGTACGGCCCTGTGTTTGTCGATAGTCATTGTGCAATTGTGAAAATTTTACAGCGGCACAATGACAGTTGACAAACATTATAGTTGCAAATATATATAATTAGAACGCCTATTCAGTGCAATGGAGCATTTATATAGCGCAACTCAAGTCATAGGTGCTCACGACTCAACACAAAGCTAAACAGAAAAAAGGAAAGTCTTCAAGCGCTTCTGGAAGGCAACAGAGGAGAGAGAGAGAGAGAGAGAGGGAGAGGGCAACTTATGTAGGTCTATGTACATGTATTAGTAAGAATGTATTTATGTAAGCATGTATGTATGTATGTTTTATTGTATGTACGTATGTATGTATGTGTATATGTATGTTTGTTTGTTTGTATGTATGTATGTATGTATGTATGTATGTATGTTTGTTCGTTTGTATGTATGTATGTATGTATGTATGTGTGTATGTTTGTATGTGTGTATATCGGAACGTATGTACATGTGTACAGTTGTACAACTAGCTCAACTAGTACATGTGTACAGTTGCACACATGTACTAGTTGAGCGTGCGTGCGTGTGGTACTATATATTGCATGTTTGTAGCTGATCGTCGCATATTTATGACAGATACGTTGGTTTCCAGTCGTAACGTATATTGCTCTGTTTGCTCTTTTAGCCGAGTATCTATTGAGATCCCCATAAAACCTCGTCACTTGAGAGTGAGCTGTTCTGACCAACTAACTTAAATCGACCGCATACCAGGTCTCCGCGTCTTGCTTCGCTCTAAAACTGCGCATAATAAAATTTTGGTTGCAATGAACTTTCAACGAAGCATGACCACAAAAAATTCCAGGGCAGCGCAGCCTATACCTATGCAAATTAGGCAGCCAGTAGGCAGTTATTGCCGACTTCACATCAGGTACCTATTAAACATAGACTCCTCGTCAACATTCGACCACATAAAACGCTAAAAAAAAAGAATTCCTATCTAAGCAGCTAGTAACTTGTTAATTCAATTCAATGTCAATTCACGGTTGGTACTTAATTATTAAACACTAGGTCACGTTCATATTTCATCACATAATAGCGCTCAAAAACAAATTGATATAATAAAAGCGCAATTTACGCAGCTATTAAACAGTTATTGTCGACTTCGCTTTGGGTGAATTTATAAAGACAAAGGCTCGAATACATGACGTCTACAATGGGCCACGTAGGCCTACATGTAATCATACTAAATTAACAATCCCATTGTTATTTCTTTATTGGATACTAAATCTGCTTCGTTGTGGTACGAAGTTACAGAGTGGATCTAGCGATGGCCTCGTAATATGGAGTGTACGGATTCGATCCTTCTCCTCTTCCTCCTTCTCCTCCTTCACCTCCTTCTCCTCATCGTCCTCCTCCTTCTCCTCTTCCTCCCATGAGACGGCTACAGCGCAACGACCTAGAACGTTGACCCTGACCCACAACTGACGTCCTGTTATATACAAGAATACGATACTGCGTCTATTATTACGGTTACAAATAAGGCGCAAAAATATATATATATATATATATAAAGCCTCTGTTCAGTAGATTAGTCTTATACAATTCGGCTCAAACATACACCTGTATTACGTCCAAGGCTGGCAAGGCTTGGTGCTTTGGTTAGTTCCATTGAGCAGGCATATATCTAACCATTCTAAGTGAATGTATGTATGTATGTATGTATGTATGTATGTATGTATGTATGTATGTATGTATGCACGTATGGGCGTTCGTGCGTACGAACGTCTGGCATGCGCGTGTGAAATAAAATGAAACGATGTACTCGATTAGTATTGTAAACCATGGTAAGCGTCTTAAGATTTCGAGGTAATCAAGATAGTCAGAAGATCGACCAAATTGTTGACTGAATGTGTCAACGGTCCCAACAAAACTTGAAGATCAACTATAACTACAAATTAGTTTTATACCTTTTCGTTACCAGTTGGACATGCGAGGAATAATTGCAGGCGATGACGCCTGGAAAGTGGAGATTAGAAGTGACAATTCAAAGCCAGGAAGAACAAAGAAGGGTGTTACCGATATTCGATCCACTTCTAGTTAGGAAGTGTTTTGATGATACTGCATTCTACTCCATAATGGTCAGTTCTTCACGAGGCTATCGGTCGACTTCAGTCAAAGCGGAAGATAGATGCATTATGGGAATTTCGGGGTCAGTTATTTACAGTGTAAGGAGTTTGCAGTCGACTTCAGTCAGAGCGAACAAGCATTAATGGGAATTTCGGGGTCATTTATTTAAGATTTACGGGGCTATCGGTCGACTTCCGTCAAAGCAGACGTTAGATGCATTATGGGAATTTCCGACTCGTTTCCGTATCACCACGACTGCGGCGCCACGAGGTTGACGTCTCTGTTGCGGATTTTTCTCCTCTCTCCGGACCCCAGCAGCTCCATGATCCCCAACCTCCTCGACGGACGACTGAAGGTCGTTTCCGGAACCTGCATCACGTGATCGTGTGACGTCATCTCCCCTGCGGCCATCTTGAGCGCACCCTCGTAGTTTTTGTGTCCGACGGCGTTTTGGTTCTCGTCGATAGACGTCGCCTCTGCTACGGTGCCGGGCATAGAGAACAACCTCGGTTTCAGAGGTCGATCTTCTACGTTGGAATGGGCTGGACTCGGTAGAACCTCACGCGCCATTGGTTCCGACTCTGGGACAGCGGCCAGCGAAGACTGCCGCTTCAACACCGACTTCGGGTGCGAGTGATCTGGCTCGGCCGCAAGAGGAGTGGGCCTTGATACGTCCGGGTGGGATGAAGCGGATATTTTCAAAGGCGAGGAGGATGTCCTTGAAGACGTCTGGTTTATGGACACTCCCGGTGTTTCGTACCTCACCTCTTGCGTCATGTCGATGACGATCCTGCTCGGGCCGAAGACCTCGCTCAGCGACCGCTGGAGGGATCTGAGGTTGACACTTCCGGCTGAAGTCTCGTTCGTGGGCCGCATTGCATTCTGGGAATGATCGTTGGGACGTTGTAAGGAAGTGGCCCACGTCTCGCTTCTGCGTATCGGTGTTGAAGACGACGACGACGAAGATGGCGGCGACGCTAAGAGGAAGAACAGGAAACAAGAGTGTGGCACGTGATCAGATAAAGAACACGTGACATCTGGCCCCTAATAATTCATCCGTGCTTCCTGTTTATATGGTACAACTATTGTTTATGTGTATAATACTATTATTATTTATATGCTACTAACAGAGGTAGCGATCTCGCTTTAGAGGTGGGAGACACCCAATGAGGGGGTGAGAAATGCGAGAGGACAAACGTATAACGTGTCCCCTCTCTGTAAAACGTAAAGGGACTTGTCCCCTCGACCGCCCCCGGGAGCGCCGCCTCTAGCTACTAGCAATACCAATATTCATTTGCTACTATTATTAGCTATGTGCTCCATTTATTTTTAGTATTCTAACATAATTATTTGCATGCTAGCATTAGTATTGTTATATAGTATTGTTATATAGTATTGTTATATAACATTGTTATATAACATTTTTATATAACATTGTTATATAACATTGTTATATAACATTGTTATATAGGTTTTTTATGCTGCTATAGCCATAATTGTTTAAATGCCAAGATAATTTTCTGTCTGTTACAAGTGTGTTTAGAGACGTACTCTCTTTTCACATTCACTGCCTCACATTATAAGCATTAAGTTGATTCGTCGTCGTTTAAGCTGCAATCCTAACAACAACAACATAAATCCCTTCCAATAACCTGATGCGACTGTGGAGTACACTGACCGCAGTGTCCAGTAGAAACAGGGCGATTACTGTGGCCAACCAGTGCATATGAGAGCCAGTTACTGTCACTTAAGCTCCAGCAGTGCCCAAACAGTGACTGTCTAGCAGAGTTGTTTGAAGAGCAAACGATTGTTTGAAGTAGGCCTAATCGTTTCTTACTTGGATGTAGACTGGCCTTTGATTTGATCTTAATTTGAATACGTTTGTTTGATAATTATCGCACTTTAACAGTTCAACGAACACAAACAATTGACTATTAAGCTCGTCAGAAGTTACATATTAATTATCCAGATGACCCAATTATGGGTCAAAAGCCCCCATGGTTTGGATCACGTATAGGGACTTAATAACTTGTGGAACTGCCAACTTTAGCTGAAATCCAACTGGTAGTTGCAGTTTGACGACACTGTGTGATAACCATCGCCCTCCTCCTTTATCCAGGCTTGGGACTGGCACTGGCAGAGTGCAACCAGCGGACGAGTTTCCAATCCAACTGCAAATTACGCAGTCATCATATAGACCACCTCACTGCCATAGCGGACTGATCTTCTGGTTCATTCGCCAAATTACCGCTTAGTGGTCATGCGCATCGACGCGAAAGAGGTCCCCAATAATAACAAAAAACAAAGTCGTTAAAAGAAGACTCCGATGGTTTAGAGGAGTAGAGAGGGGAATCATGTCAGTTGACAAAACAGAAAAACATGCACTATACAAAACAAACTGAAAAAGCAGACCAAGACCACACTGGATAGATTAGTACAATGTAATCAAGCATTTATATAGCTCCCCTTCTACTTATCTACTCATAAGCAATAAATGACATCAACTATAGGACTAATAGCGCTTGGAACAACACCAGCTAAAGCAGAGGTCTTGAGAAATGACTGAGGACGACTGTGGATGTCATTTATTCGCACCTATCGCCTACAGATGGCTGGCGTCAGAAAACTGATAATGATGACGATGTTCTTGTTGTTAATGATTATGATTATGCTGATGCTGCTACTGATGCTGATGATGGTAACGATGACGATGAAGATGATAATGATGATGGCGATGATGATGATGATGATGGCGATAATGGCGATGACGATGAAGATGATAATGGCGATGGCGATGATGATGATGGAGTCTTAAGTTCAGGACGAAACCACATGTAAGCGACCGAGCAGAACAAATGGGGCATAGTTGGAGAAGTTAAGTCTATTATCATATCGATAAACGTGATAAAACGGAGACCAATTATTCCAGTCTTAGTGAGACCAGGCGGCCAGATGGCCTCCTTGAATAATGACAAGTCGTGTGGTAATCAGATCAATCGCACGCGCTCAGTCAAAACACCATCGTTGAGACATGCATAGGTCAGACTTCATTGAAAGTACAGAACAAAACTGAAAAGATCAGATAGTTCACGTCCGATTCCATAGAAGGGGACAAGAGGGGTCTTCCAAAATGTAGCAATGTTACATATCAATGTTATATAACAATGTTACATAACAATGTTACATAACAATGTTACATAACAATGTTACATAACAATGTTATATAACAATGTTACATAACAATGTTACATAACAATGTTACATAACAATGTTATATAACAATGGAGGGAGGGATGTAGCTGCTTATATCCCCAAAATTTCATAAGTAGTATAAATTTCCACAGTCTTTTCCAAGGTTCATTCTTCCTTGATGCATTCATGTTTATGAATTGAATTTGTTTCTCGACCTCGAAAAATGTCACCCCATTTTTGTACCTCTTCCCAAAATCTCAGGACCGAGTCTGCGCCTATGCATATAACCCGTTTCTAGTCGAATTTACGCACATTTTATCACCCAAATCCTTAAAAGTGCGAAGGTTTCCGAGTTGAAATGGCCAACCTCTCGCAATCAGAAGCAGTTAGGGTTAGATGCGAATAGACTCACTGGTCAGTTGCCTGTAGAGTTTTGTTAATCTTTGCCGTGTTGCTTTCATGATTTCTAGATTTCTACTGGAACTGTTTTAGAAGCTAATCTATCCTTCCTCTTCTTCATTCGATACAAACGAACGCCCGGAAACTGTTCCTGTTGCTCCTGGCAACGATACACTAGATGCTGCGTCATCAATTGTCGATGACGTAACCTATATACTGATTCGATGCTCACAGACAAAGCCGAAGCATGCTGGAGCAGCAGAAAAATGGGCCACGTTGCCCGTGATAGGATGGGCAAGTGAATGAGTGAGTTGTTGCGAGCGAGTGCATTGAGTAAGTGTCAGTCAGTCAGTCAGTCAGTCAGCCAGCCAGCCAGCCAGCCAGTCAGCCAGTCAGTCAGTCAGTCAGTCAGTCAGTCAGTCAGTCAGTCAGTCAGTCAGTCAGTCAGTCAGTCAGTCAGTCAGTCAGTCAGTCAGTCAGTCAGTCAGTCAGTCAGTCAGTCAGTCAGTCAGTCAGTCAGTCAGTCAGTCAGTCAGTCAGTCAGTCAGTCAGTCAGTCAGTCAGTCAGTCAGTCAGTCAGTCAGTCAGTCAGTCAGTCAGTCAGTCAGTCAGTCAGTCAGTCAGTCAGTCAGTCAGTCAGTCAGTCAGTCAGTCAGTCAGTCAGTCAGTCAGTCAGTCAGTCAGTCAGTCAGTCAGTCAGTCAGTCAGTCAGTCAGTCAGTCAGTCAGTCAGTCAGTCAGTCAGTCAGTCAGTCAGTCAGTCAGTCAGTCAGTCAGTCAGTCAGTCAATTAATCATTAAGGCAGTCAGTCAGTCAGCCTATCAGTCGTTCAGTCATTCCCTCATTCAATCAGTCAATCAGTGACAATTCAGTCGACCTACCCTTAGAGAAATTCGTGTCTGGGTCAATCCAGTTGAATCCTCCTTGCTCGTGATGAGATCCAAACAATCCTCCAGAAATGGACACTGCCCTGCTGGTCGTCCTCTGGTCATCTTCGGTGGTCGTCGTCTGGATGGGCATCTGGGCAACGTAATCATTGTCCGTCGATGACCATGCTCTGTGGCTGAACAGCAGAGCGGCCATAGCGTTAGGAAAGCTACGCGTCCGTGGTAATTGGACCACAGGCGGAACAGCGGAGGGTGACTCATTAGATGTCATTCTGCCCTGAAACGGAAGCGTTCAGATCTTGCATATTTTGTAATTTAATTAGTAAGTTCTGTTGCGTCATTTTCTTAAGGACACCACGGCAATGGAAGGTTAAGTCAGGTGGTATAAAGGAGCTATATAAATATCTAGATACATGTCGATATAGGGTGAATATATCACGGTTCATTACTTTCCCTTCCTTGCTAGCTATAGGTGTAGACATGGGTTGTAGAATACTTCCGATATATTTCGAGTATAACGTACAGTCCCTATTCAATCACATATCATTCAATTAAAATTTAATCTGTTTCAATCCAATCAAATCTGTTTTAATCCAATCAATCTGTTCTAATCCAATTTAATTTGTTCTAATTCAATCTAATCTGTTCTAATTAAATCAGTGGTTGGCCCCTCGCTCTGGAACACGCTCCCGTTGGCTCTACGGTTGTCGCCAAGGGTTCACTCAAACTCCAATTATACTCGCCTAAAACTGTTCTTTTTATCCGTGCTATGGTCGGGAGCGCTCCTGAGTAGTAGCCATAAAGGGGCGCTATATAAATCTTCGTAAAGAATGAATGAATGCATCAAATCTGTTCTAAATTCATTCAAAGAGAATCCCGTTCTAGTCCAATCTGTTCAATTCTAATCTACAGCGCCGTAATCACAAACGATTAAGCTACAACCGTTGAACCGTACACTAATCAGAATTCAAAGGAAGTCCATCAACTGTCGAGAGGTCAAGGTATCCAAGGTTACGCAGAAGCCGTCATATGCAGTCACCCTATCAATGCATAAGCTGTCTTTGCCAGTTACTTAACTCCTGAACGTTGCGTTTTTTCTAAGTTATAATCATCTGTTCACCCACCTGTTCAGCATAGGTATAGAGTAAACGCTCGTTCGATTTGAAATGAGCTAAAGTCTGACACAATGTGCTAAATATATGTCGTACGATTCACAGCTCGCAGACTAGCTTCGCAAGCTTACAAAGGCACACCATGACCGACGATTATTGTCGCAATAAAGTATTAATGTTACCAATTGTTCAATTTATGATGCTATATTATTACCGCCGGTCGCTTGAGATCACAGCATTTGGCTTAGGCCAGTTGAAACCAGTCCGAAAGAGTGACATTTTATGGATCTTTTTTCTTATACACTGCGTAGGCCTACCTACCGACCGTATGTAAATTAGTGTTTTTATTTAAAGAGGTAGGCCTACTTATATCAAACACGATGACATGAGAAGCCGCACATCATACGACAACGCGCGACGATTTATCCAGGCCAGGCCTGGTATTGAACCGAGGTCGGAGGTTGCTGGAGGTCGACAGGTTAGCCGCGTGCAGAGGTGTAACAGGGTTTTGAAAAGTGGGGAGGGAGCAAAATTTCAGAAATATTTTTTTGACCCCCCATTTTTTGAATTCCCCCAGAAATTTGAAAGATGGGGGCACAAATTATCTTAACAAGAGTTATCTTAAAAGGCCATTGGAGAAACATAAAAAGAACCGATTTGAGAGGGCACATGGGGGCGGGGCACTGAGCACAAAAACTGGGGGGCTTTACCCCCTTCCAGTTTTAGAACGGGGGGGAGGTGCCCCTGACCCTCCCGCTTGTTACACCTCTGGCCGCGTGCCACTCTTTAAGCGTGTACCTCATTACCACTAAGTCTTATAATATCAGGTCATGACCTACTAAGGTCATGTAGGCATTAATACTCACACGTATACTCAACCACCCACAAACAGACGCGCATACACACGCACCTATACATGCATAAATAACATTTATGTATATGGTCTGTATTTCATAATTTTTTTTTAAAATCAGCAAATCTGAATGCTATTTGTTGCATGTTTCGTATGGCCCGCGTGCTCAACGGCTAAGCAGCGCTCGTGAATAAGCTGGTGCCCTGCTCTTGGCTTGACCTAGTGACGCTTTTGAAGTTTGGAGCTTACGATCAAGATATTCGTGTCGAATCAGTAGTGTTGTTCAAAGGGTAGTTCGTGGAAGTTAAAAGTCCGCTTTCCAGAGGGGCAGAGCAGGCAGCGTAGCTGTTAAGGCTGGTGTCGTTTTGGCCGAGGATTGAAGGGTATAGATGCAGAGGCGGAGACTTAGGGGGCACGATGGGGACGGTCCCCTCCAAAATTTGAGGTGGAGGGGACGGAGCTGTTTGCATTCTCCAATATTTTATGAATATTTCAGGAATATTCAAACTTTCTAAAGTATTTTCAACTGTTGACCATTTTGCCGCATCCATGTTTGGGAATAGAAAATTTTTTCAAGCTGTCCTCTAACCAAATTTTTTTACCGGTCCCCTCTCCAAAGCCTGGGACCATGTCTCAGCCTATGCATAGATGATCATATGAGCCTGGTTCAATAGCGCTGTATCCATGCACGTTTAAAGAAATTCAACCTTATAAGCTGGTCCCCACTACACCACTTTTTAGGCGCTGTATAAATATCAAGATCACGACCACACGATGTTTGTACTTTGACAGTGCCAGTCTCAAGCATGGAGACTGGAGGAGGGCGACAACAAATCATCTTCGATATGGAACGGTGTCGTTATAAAATCAACATACGACGTCACACGATTTAGTGGTGTGGGGAGAAATATATCCCATTGGGCAGTGGGCATGATAGTTATCTTCTAACCAGGACACAGGGAAAGGATTATTTTTCTCACTCGGTCCACTTATACCAGGTGGGCCACAAACAGAGAATAGTTAGTTGAGATTCGCTTGCGATCATAAAACGATACGACGAACTGTGTTGAACGCCATAAGTAGGACACTCACGATGACAATTACGTCGCGGATCATAAAATCCAACTGCGAAAGTATAACAGATTGCCATCGTATACGTATTTATAGTCGTCAACTTCAAGGTAAATTGCGTTTGTCCGCCATTTTCTTTAATATGAAATAGAAAGAGTGGGCATTTAATGCCGATTACAAAATACACTCAAGTCGACGGCGATCGTATAAATCCAATTGCCATCGATGTAAATGGATCGTGGTCGTAATCTTCAAATTACATCAAAAGCGCGTAAATGTCAAGGGCAGGGACACACGGTTATTCGGAGCGATGAGTCAAGTCAGAGGGGCTGTCAGCGTTTAGAGCTTAACGACAGCTTATGTCCGGAGACACCGTTGCTGTCAACATGAATTATATTGACACAATTCTGATTTTAGATGGCTAATAACTTCCTGAGTTGAGTAACTGAATATAGTGTAGAAGGTGCTTGATAAAAGCGTATACTTTTCGAGATGTAGAATTATGAAAGTGTATGTGGGCTAAATATTTATTATTTATTTATTTATTAATTAAATTTGTAACGTTCTAAGGGTCACACCGAAATGCGATCTTTAGGCGCGGATAAATAGTCAGTCGCCAGGAGAAGATCAACCCAGATTTCCAAATCCTTAATTAAAGCCAAAGAAAAATATTGAGTTTAAGTCGCTTTTCGAAGGAAATGAATTTGAGGCATACGATGAGAGAGTGATAATCAACGTGCTCTGGTATCTATTACAAAATAACAAACTAGCACTTAGGAGCAGATATCTAAATTGCACAGAGGTCTATGTAAAAATATTGCTCATATATGGGCCACGAGAAGCTATTGAGCAGCTATTGCTTTTCCAAACCAATGAATTCATGTACAAATATACCTACAATCAATTATTACCATTAGTAGGCCCTTATTCGACAATTACTTCTCAACTCTCTCTGAGGTCAATCCCTAAAAGTTACGATCCTCCTCAAACTATAGGCCTATCTTATCGAGAACAAACACTAGAATGTTCTCGATTAAATATGCTGGCCCGAAAGCATGGAACGTCATTCCGGATAAATTGCGCTCTGTAAATAATCTTCATTTATTTAAAATAAAATTGCGAACTTATCTGATTGATCAATAAATTGTCTTAAAGTGCGTGTATATCGTTTTCATTATGATTGTATATAATAGCTAAAAAATTAGTTAAATTTCGTACTAAATGCTCATGTATTTTTATACATAACCGGCTGCAACTATCAATCTATTGTAATCGTGACCCTGATGACAAGATTTTTTGTCCTTTAAGGGTTTCTGTTAGTCCCTATTGACTCCCAGCTAACTGTCAACATTTTGTACCTGTGTTTGTTATTTGGAGACAATAAAAACACTTGGTTATGGTTATGGATATATTATAAATATACATTATATTTGTCTAATTCTCTCGTAAGAGAAGATAGAGGCGAATGCGTACGACATGTTTGGTTGTCGAAAAGACCTAAACTTGATTTATAATCTTGTTATTGTCAGCGATACAGCATGTATCGAAATGTATATAGGCCTAGGCCTACTTAGTCATCCAGGTTTTCGTCTATTCAAATGCTCTTGTTTCCCTTATAACTTGATGTCCTTATACGGAGTGTTTTCTATGCATTTGATTTACAATCGTATAGACCTACTTGATGTTGTCCTCGTTACAGAATTCAGAAGTGTACACACGATCATACGACCAAACATCTCACAGCTGAGCGGCTGAGCGTGAACGACTTGCTCAAGGAGTCAAGGTCCTTAAATTGATACCTCTTCAGTGGAAGCTCCATCTGGTAAAGGCCAAATGCTCATCGACTCAGCAACCCCAGGCCCGCCGACAGAAAATCCCGGCCTTATAATAGGCAGAGAAGTTTCGGACCCTTATGCATAGAGATTTCTGGCCCCAACAGCAGAGAGGACCCCGGCCTCTCAAGCGGGCGTCTTCCAGCCAATAAATAAATGAAACACATTTGCATTTGTTGAATTTGTAACGCGCGCCAGATCACAAAGAAGCGGATACGCGCAGGCCTATAGTCAGTCGCCATGGTAGGAGATACAAATAGATCTCCAAATCCCTGAAAGACAGTTTTGGGTCGCTTTTTGAGAGAAGCGAAGTTGGAAGTTAATTTGAGCTACGAAGAGAGAGAGAGAGAGAGAGAGAGAGAGAGAGAGAGAGAGAGAGAGAGAGAGAGAGAGAGAGAGAGGAGAGAGAGAGAGAGAGAGAGAGAGAGAGAGAAGAGAGAGAGAGAGAGAGAGGAGAGAGAGAGAGAGAGAGAGAGAGAGAGAGAGAGAGAGAGAGAGAGAGAGAGAGAGAGAGAGAGAGAGAGAGAGAGAGAGAGAGAGAGGAGAGAGAGAGAGAGAGAGAGAGAAGAGAGAGAGAGAGAGAGAGAGAGAGAGAGAGAGAGAGAGAGAGAGAGAGAGATGCAGTCGATTCCATTCCTATGGAGAAGGGACATGAAATGCACCATAGCCCATAACTGTCCTGCATCGTGGCTCAGCTAAAAGACCCGAACTCAGCGATCGTAATGGGAATGTAAGGAGTTAGCAGAGCATGACTATAGGTAGATCTACTGGTGCTTAGGGCTTTGTAGGTCATGCAACCCAACTTAAATTTTCGTATACTAATTTGTCAGTAATATTACAGTTAAAAGGCATAAATCGTAAACTATGCATACGTAGCGCCTTCGAGAGGTTCTTATAAAGCGCTATATAAATATCCCGATACAAACATACACTGTACATAAATACATACATACATACATATATACATACATACATACATAAATGCACACATACATACATATATACATACATACATACATGCATACATATATAACCATAACCATAACCACGTATTTTTATTGTTCACTGACAATTCATCAGAAAAGTAAGAACATTATGTACAGCAATTATATATACAAACAAATGAATGCCAGCGATCAATAGGGATGAAGACAAAACCCTTAAGGGACCGTGGTCCCGATAACAGGGTCACCCATTACGTAAGTGATTGATGTCGGTATAATAATTCACTCGGTTGCTGTAAGTTTGCTAAGAACAGAAACTTAACTAGTTAACTAAAAAAATTCATACAAGATATAAGTAAACGAGCTAGCATTCATCAATCATTATTTACAAATATAGTTGTTCAGTATCACACTTGAAAATCGCTGTGTGCTAAGTTATTTATGTAAACACGCAGTTTACGTTTAAACAAAAAGACGTTGGGAAGACAGCGTAGTTCTGCCGGAACTCAATCCCATGCATTAGGACCAGAGCATCGAATCGAAAATTTTCGGGTGTTAGTATGCGTTTTAATGGGCTTACAATTAGTAGACGAGCGTAGTTTGTACGGATTCACTTGGGCTACAGGCACAAAAAAATTATCAAAGATAGAAGGCAGCTGGTTATGGAAGTGTTTATACATGAATTCGCTGGTTTGCAATAGATTGATTTGCTCAATTCCCAGTATATGAGTTAGGCTATAGAGATATTCGGATGAGGCCAGATGAGAGTTTCTAACAATAACTTTAAGGGCTCTATTTTGAAGAGAGATTAACCTTATTAGTCTTACATGATAGTTTGAAGCCCATACAAGATTACAATAGGTTAAGTAAGGATGGACCATGGAATAGTATAGACATACATACATACATACATACATACATACATACATACATACATACATATATACATACATATATACATACATACATACATACATACATACATATATACATACATACATACATACATATATACATACACACATATATACATACATACATACATTCATACATACATATATACATACATACATACATATATACATACATATATACATACATACATACATACATACATATATACATACATACATACATACATACATACATACATACATACATACATACATACATACATACATACATCAATCAATCAATCAATCAAAATAAATTTATTTGGCCAAACAATAAATAATAAACAAAATTTCACATCCAAGAAATGATAAATGACAACTAATTAATAAACTTACGTTGGTGCGAAATAAGAGTAGAGAGAAAGCTGCACAGGAGACTTAATTAGGACCCGCGAGTTAGGGCCACCTTAGAACTAAAGTAACAATATTTAAGTAAATAATGACCAGTATAGAGACAAACTGTGTTAGAGAAGTAAGGATACAATTAGAAACAAGGAATAGATTTCAATGCTAAGCAAATTAACAGTAAATCATAAAACCGAACATACACAAAACAAGCAATTTTAACTATTCCTCACTACAAACTTAGTTACAGTAGGATGACTAAGAAGTGAGAATAGATTGTAATGGAAAAAAATTAAGTAATGGAAAAAACTTAAGTAATGGAAAAAAATTAAGTAATGGAAATAAATTAAGTAATGGAAAAAAGTTAAGTAAAGGAAAAAAGTTAAGTAAAGAAAAAAAATTAAGTAATGGAAAAAAATTAAGTAATGGAAAAAAGTTAAGTAATGGAAAAAAGTTAAGTAATGGAAAAAAGTTAAGTAATGGAAAAAGTTAAGTAATGGAAAAAATTAAGCAAATACATACATACATACATATACCAACCTTAAGACTGTCAGCCGGGGTTAGATCGGGTACGCTTCTGAAATGTCTTGAAGTGGCGCTATATAAATCCTGCAAATAAATAACATAATTGATGTTTTCGTATCACAGGCAGGATTCGTATAAATTTAACTCATGAAAAATCGATCGGTAATTTAATGACGCATTGATTCATTTTGTCAGTGATTTAAGGGGGCTGAACGAGTGAATAAGACAGTGGATCAAGTGGTGTGCAGGGCGACATCTATCATACGTATAGGTCTACGCACTCACGGCCTTAGATGATGGTAGTCATGAGTGCATCGGCCATCCAAGTCCATGTTATATAAATTGTAGTGTTGTACTGAACATTCGCTTCGGAGCCGAATAGTGGGCCAAATAGCTATTCAGTATTCGGCCGAATAGTAGAGGACGAACCCTTTTACGAACAGTGGTCACGTTGCCTATTGCCTGGACCGCGGTATCGCAGTGTTTACCGTCTAATTACTAAGTTTCGTTAAATTAGTTCCATTCCTAGTTTACACAGACTGGCAGAAGGACACAATAATTACACGTAATTAACTGTTAACTACTTTTAGTTATGTGTTAAATTTACTGAACTGAACTTTTGCTTGAAAGCATTTGAAAACTGCCGGTGAACCTATTTCGTACACTATTCGCATTCGGTGTAATAGTGAGTCAAATTATTCGTATTCGGTCAATTAGTGATTATTACCTATTTTGTACAGCCCTAATAAATTGTATTAAATTGTATTAAATTCCACTGCATACATAACCTGCATACGTACACACATACATCGATACATACATACATACATGCATACATACATACATACATACGTAGCCTACATACATGTACATTTCGTACGTAGGTAGGCTACCTACATACAATTAAGAAGGCAAAAATCTACGTTGACTGTCCACGACGTGTCTGGTTAATTCTCTGTCTGTCTCTATTTCTCTCTCTATTTCTCTCTCTCTCTCTGTCTATTTCTCCCTCTGACAGACACACACAGACAGGCGTGCAAATAAACTTACAGACAGATGTACAAGCGGACATGTATATATATATATATATAAACAGACGGGAAAACATACATTATAATAATATCCACTATAGAGCAGATTGAATATGACCAGCAATGACAATATGAATATAATTGGACAACTCTAGAATTCATCGCCAAAGCCATGCTTAATAGTAAAGCTGATGCCATAGCCAGACAATAAGACAATCACTAAGCAAACTGTTAAGTCGTTATTCTACACGAGTCAACGATGTCGTCTTCCTTTAGAAAATCGTTTCTCAGCCCCGCTTAGCGAGTCAATTTCAACCGTCTCATAAAGGCCAAACTATAGCACTTGGTGTCTGATGACACCAGATACCCGTGTGACCAGACCACATTCGTGGAAAACGGCACGCTCAATGTGTGCGTGTGTGCGTGCGTGCGTGTGTGTGAGAGAAAGAGAGAGAGAGACAGACAGACATTTTTGCTGGTGAGTTGGGCTTGCTAGTGCTGTCGTAGTTCAAATTAACTTCCTTCCATCAAAAGGCCACTCAATACTCACTACTCCGACTAAATTAAAATTTTAATTAATTAATTAATTAACAATAATGATAAATAATAATAATTTTCACTTTTCTGCTTGACTAAGATCATTTCACCCGTATATATCCCTTCTCCCGATGCTTCCATTCCGCCCGTCTTCCCGAAGCCCCGATAGGTGACCTCCAAGAAACCGGAAACAATCGACGGACAGTTATAGACATTTCGTCAATGATTTCCTAATTTTTATTGAAATTTTGGTAAACAATAAACGCACAGGATAGACTTACTTATATTCTTGGAAGTGCGAATGATCGGTGACAGCAGAGATGTTATGAAGCGTAACTTGAAACCAGAGAGTCATAGATACTTTCGCTGAAGTAAGAAAGAAAGTGGAACCAATATTAAAATTAGGTAACCCAACACAGGCAGACAGAGAGGCAGACAGACAGACAGACAGACAGAGAGCAGACGTAGACATATGTATGTATACGGCCATTTATATAGCGCTTTACGAAAATCTCACGGAGGCTCATACATGCAGGTAGATAGATAGATAGATAGATAGATAGATAGATAGATAGAGAGACATGCAGACAAAGACAGAAAAAGAGACAGAGAAAGAGACAGACAGAGACAGACAGACAGAGACAGATAGATAGACAGCGAGAGAGACAGACAGAGAGAGAGAGAGGCGTCCATGGCGTGGGAAGAGCGTAGGGAGCATAGAGGGTCTTCGGTACGAATGGACAACGGCACGAAAACGTGTCTTTCTTTGTGGCACGCGCCGAACCGACTGCCCTCCCACCCCATCCCTCTCTCATCCCTCTCTCTCCATCCCTCTCCCCCATTTTCTCTGCCTCCAACGCCGAATCTCACAGGTTCATCCGTACGCTATAGCAGCAGCAACCATTGGAGTGGTAAAAGCCCTCTCCACAACGACCGGTCTCAAAACTCGCCTTCTCTTTCGACGGAGTGTTGTTCACTTTCATTGTCATCGCCTTCTCTTTTTGTACAAGTGGAAGCGAATTTCATCTCCTGTTGTATATTATACGATTATTGAAAACCGAGTTGAAAGCAGTCGCATAGAAGAGAATACTGACTGGCCCCTTGGAGGCTGCTTGTAACTGTAGGAATTTTTGAATAAAATAACTACTGTTTGTTCTCAATAGCGAATTAACCCGAATTATAATTATAATTAGTTAGTTATAAACGAAACTAGTTACACAGAGAGTAAAGCCGAGAGCAGGCAAAGGGTTCCGCGCTTCAACTGAGGAACTACTTTTCTGGCGGAAGAATGGAAAAGACGATCGTTCTGTTGCTATCGCTGACGTCACTACTCGGTCCTATCGTCTGCCATCCGACTCTGTTCGATGACGTAGACGATGACGTATTAGGGGAATTCCCTCTCGGGGGACGTGACCTCTTCGAGGCGGTGTTTCGACGAGGCAGCGCCCTCTCGCGACTTGAGGGAGCGGCAGAGGGCAGGCGCGGAGCCAGGTTCAGGGACGATGACGAAATAGGACGAAGGTCGGAAGTCAGTGGGTACGAGTGGTCGCCATGGAGACGAATCGTTGCTAAGTTACTCAGCGAGGGAGACGAACGAAACGAAAAACAGGTTAGTAACCGATGACATAATCTGGACAACCCTCTGACAAGACGTAGCGCTCGTGAATAAGCGGGTGCCCTCTGTCCATCGAATATCTTGCAAATACATAGTTGTGGTGTTCCGATCTTGTATTTCTAATGAACGAAAGTCATCATCTTCGGAAGTTCGGAGTAACGTCAGCGAATGATAAAGCCTCAAGCATTGGAGAGAGATGGTTATCATCGCTCACCTGAAGAGTAGCGCGTTAGCGAATAAGCTTGGGCCCTGCGATCAACTTCGCAGTAACGCTAGTGAAAGAATTGCTGTTTTGCTCTCACCTCCTAAGTATAGCGCTCCAAAAATCGGTAGAAGAAAGATGGATTAATACATGTATATATAAATATATATATATATCATATACATATATAAACAATACACAATATATATTTATATATATCTATAAACATTTGTAGAGTTTGTAGGACTATTTGATGTATTTGACAATCCCGCTGAATAGACGCAGTGCTCGTGAATAAGCTGTTGCCCTACGCTTAGCTTTCAAGTAAAGCCTTAGAAATGTTGGGTTTCCGATAAGCAACTATGTAACATGAATACTGTTGTTGATTCTGTCGTTGAGGTATACTTCTGATCGTTCTTCAGCGCCATCAATTGTATTGTATCTATGGATTTCTAGAGTTATCCTAACAGTAGAACTTAGTTAGAGGTGCTCTCCGATGCTTGGAGTTAGAGGCGCTCTCCGATGCTTGGAGTTATAGGTGCTCTCCGATGCTTGGAGTTAGAGGTGCTCTCCGATGCTTGGAGTTAGAGGCGCTCTCCGATGCTTGGAGTTAGAGGTGCTCTCCGATGCTTGGAGTTAGAGGTGCTCTCCGATGCTTGGAGTTAGAGGTGCTCTCCGATGCTTGGAGTTAGAGGCGCTCTCCGATGCTTGGGGCTTTGTCATTTTATATTGGCGGTTTAAAGCGTAATGTAATTTAATGTAGGTCTTTGAAAATTTCTCAGCACCCAACAAAGCCACGTCAGGAGACCAGCTTATTCATCGGTGCTATACCAATTCAAGTCCTCAATAGCCAATTTTTTCGTTTCGTTCCGGAGGCAGGTCAAAATCCTGGGGGTCCAAGCGAGGAGAAAGCATGGTGCTACGGTGGTAGCCGGTGATGAGGATGGTCACTGGTCATATATGGTGGCGCAGGAGTAGACTCTGGATGGACACATTGGAGTCGTTAGTGGAAAGTAGCATGAGGATAGTGAAAGCGGGGAAAAGGTCAAATTTGTTGGCGAAATGTGGGGAGGGGACGTAGAAAAATGGATACCACACCCCACTGGGGCGCAGAGCTAAGGAACCGAATTCAATACCCACACCGGCAGCGTTGATTAATTTAAAATTAGATGTATAACGCAATGGGCGCCTTGCATGGCTGCCGACCACATTCTTTCATACTATATCCGCAAATGTAAATATTGCGTTATCGTTTGTTTCAAAATAAACGGAAATTATTATTTTTATGAGCAAATTGACGGAGTTCTTTTTTGAGAACGTTTCAAAGAGCTGCTCTTTCTTATGCGGGTATGCACCAGTAACGCGTAGGCCTAGTAATTATTAGCAATTAGTCAAGAGATCTATTAATTAATGCAATCAGAGATAGATCAGTTTGTGTTCGTCCCAGCGTGGCCGCTCAGGGGCGTCAATCCCCCTCTGATGGAGGCAAAGCCCCCGGCATCAAGTGCCAGGAAGGCACGATTAACCCCCCCCCGACGCAAAAAATGCCCCCCCCCTTAGCTGAAGTTGGAGGCATTTGCCTCCCCACACACCCCCTATCTGGACGCCTCTGTGGTCGTCACATATCATACATAGAATAGAAATTGAGGAGAGTGGACGCCATTGTCGGAAGGTAGAACGTAGTATACAAGAAAACGAACGAGACCGAAAGATTTTCTGAGCTTATTCACGCATATAGCTTGATGCAGAAGCTGAGAGCGTATGAGTAGGAATAACAGGGAAGGAGTAGGAAGAGCAGGGAGGGAGTAGGAAGAGCAGGGAGGGAGTTGGAAGAGCATGCAGGATACCACGAAAAGAGACGGAGTTGGATGAGCGAAGTGGACGAATATACAGACGACGCGAGGTCGCTTAATCCTACAGAAAATCCAACACTTTTAGCGCCTTAGTAGAGGTTCTTATAAGGCGCTATATAAATGAATATATACATAGTACCACACTTCTCTACATTACATACATTGTACATGTAGCGTCGGAGGTTCTCGGTGAAAGAATGTTAGAACCAGGGCCGGATTTAGACTTGAGGAGGCCCTAAGCAATTTAAGATATGATATGGGGCCCTTTATAAGTCCAGATATTCTATAATGTCGGTGACAAATATGATTTTCGGATACCTAGAGTGTTTAAATGAAATACAATTAGGAAGTATATTGATAGTAAAATAATAAATCCTTAACTCAAAATTATTTTTATTCATAACAAACTTAATAATGCGAACTCTGGTAAAAAAAACAAAAGTTCTTTTAAAAGACACAACTTATAGGCTCATTACCTAATCTCATGAAACTGTTATGAGGATTAAGGGGTTATAATATTAAAGTAAAGTAAAATATTTTCTTTCTTGTCTTTGCCAGAGGAACGGTACTGAAGACATCATCAAATAATAAATTGCGTAGTTTGTCACTTTCTACGCACATGAGACTGAGGGAACATAATTTATCTTGAGTTATTGTTGCTCTAAATTCATTTTTTTAAACCCTTCGTCTGAGAAAAATATCTTTCTCCAGAGCAATTTGCAACCATCATACTAAGAAACAATCTCAAAATTGCTTCTACATTAGGGAATGCTGATTGGACACGATCGTTAAATATTACACTAGTAAAATGCTAAAAGATAAAATATAGATTAAGATAGCAAAATGCATATAATGCTGACAAGTAAGGCGATACCAATAAACCGGATTATCGGCGCGCCTTTTGGTTTCAGAACCTAATTAATATCAAATCAAGCTAATTTTTAATAGAAATGCAGTTGATGGAAATCAATAAACCAATGCAATTGTTTCTCTAGTCTAGAGTCTAGAGTATCTCATTCGGAAACTAACGCTCGTCTAAACGATGCCATGAAGATGTAGGCCTAATTGAGAACAGACCATCTATCAGTTAGTAATTTTAGAACTAGAACAAGGCACTCGTATTAACAGTTCTTGTAAACGTCAAGCTTACTTGTTAGGCTAGAGGGAAAATTCTGAATTTGAGAAAGTAATCCGTCAGAATGGAAGAGCCGTCCGTCAATAAACAAACTGACTGCCGACATGGGCAGATAATCTTCTCTTGTTAATCGCCTTGCCATATAAATAATCATCCTTACAAAATAATTAAAAAATTCTGAATCCCCAGCTGTTTTGACAAAGTACAAGCTCTCAAAATTCAACGAATTTCTCAAAACAATCCCATTATATAGGCCTTAGAAAGTTGGTTTTCTGAGAATACCCACACTCCTAAATGTACACGTGCAGTTATGGCACATTTTTCGGTTTCCGGGCATCTCTCACAGCCTCACAGGGTAGCTTATTTGAGGGCATGTACAGATTTTGGAACACGTGGCGTATCATAAAAGAGCGATACCTCAGCTTACCATTAAGAAACAGTCTGTTTGAAAAGACAAAATAACCACTCCCAAACAAGCGCCATAAAATATGTACTCGTGCTCCCGGCCATTCGCCAAACTCTCGAACACTTTCGACGGGTTCATAATTAAAAGGCGACAGGAACAGCAAACGGTCGAGTTTTTAACATGAAATAGCTTATCTCACTGAAATTAGTAATATTTCTCACTCAAACGAAACGAACGAATCGACACGCTGTCTGCTAAAGTCAACTTAAACGCCACGTTACGGAAGTAGAACGGCGCCATTGTTGACACCAAGACCAAACATTCTGACCAAGAAGATCCAATTTCTCTTGGAGAAGTAAGACTTTCTGTTCTTCAACAGAGGTCTACACTTGATTGGACAAACATACGTTATTTATTATTTATTATTAATCATCACTTTTATTGCGCCCGTGTCTAATGCTGAGTGCATCAATCGATGGCGCATCAAATCCAACCGTGATCAGGTCAATTCCAGGTGTGCATGTATATTAGGGCCTATGGCTACGCAAACACTGCATATCAACCCACGATTGTTTCACCATTACAAATTTTAAGTGCATAAACTGGAATTTAACGAGGGGCATCCCGATAAAGAAATCGGCCGTTTATTATTCATCTTAATTATCTAACGTAGATCAGAGGTTCGTGGAAATTCCGATATTTTCAGACGTAGTAAAAAAATGCGCTATATAGGCCTAATTATAGCGTATCGCGATACATATTTATATATGTTACAGGCAATCTGTGAAGCTAGGGATTTTTTAAAATGCCTGGGCAATTTGTAAAACCCTAACTCTACACTAACCCTACACCAGCCCTCTGTCCCTAACCCTGACCCTAACTTTAATCCTAACCGCAAATGGGCGATTTTACATATTGCATAACATCTAAGAAATCAGGCATTTTACATATTGCCTATCATGTAATAAAACAGTAGTATGGAAAATAGGGCTACATAAACCGTGAGGCAACAATATAATTTGCATGCATGACTCAACTTGTGTGCACATTGTCTAAACCCAGTCATTAGGCTACTAGTCAGCACTTAATAACCCATAATTTCTCAGTTAATCATTTAGGTAGGCCTAAAAAAAATTATGTTATGTATTTCTACCCGCATGCGCCGTTATTTGCTTAAGAAATTATTTCTCTGTCATGAGGACCGCGGTCCCTTTAGGGTTTTCCTTCCCTCTTGTTTTCTTACAATTCCCTTGTTCTCGTATTTTGCAATTGCTGCTCTGTCTGATAGTCAGTGATCAATAAAAACTGCTGATATTGGCATACACGCATTCATTCACATGTTATACCTACCTACCCATATGCAGACACACGTATGCTCACATGCAGGACTGCCGACAGAAGTTCCAGGTCCCTGGACACATAAGTGAGCTTGTTTTTCAGCAACAAATGAGAAATGAGAGGTCAGATCTTCAAATTAAAAATTTTGCTGCCAAGTGTCAGTGATATACGCCCTAATATTCAAACATTAATCACAAACCTAGTTTAACTGATAATTATATTTTTCAAAAGTGAATTGATAGCCTGGTCCGGCCTCCTAAAAATCGCCAGGACCCTAAGCATTTGCTCCCAAGCACCAACCCTCTCTGCATACGTGAGACAATCGAGTACATATTATTAGATCCATTTGCTACCGTATGGACCTAATTCCACAAGTTACGGAAGTGAGTTCGCGTCTCGTTTCCCCTAAAATTGACTAGTCCTAGCACTTCATTCGGTAGGCGGTGCCGCGTTGCACAGTCAAATGTATTTCAAAATGTATACACGCCTAATAAGGCAACCGACATTTAAACTAAAATTATTATTATTATTTCAGGATACTTCTCTTCTCCACCGCAGGAAACGATTCTGCTGTTCGATCGACATGTACTGTTTCATATGCAACCATTGACAACTCATCGTATCATGGAAGCACCATCGAAGACAGATTGGGTTTCAACTGCAATGACGATCACATCATCACTACAACTGCCAACAACAGTTACATTACTGCAATGTAAAGATCTTGGCCAGTTTAAAACAACATTCGTTTCGTGTCTAAGGTTGAATGTGTCGTGAAATTTTACATCTACAAATATTTTCGCACTACAGAATGTAATTCTGCAGAAATCGCAAACCTAAATACAATTTAACGACAATTTGACTGAAGTTAAATTTTACTAAAGTTTTCGCATTTAAAACATGTAACATATTTAAGTTTAATTGCCACACAGAAAATTGACGGATCTTGTAAGACGGATGAAAATTTGAAAAGCACTTTAAGAATTGAAGATAACTTTATAATAACAAGCGCTGATGAACTTTGCACACAATGGCAGGGGCGTCAATCCCCCTCTGAGGGATGTAGGCAAACCCCCGGTCCCCAGTGTCAGGAAGGTAAGATTCCCCCCCAGACCAAAAAATATCCCACCTACCCTATCTAGACGCCCCTGCACAATGGAGGTATTTGATCACTAAGGTTATTCTATTGAGTTTGGGGCATAAGTGATAGCACACACAAAAGAATTCTGAATTGTTTTGTCACATAACCCACAAAACACTACAGCGATGTGATGTATGCTCACAAAAACATTTCTACACGACATACTTTGCTCAGGCACGTCTGTCTGGTGTCTTCGTTAACCGCAGAATTTTTGGGAGGACAGGGTACAATTCATCAACCCAATGGTTATTTAATGAGCCTTCGAGAAGATAACTCCCAAATGCAGGACCTTCTTGCTTTGACAAATTATCTGGCTGAAGCAGGAACGTGACTGCAACAGCAGAGCCCGAGGCATTCCTCACAGGGAAGAGAATCCATTGATCAACACCATAAGTCGTCTCCCACAATATTTCATGGCCCTACAAAAATTCATCAAATCCAAGAGTGACTGACAATGGAACCTGAGTTCAAAGAAAGTTGAGAGATAAAGAAGGTCTTAATATATACAGTGCTCGGGGTATGCGCTCCTTCTGATCGGTGGAACAGGGTCTCCTGCGTTCCTCATGCTCGCACCACCACCAGAGCCGTGCATTCTCAGTGGTAGGCCCCTCGATTTGGAATAGCCTCCCATGGATGCTCCGCTCCCTTCCTAGAATATCTTCTCAGGCATCCTCTCTCATCTAGACTGTTTTATTTGGCCGCACTTAGGTTGGGAGCGCCTCTCAGTAGTCACCTTGAGAGGCGCTATAAGCAAATTCTCTAAATGAATAAATGAATAAGCTGCCACTTAACGATCAGAACCTTTCAAATATCGTCACGATAAATAAATTGAAGGGATCAATCAACCACAAGAAGCAACAAATCACTCAAAAACACTGCACCATTTTATTAAATAAATAATGCAAAATCCTCAAGCAAGACGTTCTAATATCAGCACAAATTATTAAACAGCATAATAATAGCAAATGACGTAAACATACTAAACAGAAATTATGCAATCACCACAGATTCAATTCAGCAGGATAGCTTTGTGGGACATAGACTTTAAAAGATACAACAGGAGAGCTTCTGGGAATAAAGACCTTCAAAGATACTAAGATTTCTTTTGAACATCTTGATATTCAATACTGCTCAAATTGACAACATGAGGTCTCTCAGTGTCCTCAATTTTTTTATATTATTGTGAATACTGACATGTTCCCCAATATCCTGAAGTTTGTGTAACTATCGCAAATACAGACAAAATAATATTTCTCAATATCTTGAAAGTTTTTAAATATTTTAAATACTGACAATATTAAATACTCTCAACATCTCAAATTTTATTTTATAATGTGAATACTGACAATATCAGCAACATGCTTCCTAATATATTTCTTGTGTGCGAGGAACTAGCTGTTGTTTCAACATCATTCTGCACACAAATTTTGGTAGCAAATACATAAAATTCATATGTAATCACTACTAATACCTGTGTGCAGTATTTTTGAACTGCCGTGTCGCATTTTCTAGTTAGCGTCACAGCCTCACACCTTAGGGGAAACATTGAATATTAGGTCTCTCAGTATCTTGAAAAAGCTGCAATCAGAATTAAAATATCCCAGTGATATTTCAAAGTCTTTTCAGAGACAAACAAATAGTGCTGCACATGAAACTCCTATCATTGAACTTCTCCCAGCGTTAATGACTAGCATTAATTCTCGTGTTTTCCGATGTCATGAAGAAGACTCGCAATGCTAAAATTTTCAGTGCACAACTTAACACAGGAAATAACTTCCAGAGTCCATATGCAACCGTTGACAACAACGATCACCCATCGTATCATAGAAGCACCATAGAACACAGATTTTCAATAGATCAAATGATGATTATACCGAACAAATACACAGAACAAAAAAATGCAACCAAATCAGAAAATAAACAGACCGGGCAAAAAAATAAGCTTTAATCAGACAAGAAATACTAGCAACAAGACATGCAATAAAATATACATGTGTTACATTGTCTAATAACAAAGCCAACAAGCACCACGAAATGAAAACTTTATTATAAACAAGAAACCAAATAAACAAACAATACCCTAAAGATAAAAAGCATAAAAATCAGAAATATAACAAAAAAGTGAACCGTTGAAATAGTAATAAAATGCTAGTCTTAATTCACAGTTGCGTCTCAACTAAAGTTCAGACAAAATTCCCATATTCTCAAGTAAAAGCAAAGTAGTAACAGTCTTCAAGTGGCTTTCAACTGCAAACAACATCATCGGTTCCAATGTAACCATGTGTTCTGAATGAAAATATCGTCTGTCAAAGCTTCAAAAAAGGTTAAGGAATTATTAAATTATGATGCCAATTAAAATTTAACCAACTATATTAAATATTCTAAAGTGTGACAAATCAAATCTATTTAAATCAAATAATAATTAGAGAGCCTCAAGCATGAACTCACCAGAAAGAATTTATAACACACATTTTTATAATTATTCATAATTATACCGTGG
Organism: Bimastos eiseni; assembly: GCA_959347315.1. Lineage (NCBI taxonomy): Eukaryota > Metazoa > Annelida > Clitellata > Crassiclitellata > Lumbricidae > Bimastos > Bimastos eiseni. The sequence goes on from OY365822.1 coordinate 4,865,968, forward strand.
CACGTGTGTGTACATTTAACCGTGTATACCACGAACCAGCGATTCCCAACCAAAAGATATCAAAGATATATAAAGATATACACGAAAAAATGAATATTTGACAGAATAACTATTTTTCTATTATAAATAATTATATTTTGCTGATATTTAATACTAATCTAAAACGATTAAGCTGAAATTTAATTAACCGTGTGTAATTTGATTCTATTCTAAATTAAAAATCTGTTAAACTTAAAAATAATTATGTTTAATCTTGTGGCCCATCATGTTCTCCAACTAAATAAAAGAGGCACTAAGTCGAAAAAGGTTGGGAACCACTGCCATAAACAATAAAGCTAGACAATCAAACAGACATGAGGAACAGTTAGGTCAGATGCTTAGAGAATGACTACTGACCCGATAATGTTATGTAATGTAATATAAATTGCAGAAATATCAGACTGTCATAAAGAGTTGCATCAGCGACTCTGACCAATTCACTAGCAATTAATGCAACCAAAAACAGCCCTTCACACATAACTTTGAATTTCGGAATTCACCACAGATTAAAGAAATATTAAATAGTAAATACTAAATAGTAAATACTAAATAGTAAATACTAAATAGTAAATACTAAATAGTAAATACTAAATAGTAAATACTAAATAGTAAATACTAAATAGTAAATACTAAATAGTAAATACTAAATAGTAAATACTGTTATCAAAGGAACTCAGTTGAGTCATATGCAGTTAAGTACAATTTGTACACATATCCACACTCAGTAGAATCTACGCTAAACACAAGGAACCAAGAAACCATCAACCTCAATAATATACATTCCAATACATACAAATATACCTATGTACATATATAATTATACAAGAAAAAACATGCATATACATATAATATGAGAATCAAAACCTTCACATTATACATATAATATATACAAATAATATATATATATATATATATATAAATAATATATATATACAGAAATTTGATATTTACATATTGGATAGGTACATTGCAAGCCTTTGATAAAATAAGGTTAGGATAAGCTACACTGGCTGTTAAGTAACTCAAAAACAAAAACTTTGCTTCTTCTTTCAACAACGAAACCCAACAATCTTCTGGCCAAAGCAGAGACGAAAGAAAGCGCAAAAGAAACCTGTCAAGTACGGAAAGAAAAGACGACTGTCGCAAAACACAGGGATTCACACGCAGAACACAACAGCAAAATAGTACGCGCCAGCAAACACCAGCCATCAAAGACTGCAATCCTCTATTGCATTGTCATAAGAAATTGCAGAAACTTATGATACAACCAGTAAAATAGTCATCAGTTAATGAGACTTCTTGCCAATTAACACGAGTCCTTTGCGTCAATCAAATGAAATCAGGTATTTATTTTATCTCCTCAAGTGTAAAAAAAACGATAATAATAACAACAATATGTAATAATTTCAAAATTATTTTATCTCCTCAAGCGTAAGCAAGAAACAGTTTTGTCACAGACAAAAATAATAATAACAACAATAATAACAATAATAAAAATAACAATAATAATAAAAATAACAATAATAATAATAAAAATAACAATAATAATAATAATAAAAATAACAATAATAATAATAATAGTGTCTAAGAATCACAGTAGCAAAGCCAACAATAACAACAATTACTAAAAAACATCACAAGAATAACAGTACTGACACAAATAATAATAATAATGAGAATCATAATTAAAAATAACAATAATAATTAATAAACTAGCTTCTATATAAATTCCTTTAACAGTAATAGATACTCGTGAGCCAAGCCAGTTGCATATTCTAGAAGTTTAAATCTCTTATATAGCTTAGGAAACTTCTCCTTGGCTGTCTTCCATACTAAGGAAATAACTGTAACAATTTAATAAACGGATGACGATATCGGTGAACGATAATTCGTCCGCAGCAGAAAATGACGATGCAGTCTTGTGATACTCCACTTTTACTTTGTTACTTTCACTTTGTAATTTCCACTTTGTAACTTTCATTTTGTTACTTTCACTCTGTAACTTTCACTTTGTTATCTCACTTTGTAACTTTCACTTTGTCACCCTCACTTTGTTACTTTCACCTTGTAACTTTCACTTTGATGAAAAGAAGCCCAACCGAAGCCGGCGCGAAATGGATGTCGCGGAAAAGCTGGCGGAGGCCGGGTTTGGAAGAGGTTCTGGGGAGGAAGGAGCGGTCGAGTCGACAGAAGAGGAAGGCTCAGAAGAGGTCGAGGGACCAGAGGAACCCGGTGGCATGTAAGAAGAACCGGAAGGTTCGTGGTATCCAGAGGGCACTGGAGAGGGACTCGCTGGATCTGGCGATCGAAAGTAGTGATCGATGGAAGCCGGAGCGGTTCCTGCGGAAGAGGACGAGGAACAGCTCAGTTCTGGGGAAGCGACTGGTGTAGAGTGACTGCTATCACCCGCGTCGAGGTCTTCCGAGACTCTGGTTGAAGTCTTGAACAGAAGATTAAAAACATCTTTAGCCAAACAAATAGTGCATTAAGTTATGGACTCAGTTACTCATTAGTTGAGAGTGTCCCTGCTGTGAGCGGTGCTATATGAATTACTTAATACAAATATGACACAATAAAACTATGTGTATGCGTTCTCTGTGCCGGGCGAAACGATGTTAAATGTCACAGTTAAAGAAAATGCAAAACTATGGACAGTAAGCTGAAAAGAGTGATCAGCGTAAGTGTAGTAACTGTAATGATAACTTCCAAAGTGTATTCTATGCTTTCGATAAATTATGTATAAATGTATATAGATCTTTTTGTTCATACTTGCTGAATTCGCTCTGTATTAGTCATGCGTTTGCAGACATGTGATCAAAGCATATACTTACATGCTTACTTATCAATCGATGGCATCCACAAAAACAGAGTTATATGGTAAATATATAGAAAATCTGTGTGCTAAGGCAGAGATTCAGCCTAAGGAGGATGGGCATTTGCAAAAAGCAAGACTTAAGACTTTGAGAATGAAATGATGCAAGAGATATGGAAAAAAAGTTTTAGAATCCAAGTCCAGAATGGTGATGTTTCTACTGACCCTGACACTTATTCTAAGAGTTTGGGTAACTCAGTCTAAGGAGGTTGAGCACTAGAGCTGAAAGCAACTCAGCCTAAGGGGTTGAGCAGTAGAGGCCGAAAGCAACTCAGCCTAAAGAGTTGAGCACTAGAGCTGACAGCAACTCTGCCTTAAGAGTCGAGTACTAGAAACGAAATGACATAGCAATGTTGTAAAAGATCAATCTAATTCGAAAGAGAACTACACTCATGTTAAGAATGTGAAACACAATAGAACTGTTGGTAACCTCTTTCACGACCGGTTTGTATTTCCGTGGAAGACGGACGGAGCCGACCAACGACTGAGCCAGAGTGGGACCACTGTTGTCTGACATGACTTCATGAAGCGTTGACTCTGCTCACAAAGAAATCACATTCAAAGTCAATCAATGCCAAACAACTTTTATATTCTCACATGAGCACAAGAACTATTTAACATAATTTGGCTGACAGCAAGAATTTGGTTGACAGCCTGGAGAATTGGACTGACAGGGAGAATTGGACTGACAGTGAGAATTGGACTGACAGGGAGAATTGGACTGACAGGGAGAATTGGACTGACAGTGAGAATTGGCTGACAGCAAGAATTAGCATTTTAAGGGCGCTGCAGAAATCCCGAAATAACGACTGTGAAACCTGCCTTCAACTTTCGCGTAGCCATCAACACAACCTCTTAACGAATCATAATAAATTAATTAAGTTTAACAAATTACAGAGTGATAGAAACCAGCGACTGATATTACCTGCCCTAAGTTATTGTTCTATAAAATCATTGGGTTATACCCATACCAACACAGATAAATAATATACCACCCTTATATAAATATTTTGATAATTTATATAGTGCCTTTGTTTATGACAAGCGGCTTCTGATTTGTGCTGATCTCACCGATCTTTCTTCTCCTCCGTCTTCTCTGCACATCCGTCGCTGACTCCAGGACGGGAACCTTATCCGCCTCTCGGTCGATGTCCTCCAGGCTTTGCTCCATCGGCGCCGTCTCCATCCGGTACCTTTCTCCGATCAACCGGTTGTCCTGTTCGTCGTCGTCAAGGCTTAGGTTCGACTGGAGAAGTCTGCGAGGTCGGTAGTCGACCGCATCTCCAGATAGATCGTTGAGGCTGAGGCTCTTCTGAAGCTGGTCGGACAACTTAGACGAACCCTGAATGAAATGAACGACCGAATGATTAAACAGAGAAACATCAGCACTTTTATCAAGGCATTTGTACGAATGAGGACATCTGTACGTATGCGGACAAATGCACATATGAGGATATTATTTCTTTAAGTGTGAGGACATTTGCTCGCAAGATGACATTGGTGCTTATGAGAACATTGGTGCTTATGAGGACATTTGTGCTAACGAGGACACTTGTTCGCATGAAGACATTGGTACATATGAGGACGATTGGTGAAGTAATTCCTATGTACGAAACCTGATTTTCCAGAAGTCGTGACAGCCTCAAATGTAACTTTGCATTCCTTTAGAATTACTTGCCTCAGGTAACAACAGTAACACACGTTTTATGCATGAAATACGTAAATAAACCCAGGAAACTTCAAAAGGTTGTTCTTGCAAGGAGACACCAAGGAAATGAACATAATCTTTGAAGAAGACCGTCAAGTCCGAGGTAATGACTGACCTTGATCGCAGTCGAGAGGACGACGCTGGTGGCAAAGTTGAACCCCCTGGAGCCAAGGGTGATGAGAGCAGCATAACCCTGATCAGTGGCCTTCGATATGTTGGCATCAATCTCCTACAACAACAGACAAAGACCATGACGTGGAGTGACACATTGTAATAAATTTAGTTGGCACTGATCTATGGACATGGGACGCTCTGTTGTTCGTCTCTCAGACTTCATTACTTGCACATCGACACTTCTCAGTCAATGTGCCCTTGTAGTGGCATGGCTGCGTTACGGTGCTTTAGAAATCGTCCGTTTCATAATAATAATAATGTGAAATTCCGTCGGTTGCACTTAATTATTGAAGATTTTATTGCATTTTCTCGAATGCTACGGACACGCTTTTCCACATTCGACCCATAGCTGAATACCCTCTGAGAGGTTGTTACATTACAAGTCGTAAATGTACACATATTGCTTCATCTAAAACTATAAAGACATTCACTAGCATTAGCCTGTTGTGGAATTGCAGATCAGGAAGGGCATGACAAGCTAAGGTAACACAAACAAGGTAATACAGAGAACGGTAGTAAAAGTTTGGGTAAGGCTAGTCAACGTATATGGTAGGGTGGGAAAACATAAGTCAGAGCACTGAAAAGTAAGAAAGAAAGGGAAAATAGCACTGGGCACGATGGGACAAGTTAAAGGTAAGGTAAAGAGTACAAACAGATAATGTAGGTTATTGAACACAGGGTCAGGTAAGATAAATCAATCAATCAATCAGTCAGTAAGTCAGTCAATCAATCAATCAAATCAATCAAATCAAATCAATCAATCAATCGATCGATCGATCGATCAATCAATCAATCAATCAATCAATCAATTGAACTTAGTATAGCACACTTTCAAGATTATCAATTCAGAGGTGCCCAGTGTGAACACAAAGGTAAATAAACACTTATTAATTTTGAGTACTGATCAACAATCAACCGCAGTGGTAAACTGACGTTCATCCCCTCCCTGAACACCCCTCCCCTCATCATAAGACTGTTGTCTCTCTTGCCTGACCCAGGTCGCGAGCTCCTCAAGAGTAGATCCTGATCCTGAAAGAGCCCCATAAATTCCGATGGATAGACTGAAGGGTCATTTACACAATTTCAATCGCATAAAATGATGAAGGAGCAAACAACAATTTGCTCAAAGGTCATCAGGTTTGAATTTGAAACCTCTGACATGAAATTCCATATGCAGCCGCAACACATCGGAACACGAAACGATACAGTTCAGGGTTCCATTTTCATCTCAAGCAGCTCTGCTAATAATAATAAAAACGATAACGACAATGTGTGTGGTGCCCAAATACAGTCGTGCCACTACGAGGCACCTCACAAACTGAGTGGCGAGCGATAGGACTGAGAAAACAGATAAGTCTTGGAATGGGTTCCCATTGAATCTTTGGCTCCAGACTGCCTAGGAACTTTCTATCCCTTTCTATTCTACCCTGAAATCTGTCGTCTTTGGCCGAGGTTGGACTGGGAGCGCTTCTGAGTAGATTTCTTGAAGAGGCGCTATATCAACTTTCATTGATTGATTGATTGATCAAAGTTTGGATTTGAATTAGTCTTAAGAGTTTAACTATGCTAAAGTCTGAACCGACCTTCTCGCGTTTGAGCAACTGCGGGTGAACGACCTTTCGATAGAGCACGCTGGATCCCTTTGTCGCCGGAGCCACAAGCCACAGAATAAAACAGATTTTGATCTCATAGTAAAACGGAAACCTACAGAAGAAAAACAAGCAAAGAAAGATCATTTCTTAACACTAGACACTGGTACCACAAATGCAAGAATAGAAGCAGATAAGAAATAGGAGTACAAATAGAAATAGATAGGAAATATGAATAGAAACAAATATGAACTATGAATAGAAATAGATAGAATCTATAAATAGAAACAGTTAGGAACTATAAATAGAAACAGATAGAATCTATCAATAGAAACAGTTAGGAACTATAAATAGAAACAGATAGAATCTATAAATAGAAACAGATAGGAACTATAGAAAACAGATAAGCATAATGAATAGAAACTACAATCTTCTTCTTCTTACCAAACCAGAATAAAATCAGCGAAAACCTCGGCAAAGCTGAATAGCGCGAAAACGATCCAGTACATCATCCATTTCACCTGGGAAAAAAAACGACAAAGTTACTAGTTTCTTAATTCATTGTGTCTACAAAAAATAGATATAAGAAACAAGAAGTCATCGTGACAACATTTGGACATTATTTTGCAACCTTAATTTACTACAGAAAAGTATCATATATAAAAATTTATAGTACCTCTTGCAATATAGATTATTCAAAGGCACTATGGGCATGGAAGCCTGGGGAAAAAGAAATGACACGAAAGAGCGCAAGTATACATGCAGAGAAAATCATAGATATGATAATATCAATGTCTGAATACCCACTTCAAAATGACTGAGTAAGAAGCGTAGTCGAGCAACCCATTGGTTCTTCAGTACAAGAGGACCAACTACCCTTGCAATACACTACAACACGACTTCAATAGGGTTTCTCATAAAATACAAAACCCTTCTGGAACAATATTGGTCTGAAGACATGCACTACTCCAATATGGACGGCCCAAGCAATTCTTTCAGCCCATATTAAATGACACCTTAAAAGCTATGTTAAACAACCACATTTTCAACATGGACAGCCCAGAAAACACTTTCGGTCCATATTAAATCACACATTGAGTTCTATTAAACAGTGATCTTCCAACCATTATAAAGATGCATAAAAAGAAACCAGAAAAACAAACAACTACAATTCAGTAATTGACTATAAAACAGAAATCTTATTTTCATATTTAATAGAACACTTACAATTTCCATATCAGTAATTGATCACAAAACAGAATTTCTATGCTAAATAGAATACTCACATATTCCTTGACGTTTTTACTTCGAACTGCTTTGAAAGAGCAGTAGGCTGGATACAAAATGCCGATGGTAAGTCGGCAACCCTGATAGACGAGGGCACTCATAGCCACAGGTGTTGACGATTAGTCATTGAGACATCCTGCATGGTAGAACCACTTCGCTTTACGGTAGTACCGCTTCACTCTTAGTCTGTCACACAAAATTTAGTCTTGTTCACAACCAACTAAATATGTCTTTTAACCAATAAAAAAGATAACATATATTTATCATGCTTCAGGTACAAGGATTACTGTCCATGATTTATACCCAAAAATAAACACACGTAGGACTAGCAGTCAAGAAAGACGGGCCAAGGTTAGAATAAGCTATTGGTTTTTCTTGGCTCCATGAGTACTGCTTCACAAGCGTGGCTGTAATTCTTGTTTTGAGACAAAGATAAACACCACAGATGTAAGCCACTGTGTAAAGATTTACAAAGCCAATTGAGCGAAATTCACTGCACACGTGCTATCAGTTGCTTGGCTTCAGTCTGACGATCGTAACAGAAGGAAGCTAGAGTACTGGCACAACACGGGCAATGCCACATCACTGACACCAGATATGCCCATAGTAAAGATGATTAGCGACCCCTCCTCTTTTATACGCGCTTGGGACTGGCACCACCAGAGCACGGACAGTGGCCGAGTTCTAAGTTGCCGCTAGATTAGAAACGTATACGTAACAGAACTTATAATCTCTCACGCGTGCGCATCATTCCGCTTCCCTACTAGATTCAGCTCCACGTGATTTCGTTGACGCCTGTTTTATCGGCAGGAAAGCAGGCCTCCGCTGCGCCCCCAACGTAGGCCGCCACTGCGCCGGGAACGTAAGCCTTCCCTGGGCAGCCAAAGTAGGCCTTCCTTGCGCATCCCGCGGAGTGAGTGGCAGCGAGCGAACGATGCAGGTCGGCCGCAAGATTCCCTGGCGGATTCTCTAAGGACCTCCGTTTATTAAGGGAACCAAAGACGCTCTAAGTCGGATCTCGTCTCTCATCATGTAAGCAGGTTGCTGCTGCGCATCGGCTGCAACGCTGGTGCAAAGGTTCCAGGCTGCAAAATAGACGCTGGCCTCTTTGCTTTGGGTTGGGATGCGGGGTCAGTTAGGTCACGGTTCAGAACTATACAGCAGTGGCTCTCAACCTTTCTGACATGGGGACCCACTTTGCAGCATCTAGATCCCAACGAGAACCCATTACCCTGAAATCTAGCAGCAAGTCACGCATGTACGGATTCTGCTACTAGCCATGACAGCGTAAGACAAAGCTATAAATGAATCATAACAAATTACACAATTTCAGAAAGGATATTTGAAGAACATTTTACTGCTTGACTCACTTTGTGACATAAAATGAAATGTCTGGGCTTGCATTCTGGTCAGAAGTAAGTCAATGCGTTGATTGATTTTGGCCAGACACAACAGTAAGTTAGGCCCTATTATTCACACAGATATATTAATTTTAATCTTGGTTGCAGTCATAGCTGAAAAGCTATTTTCACAGAGATAGGTGATTGAAAATGGTAGCAACACCGATATGGCCTCGATTTAAAGAAAATATATAGCCCATTATGCTAGCGTGACAATATTTTTCAGTGGAAAAAAATGTGATTCCCAAGAAAAATCGGCGACCCACTTGGATATTCATGATTTGGGGAAAAGGAATGCAAGGGCGACGACACACTTGTTCATATCATTATCCTCGTCATCATCATCATTAATTCCTTATGCAAGTCATTTGGCGGTGATGTGTATGAATAAATGACCTCCGTTGTCAAGGTATGGAGTTATGTCTGAGCGACTTAAGTTTCTTGGCCACGACATATGAGCCTGAGTGCCCTCCCACCGCCATCTCATCTGCCCACCAACAGTCTAAGGGATAGCCTTGCCTACTCTAATTCTTCTAATGCCACTTAGCATCGCATAGGCTAGCACACAGGGCCATCTCATTAATCTGCTTTGCAATGGACACTTTACAAATGTGTGGCAAGTGTGGCATGGTGGCCGATCGGTTAGAGCGGTTGGCCCGCAACGCTCAGTGTGTGCTGAGTGAGCGGGTTCGACCCTCGTCCAAGGAGTCACTGTGTAGGGTTCCTGAGCAAGTCCTTCGTGCACAATTGTATTGTGTTGTATAAAAATTTTATACCGCCCTTATTATAACATTTTTTGCTTAGAAGTGCACACGCCTCGACGGCGCAATTGCAGTTGTACTGCAGAGCACTTGTGTAAGAAGGACTTGCTCAAGGTCCCTACATAGTGACTCCCCGGACGAGGCACACACTGAACGTTACGGGCTGATGCTCTAACCAATCGGCCACCGTGCCGCACGCATGCTCGATTACAATAATCACCAACATCCAGTAATTTCTACACACAAATCAAAATACAATTTCTTCTACGCTGCACAAAACTTGACCAAATAAATAAATGTGGAACTCACGAACAGAAATCCTATCGACGCTACATCCCGCTGTGTGTTCGCAGATCCGAAAACAAGTTTTTGTTGCCTAGAGATCGGTTTAGTTCCTTATGAGCACAGGAACGTCAGTGGTACAAAGAAAGATGGATTGTTTAAATCTACTGCATCCAGGCAGAGCGGAAGAAAACGGTTTGAAGTAGGTGTGGTGCGACATATTGCCAGGGCGAGGTTGTGTTCAATTCTGTATGCTTCCGTAGCCAGGACAGTATTTGGCACAACATATGCGAGATGACCTCTGTGTTAGATAATAGCAACAATAACACAACGTTTGACTAATTAATTAGGGCATAACCGAGTAGACAATTTCCACCGAGTACCGAATCCGAGTATTTGGATGCACTATTTGCCGGATCCGGGTACGAACCGAATAGTAGTGGCAAATTTGGCCAGCAACTCAGCGAGTACCATACATAGGGCAAAGCGTAGTTAACCTGCTACATGCACAGCTACGGAGAACTATCTTTACTCAATGCAGTCTATAGCAATATCCTTTATACAGCGTATCAGCACAGTCTGGGCTATAACAATATATTTATTATTTAAAAACTTTATTTGTGAAAAAATTTAAAACCTTGTTATAAAATGTGAAATGTGAAGTTTTCAATGACGTCTTTACTCTCTGATGTTTACCGGAAAGTGGGTGGAGCCAATTCAATTGAGAAAATTACTAACTTGGTTGCCACCTGGGAAATGCAACTAAAAGAAATTAAAATATATGAATTAACATCATTATTTTACAGAAAATTCAATGGAATGTTAGGTTCTTGTATAATTAACCAATAACTTAAAAGTACATCCATTAGTCCTAAATTTATTTGATGAAAACATATTATTTTATCCAAAAAAAATATTTTTTGAAAAAAGTTATTTTTAGCTGTTTGCAGGTGTAATATTTGCCGAGGCAAATACTTCCGAATAGTCCAATATTCTACCAAGGCGAATGTCCAAGGCGATTTCCGGTTATGACCTACTAATAATAGTAACATTCGTGTCGCTTGAGCACCAACGTACCTTAATATAAAACCAGAATAAGTATCACTATATAATTATCAATCATGGCATCCGATATGATGTATGGAAAAATTGGCTTCTGAGCAATATTTACAAATTAATAAATTAAGAGACTCATGCATATTTGATAAGAGCACAAAAAACTGATTACATGAAACACTTTCAGCCCTCTAGCTCATCTCCTAGCCAATCGTGATTTTGAATCCGAGTCCTTCTAATCTTCATACCAGGGTGTCACCATACAACCATCTCGCCGCATTGTGCTAACGCTTCAATCATCGACAACAACATTTCCCGGACACATAATCACCCCGGACGAATCCTGCACCACACCCAGGTCTAATGGTCGATATTTCTCCCATTGCACGGATCGAGATAACTGGGAAGAACACGTCTAATATTAACACGGTTGTTTATGCTTTGGGATGTACATAGGATAGAAGATAGGTCGTGTGCTTTTCTACAGAACAGCTGTTGCCTATATCTCCTATGCAAACTATCTCGTCCTGGGCCATACATCTGCTCCCGTTGTTACGCCTCGAATGTTTGGTAAAAGCAGACACCGTTGGCCGGACTCTACACGTGCGTGGGTGCATGCCACAATTGACATTTCTATTTATCTAAGCATCTATTTCATATCAGATCAGAAATAAAAATGTGCTTTAACAGTGGTCATGTCTGTGCAGACAGTGATCCTTGTGATTTATTTAAAAAGCACTACACAAGTAGCTACACACAAATATTTATTCATACATTCATTCACTCGCTGATTCATTCATTCACTCGCTGATTCATTCATTCACTCGCTGATTCATTCATTCGCTCATTCATTCATTCGTTCATTTATTCGTATATGCATCCATTCATGTATTCGTTCATTCATTCATTCAATCATTCATGCATTCATTTCCTCATTCATTCATTCATTCATTCGTTCATGCACCCATTAATGTATTCATGCATTCATTCAATCGCTCATTCATTCATCAATTCATTCATCAATTCATTCACGCATTCATCCATACATAACCATTACATACATATGCGCTACACTAAGTGTCTAGACACAGACATAATCATTACATACATATATATCTATTTATAAACATAAATAAATACGTATTGAGCTGCACGGTGACCGATTGGCCAGAGCGCTCGGCCTCAGTGCATGGGTTCGATCCTTGTCCAAGGCAGCTGCTGTGTAGGGACCTTGAGTAAGTTCTTCTCTCACAGGTGATCACAACCATTGATGTCCTGTTGTACGGACGCGCGCACGTTTGAGCTTTACATATAAGATGCAGTTCTATTGCCTGGTGCATTCTACGGACATGCATTTTAAAGACAAGGGAGAGACAGGTAGGATCATTAACTTTCAACTTCTCACCTCAACTGTCATTGGAATGTAAGTTACAATACTATCATAAAACTGCACTCACTCACTCACTCACTCACTCACTCACTCACTCACTCACTCACTCACTCACTCACTCACTCACTCACTCACTCACTCACTCACTCACTCACTCACTCACTCACTCACTCACTCACTCACTCACTCACTCACTCACTCACTCACTCACTCACTCACTCACTCACTCACTCACTCACTCACTCACTCACTCACTCACTCACTCACTCACTCACTCACTCACTCACTCACTCACTCACTCACTCACTCACCCAAACCCACCCACCCACTCAACCTACGCACCCATTCACGGTTAGGGTTAGATTCAGGATTAGGGTCAGGGCTCAGGTTAGGGCTATGATTAGTGTATGGTTAGTGCAGGGTTAGGGTTAGCGTAGGATCAGGGTTTTACAAATTGCCTAAGCATTTTACGAAATCCCTGGTTTCACACATTGCCTGTAACATATATAATACATGTCCACTGCTATACAAATCAACAGTCACACACCTGCATCCTTGTATACTGAATAAAATAACAATAATAGGGCAATGTATAAAGCCGAGCTGTGCCAAATATTCGCTTCATATTCGCTTTGGAGCTGAATAGCGGGTCAAATAGCTATTCGGTATTCGGCCGAATAGTAGCGGTCGAACCGAATACGAATAGTGGTCAGTGGTCACGTGACATCTGTTTCTGCACAAGCGGAGGCTGCCATATCAAGAGGACCGAAGTAAATCTCTACTGCCTGGACCACGGTATCGCATTGTCAGCCATCTCATTTCTCAGTTCAGTTAAATTAGTTCCATTCCTAGTTCACCCAAACTGGCAGTTAACATGTAGTTAACAGTTCATTTTTTGGTATTGTACTAAATATACTGAACTGAAACTTTTGCTCACATTTGAAATTTTGAAATTCGTCGGTAGACCTATTCTGCACACTATTCGTATTCGTATTCGGTCGAATAGCTGGGCCAATTATTCGTATTCGGTAAAATAGTGAAAGTCACGTAGTTGGTACAGCCTTAGTATAAAGTAGGCTTCCTTGACCTCCATTATTATCCGCATTGACTGATGTCTTTATTTGTTTTCAAAGCCTCTATTGCTATGATCTGATAAACAACGTTCTTCAAATGATTTATAAGTCACTACATCTACCTACTTTTTAAACCCTACTTCAATCAACCAGTCAATGAAACTTGATATAGCACCTATTCAGGAAATCTACTCGGAGGCGCTTCCAATCCAATCATGGCCATTGAGGATAGATCCAGAAGAAGGGTAGAAAGAACATAAAAATAATAATAATAATAATTTATTTTTCAAACTGACAACAACAGAGTATGATAACAGACACAGTATGAGCGAATGTTATCGGCAGCCATGCAAGGCGCCCACTATGTTATACACATAATGTATTTTACCAACACTGCCGGTACGGGTATCAAACTCGGTTCCTCAGCTCTGTGCCCCAGTGCGTCATCTTTTACTCTACCAGCTTACCGGACCTCCCAACAAGATGAGGAGTTCCTAAGTAGGAATTGGAGGTCAATAGAGAGCTCATTCCAAGTGGTAGGGCTTACAACCTATGTGCTGATGATACGTACTGACACGAGATAAAATAGAATTAGCCATACAGAGGCAATGACATCCTTAATGACAAACATTTCCAAACTAATAATAGTAATGTAACAGTGATAGAGGTCAATAGCCTTGTTAAAACGCAGAACAATCTTCATCTAACGTTTTCAAACCGACACACCGCAGTATGATCACAAGTACAGTGTGAACGTATGATCACGAGTTACTACAGGAGTCGAATTTAACAGAATGCTCATTGGCTGGACTGATTGAGTAGGACCTGATAAGGAGCCCAGCAGACGTCAGGTACGGTTGGGCCTGGCAAGAAAAAAGAGAAAACACACAAACGCAACGCCCTCGACCGAGAAAAAAGACGAGACAAGGAAGACACCATCGCTTGATAATAGATTACAGAATGTGTTTGTCTGCCTGTATCTCCTTATCTGTCCTTGTTCTTCAGGCTGTTGATCTCTCTGTTTATCATCTCTGAATAACTGTGTATGCAATCAACTGCCGCCTGTGTGCTCCCATCAGACAGATTCAATAAATAACAGGAAGTTGACGACATATGTGAACGGTAACATGCTGACACGAAGATAAGAAGGACCCAAGTTTGATACATGCTCCCCAGGAAGCTGACTCAGCCCTCCACTCCCTAGGGGCAACTGTAAAATGAGCAGTAGGACAAATAGGTGATCTGCAAGCTAACATAGGGCAAAATTTCACTCCTACTAAACATTATCATCATCAATAACTGCTATATCCTGTAATCTCACTGTGCACTGGTCAGTTTCAATAAATAAATGAATACTATTAACATTGTTTTCTTAGAAGCTATGAATGTGCCTAATAAGGCTGTCAATGAGTACCCGGATGCACGCCTTAGGCTGATTGCCTCGGCAATGAAATCGGTTCCATTGGTCATATTGCCCGACATCTTAGTAAAAATGCGCGATTTTACTTGAACAAAACAGTGAACAAACAACAGATCAGAAATGTTCCGTTGATCATGTTGGCTGGCTGCCTGGGGAATGAAATCAGTTCTCTGGCGCCCGACATTCCATAAAAAGCGCAATTCCCTGAATTTCATTTTTAAAAATGTTTGCAGTCGGGTACCCGGGTACTCGCTCGGTGGGTCGACGGGTACCTGGGCATACCTTAATGTTGCACAGATGTAGCCACTAGAAACTGTTATGTAGAGATATATTGAGAGCCACACATCAAAGAATCAGGCAGGCATGAGAACGGTCAACTTTCTTATCAGCCTATACACACCCATTTCAGCTCCCACCCCACCACTCATTGTCAATAAGTTTACAACAACAATATGTCATCAACAGACCATTATTCACTATCATTTCTAAAAATGAATCAAATGCCATTCTCTTTCAAGGGCTTCTGAAGTGAATTCATTAATTACAAATGTGTGATTAATCGTAATATTTAAAACAATACCGAACTCAAATGGCAAGTGAAGTGCTCAGAAGTTGTGCACAAATCATGGTTTTTATAAAGTGACTACTACCTCAGGTAAATCTTGAAGCTGTACAATCAGAATAATAAGGCAATTGCTCAACTTTACAGCTCTAGCTTAAGTGATTACACATAAATCTAATATATATATATAATTACATGTATATATATATATTATAATTTACATATATATATATCAAGTTAATATTGCATAAAACCTTACCCAGCTACATCTACTCACACCAAAGACCACCGACCTTAAAGCTGTTTTCATTATGCTTACTGTGGTCGTTTTATTAGAAATATTCACCTAATTTCAGGAGACACCAAAAACGCAACATAGCTTTACCACGGGCAATAAAAACTTCCCTTAAAACTATCGTACGTTCTCACAATTGAACGACATACGAAGCCGGCTACATTGTCATAAGTTCTGTCCCACTCACAGAGTAACTCATTCGAGAGTTTTGATCTGCTCGACCAATCGCTCCGGCAACGGATTATTGCATTTCTGGATACAACAGAACATTGTTTAACAATGTCGATGAGAGGTAATGTTTCCTTCTTTGCACGACACAGTACTCGTGAATAAGCTGCTGTCTTTCGGTTAGCTTTTTAGACGTCTAACTTTTCATTCATTTTTAAAGCAGCGCTGCAAAATCAGCGATTTACAATTTTATATGCGATTGACCGATGCCTTCATACCCTTCATCGCCTAACACTTCTGTAAATCTTCGTGCAGTACTCACGAAGCTTCGGCAACATTGGACAATAAGAAACAAATGTAATCCTAAAGCTTACCGCAGTTGAAGAAATTCTGCCCTACGTAATTTAGGATTTTACTTGAAAAACATCGAAAGTAGATGACACTGTCGTAAACAGATGATGTTACCATAGATAATATTTTTGTATAAACATCTACAGTTAGTGACGCAATCGATGAAGCTGCAGCGCGCCACCAAACGACTGACGAACACGTTTCAACAAAAGATGGAAAATCAGCAAAAATTACTCACGCTCAGCAAATTAAAGCGTACTACTAACTACTCAGGGTGAACATTTACTAAATGACGTCCTCTCAACTAAACCCCTCAAAAGATAACTTATCATGCTTCTCATCATGAATTATCAATTTGAGTTGACTAATAAGTCACATTCTAGAATACGATTAGGCGTATAGACTGCCCTAGACCGAAATATCTTTATAAACCTCTGCTGTAAAAAATGGATAAATCTTCTGCCGCCGAAAATAACAAGCCAAAATGTTACTTTTACGGCCGAACCCATACAAAATTTAGCACGTGAAGACCTCTGCGCATGCGCTACCATTGGCGCATGCGCATTGTTAAAAACACCTAAAATTTGTAATAATGTGTCGTGACCGAGGGTCGTTTAGGGTTAGATTAGGCATCGTGACTCGTGAGGGTCGGTTAATTAGTGTTAGGCTTCGTGAGGGTAGTTTAATTAGGGTCAGGGTTAGGGTTAGTGTCGTTTTTGGATATACACAAATAACTTTCGGCCGCAGAAGTTATTTTTTGCGTTTCGACGCTTAAAAAATACTATCCAATTGCTACAGTAAGACGTAGACCTATTTGCATAAACGTATAACGTTCATGGAGATGGGACAGAGATCGTGAAACGAATGGGAACTATCATTCAATATTATGGACACCTACGCTGTAAGCCTACATTAATGTTCCTAGGGCTTATCAATATTTGTCGAGGCAATTATGTGTACAAAACACCAATCCGTTTATTTCAAAATGCTTAACGACCAGTTAAAGAAATAGGCTACGGTTTGTATCACCCTACGGCCACAAGTCACCATGAAACGTGCTGTGATTGAGGTTTAACTTCTTGAATCCCTACTCCATCAAACCAATGTTAAGCCTGTAGCAATTGAGTGGCCCCCATATACAGGCTATGTACCAACAAGGTTGGACTTTGGGCGGGTGTGTGGAAATTTCCCCTCCGTGGTTCAGACCGTCATCACCAGTTCCTGATCCCAGTCGTTTGGCAGCGATGTGTATGAAGATATGACCCATTAGAATTATAGGTACATTTCATCTGCTATAGGGTCTTACCACAAATGGGTACAACGACAGACAGCGTATACCGGTAACACACTGCGGTGTGCATTTTAAAATGCCATATGTCTAGAGATTTCTTATAGCAGCAGAATTATCGTTAATTAACCTTCGCTAACGCAGCAAATTGACCTGTCACTGAGAACAGTCATTGTGGTCTAATAAGGACAGAGTTAGTCAGAGAGATGTTAGAAACAATAATTATTCATCGCAGGAGAAAATTCCATTTGCATCATATATATTGCGAGTTATAGCCCAGGCCCTAAAATATCGCAAATTAGATTGTTGTAACCTGCTTTCTTTATTCTATCCATGATCTCTATGAGCATCTTTGTCTAGTGATTTCAACTACTAAGTACATAGCACAACATTAAGCTTAGATGGATTGATGCATTAATTATAGTTATTTTGTGAAAATTTATTACGTGCATTTGAATGGAAATAAATGAAATGTTCAAGCCACTCAATATAGCAATGCACAACTGAATTTTATTAACAGATACCACTTTTAAGAGTTTACTTTATTTTGAAGACACGAAGGACGTTCTCTCATGTGCAACGATATATATATATATATATATATATATATATACTACGAATGGTCCGGTCATCTAATGGGATAATGACGCGTTGTATAGTCCTGCTGACCATCAACTGAACATATTCATTCATTCATTCATTCATTCATTCATTCATTCATTCATTAATCCATCCATCCAAATCTTCAATCGTTACGAGCATTCATATGGCGCCAAGTTCTGGTTATTAATCACCTATGGCTGAAACCCCGGCTGAAAAGAATGGTCTTAATCGTCGAACGCACTTGGTTGTCTAACACACGTGTATATAAGCATATATGGATAATTCATATGGCATTCAAGGTATAGGCTACATGCTCATAAATTAACTTGTGTTCGGTGTTTGTTGCCGTCAGACATTGATGTTGTCACTCATGGGTAAATGGGGCTGGTACAGAAAGTGGGGTAAACACCTTGACGGGACGATACTCATTAAGTCCGGTTCGTGTAAGCCTATAGGCCTATCTAGAGAGAGAAAGAGAGAGACACTACGAAAATTTTTCGTCAACGTTTATAGTCTGGAAGATTCACAGTTGTCTTGGTCGTCGACGACGGCGGAATAAGACGAAACCGCAACGCCAACGTTCATCCGCTCTGTTAAACAGTTTTCCAGTTTTGAGGTTTCGTAGAAACAAATTACCAGAACACCGTCTGCTATTGGCGGACTCTGGGGTGGCCTCGATCATTGGCACCCTCGTCAGATCGTTGGCATCTTCTCGCTGGAACCCTCGCCCCTTCGTTGGAATCTTAGCCCGATCGTTGGCACCATCACCCTATCGTTCGTGTCGTCGTCAGAAAGTGACTCGATGTCCATATAACCCCGGCTCACTCGATCGTCCACCCTCAAATCCTCGACCAAAGCGACACCATCTTTACAGCTATCCTCTGACTCTCTGGAAACCGGACTCTGCCCTTCCTCGGACTATCCCTTCGACAACCCATTTGATTTGACGCAGCACTCGTGAATAAGCTGGGTCCCTGCGCTTGGCTTTCGAGTGGCGCTTTTGAAGTTTGGAGACTGCGATTACGAATACTGCTGAACCGATATGGGAGAAGGCGCACGAATGGCCTCGAATAGGTCAGCGGCAAGAGCCAGTGGCCAGCATTACCAGAAGGAGGGCAGGGAAACGGCGTTCTTGGACATGTCGAAGAAGTCCGTTCGATTTATTTCAAAACCACTTATCGAGCCAGGTAACAAGAAACCTTCTTTATCGATGCCATTTGTTCGATGGGGGTTACCTTGGACAGGGGTGGTAACCTTGAAGGGTGAGGTCACCTTGAAGGGTGAGGTCACCTTGAAAGGTGGCGTAACCTTGGAAGGTGGGTTAACCTTGGACGGTGGGGTGACTCTCGATGGTGTGGTTACCTCTGAAGGTGGGGTAACCTTGCATGGCGGGGTAAGCTTGGACGACTAGTGGAGCAACTTTTGACGGTTGGATAAACGGACTGGCGGTCAGAACATAAAGACAGTCAATAATTTAACTACCTATAACGGGCCAAAATCAACTACGTGTTGGTCTATTATAGGCTACGCCTCTCTTGACTATAACGCGGATTTTCTTTTTTCTGTCTCAAGAAAGGCTCACAAATGAAATAATTTAGCGATATGAAACTGTTTACAAAAGGTTCTTATGAAAACATCTACGTCAGCTTGACTATTTTCAGCACATAATTTACTTCGAATTCCATTACTTGGACTTCCTACTTTCAAATAGCACAATTGCAGACGTGGTATGAACGAATATGATAATCAGGCGGTTTTGTTGCAAGGCTGGTCGCTATATAAAAATGCCAAACGTGGCGTTATGAAGAGGTTGAAAAAGCTCTCCACTTTAAGCAAGCAAATTGACAATATTCATCGATTACATTGTAGAATA
Organism: Bimastos eiseni; assembly: GCA_959347315.1. Taxonomy (NCBI): domain Eukaryota; kingdom Metazoa; phylum Annelida; class Clitellata; order Crassiclitellata; family Lumbricidae; genus Bimastos; species Bimastos eiseni. The sequence continues at coordinate 4,886,159 of OY365822.1, forward strand.
ATTTTTATAAGATGAGGATTTTATTCCCACATGCACACAGTTGCCGTGACAGCAGAGAAACTTTCTGGCTGTTAGGCCAACCGTGTATATGTTTACCATTCACTGAACGCTACGCCTGAATTAGCCGACCGTGACTAAGCAACCACTGAGGTGGCAAGTAGAAGTGAGCAACCAGGTCGTTTCTTTGGTAAAGGCAATATCTGCGACGAATCTTTTGATGGCCGTAACATATTGTGAAGATTCATTTCAATTGACGTCTAGAGTGAATTTACACTTATATAGGTCATAAACGTGCAGTGTCTAAAGACAGTATCAGAAAGGGTGCGATGGTCTTGTGGCTATTGCTTTTGACTATATCAATCGAGGTCTCGGAATTCAAATCTCCACTGCAGAGAGGAAACGTGGCTAGAGATTTCTGCGACCCTTATTAAATGTTATCCAACTCAGCCATACAGAATACGAATAGTCCTATACTTAACAACACACACACACACACACACACACACACACACACACACACACACACACACACACACACACACACACACACACACACACACACACACACACACACACACACACACCACACACACCACACACCATATCGATGAGAACATGAAAGTTCTGCAGAAGAGAGTGGTTGGTTGTTGACTGGTTGCAGTTTAACGACACTTTGTGATAACAAAGATCGTTAGCTTCGCCCTCTTCCTTTATCCAAGCTTGAGACTGGCACTTAGGAGAGGACCAACTCGATTCATAAGTTTATTCTCGAGGACCAGTGAAGGCATTTCATTTCAACGGTCCTCGAGCGGAGTGAATCGTAGAGTAGGCCAACACGGAATTGAGACAGATGCATCTATTTATTATGTATTTATTAAGCGCCACTATTTACTGAGCTTAAATCGATGGCGCTACGATGTATTTTATTAGACATATCGTTCGCCGCTTATGCAACAGTTCGATTACCACCGTAGCATCATGCTTGCTGTCTCCCCGGATTGATTCCCCGGATTTTGGCCGGTCTTGGATCGGAGAACAACCTGACTAGACCCTGATGCTGACTTGATTTCGTATAGCGCAGGGAGTTGGATTATCTCTCTTCTAACGCGGCGTTTGGTGGCGCTAAGACATTTCTAAGAGTTAAGCCTACATCACATTCGTTCTCTCTCTCTCTGTATATATATGTATAAATATATATATAAATCTGTATTCGTATTAGGACATCCTGTTCTTACCGAGACTAAGAAGGCGAATAATTTACACGATTATTATTATGCAGTGCAGACTATGCTGTCTATGCTAGAATAATCGGAATAACAATACCAGACACAGGTCCGCGACAGCTAGAGAAATGGCCATAGGCAGGAAAGTCACGGGTCTGACTGACTGATATAAGTTTATTTAACGACGCATCCATAGCAACGATGATATGCGTCATCACGGGTCTTTGAATCTGTCTATATATAGGCTCCCTGAGGAAATGTAGTGCGGGCAAGGTTCGTACACCTAAAAAAAATCACTGGGTTCCGGGGCATTTAATTGTTCTTCTCAGCGGCATGCCTTGACAACCATTTGCTTCGGCAGAACTCTATTACTTCGGATTGCCGAGCCACTCTTGGCACACTCTATGTACTGCGAACTACAAAGGGTCTAGAATTCGAGAGGTTCGCCAACGCGCATATCATCCTTGTCATGGTACGTCGTCAAATAAACTTATTACACTCACACACAAACAGAAGTTCACCTTGTGTGGTCTTCGTATTGCGTGGCGTGTGGATGCAGTGAGACGGCGACCCAGATTTCAATGGAGCTGTTATACGGGTTACAAAGAAACCCCGACTGTAGCCAGTGTTGATAGAATTTACACAGGGATATGGATCGTATAGAGAGCTATTGATGAAAGGTACTCGTTGAAAAAAATGAACGAACGACGAATGAGAGAATAAATGATTGAAGAATTACTTGAAGAGCAGGAGAAGTATAGTTATAAGGGTGCGATCTGTTTGCGGCTAAACTTTTTTCAACGAACTTCACACATTAAAACCCTTTAGCGACTGGTAAAGAGACAGAGAATGAGAGAGAGAGCACGGGGATCGCTCTTTCTCTGTCAAGATGCTGCCGGACCATAGACTATAATTATAGCCTACATGTAGACGTCGCAGCTGTAGTTTCTCGCGTGATGCTGGCAAAATAACTAATCAGTGCTGGTGAAATTGAACCTCAGACAGCACCATCTGAGTAGATATCTGGGAGGGGCGCTATTTAAAGGATCGACTAAGTTACCATCGTTCCAGTAATTTTATTCGTCGAATTTGGTAAGAGTTTCTTTGCGGCTTGTTAACAAGCTTTCTTCATTGTTGCGTCGACATTGTTTATAAATGCACGCCAAACAGTCGTAATCGTTATCTCCTAACTTCTAAAGCACAAGTTGAAATTTAAGCGCGGGGCACCAGCCTATTTACAAGTAATTGTAGCCTGGGCTTGCGAAATATGTTTTCGTTGCTATCTATCATTGTCAATTGAAAGATAATTTAATTTCTGCTTAGATCCTGCACACAATTTTCTGTGACAGCCATATTGACGTCACCCCTCTGAAGGTGTGACCCAGTGCGGTCCGCATTCAACCCTAATCCGCCCTAGTCACGCCACTGAGTTAGAAAGGCATGGCCACTTGGCCATCTTTTGGGAGCTTTCCGCTCACAGGTACAGCAACAGGCAGTTAAGGCACACTTACAAGCAACAATGTCGTACATGACTTTCGGTTTTATTGCAACTCGCCGAGGAACATCACTGACATTGGGTCCAATACGCGTGATCAGTCGATTATGATCAGGCCCTCCGAGAGGAGCAGGTGGCAAATGCGCAGGGCCCGGCGATTTGAAGGGGGCCGTCATTTTTGCTATCTAAGTGACCCGTGGCTGCTCAGCTGCTGTATACGAGTTTCCAGAGTTTCTTTGCCTATGGGCCCGGAATTTCTCTGCTCAGGTACATGGGATTTCTCTGCTCAGGTACATGGAATTTCTCTGCTCAGGTACATGGAATTTCTCTGCTTTGTGCCCAGCATTTTTGAGCTTATCGGGTCCCAGAATTTCTAGCCTAGGTGGTCCAGAATTTCCCTGTTTATGCTCAGGAATTTTTCAGCCTAGGTGCCCTAAGTTCCTCTGTCTATAGGTCCGGAATTTCTCTGTTAAGGTCCCCATAACTTCTCTGCCTGAAGACCTGGAATTTCAGTCGGCGGGCCGCGGGCCAGTAGATTACTAACGTGAAATATCGTTTAATTAATAACACCATCGAATGTTGGCAGAACAATATCTAAGTCTTTCAATAAGTCATATACGGGATATTCGGTTTCTATCACCTTCTCGGTTCACGATTGCTACTGCATATACAAACATATTATACATACACATACATATATGCAATATATACATACGTACATGTACATGAATACTCACACACATTATATATATTCATATATATATATATATTCGTATATTATAGTATATTATATTGATATAGGAAAATTATGAATTTATGATAGGGCGTAAATTAATTGAAATTACAAATGGCGAACCACTCAGTAGTGTGAAAAGCAGATGGGGAAGTGTGAACTCGAGGTGAAGGACAACTAATCTCAACCGTGTTATTTTCAGCGGATACGCTTAGATATTATGTGTGTGCCGATTGCGGTCTTACCAATGCTGCACAGACTAGTGCGCAGAACGGGTCACGTGTTCGGGGCCCTAATTGTCAACCATCCAGACTGAAGTGGCCTCGAGGGGTAGGGTCCTAGCCCTACTGATTGTAAAGTTTATTTAACGATTCCCACTGGTGGCTTTTGGCTATTCATAGATGGGAGTGTGGCGAGTTCGTTGCCATTAGGGTAGTACGACGACGTCTGTTTAGGTCATTCACTTGGGAACTCAGAAGCAGAGTGATCGAATCAGATCCGTGTGTTGCAAGATTCGTCTGAAGTTGAAAGAGCGATTGAGGTAGGACAGCGACAGGGAACCAGTAGGACATCGATAAGGAACCAGCGCGCGTTCATCTGGTCTTTGTATCCTAATAACGAAATCGCTATATATCGATCTCTTATCGAGAGTCTGAGGTTCGAATCTGCTGCTGTTCTAAGAATTTGTGACGTCGGCCCAGAGGAGAGAGATCATTAACACCGGTCGTCACTTTGTTAATGTGATTGTTTTGTATTGTATTGCATTGTATAATTGTATTGCATTTCCGTTTAATTAGAAGATAATTATAGCTGACAGCACGCAGCCGTTTACATATATACGAGTATGCAGCTTGAGAGTTTGGTCACAGAAAGTTCTTTTAACAAGTTTTTAATGTGTCGAATTGTGGCGCATAAATATGAGTTCATTGGCAAACCTTAAATAGAAATATCGTCCTATTATCAGGAAGAAACCTTTGTCTAACACATGCTAAATGCTCCATAGAAGCCGTTAAAACGTACTTACATCATTCAATGCATTTTAGCCTAATTAAACGTTATTGGTAAAGTACATCGGTTGCGATGCGTTCTAATCTTGTAGAAATGAAGATTTGCGCCGTAACGAGAACATCGAGGTCCAACTCGCTCCCGATGATCCCTCCCGAGTTCCTGCCCGTCACAGACGACGCCAAGGCCTCCAACCAAGTCAGGTCTACTTCAACGACGCAGGACTCGCTCCACCCACCACCACCTCCGAACGGGCGGACCCGAGGGACGAACGGCCAGCAGGCCTCCGGAGGCCATCTCTCTCCAATTCAGGATGAGCCGTATGTTAGCATTCAGGCGGCCGATGCTGGTCTGGTTGGAGAGGACGAGACTAAGGGAACATCGGATGATGCCCCGGCTGACAGCATCGGAGCGAAGGTATCGGCCAACTATGCAGCTCCAGTTGCCCAGCGAGGACGTCTCTTTGCCAAGGTCCATAAGAGTAGGAGACTGGTCAAGAAGAATGGACACTCAAACGTCTCGATGACCAAGGTAAGCCACAGAAGTTTCTCTACTGCTACTATTAGTAGTTACTATTCTCTGTTAATAATGAATTGTAATTCGTAACATCAACCAAGTCGTTTGGTAGTGGGCCTAGTATGATGGATAACACGCCGTTGAGGAACCGGGTTCGATCCCTTATCTCCGTAAGGTTGACTAGTCCTTCTTTCGCTAGACGGCAGCGTTAGTTAAATTAGATGTATATATACCGTTATTATTATTATTATTATTATTACTATTATTATTATTATTATTATTATTATTATTATTAATATTATTATTATTATTATTATTATTATTATTATTATTACTATTATTATTATTATTATCATTATCATTATTATTATTATTAGCGAATGTAAGCTTAATATTTCATCATGTTATATGAAATTATATATATTGGACCCATCAGCTGGAACTGCTCTGTGCCGTTTACATGTATAATCGCCTGTGATTTACTGGCTCGGGTTGGGAACGCCGCCGGTAGTCTCTTTAAAAGTGGCGCCTCATAAATGTCGGATTTATAGGGCAGAGGGCATCCATTGGTTGTTCTCCAAAACCAAGCCATAAGTCAATAGTCAGAGAGAAAGAGGGAAAGAGAGAGAGAGAGAGAGAGAGAGAGATGAAGATATATATATATATATACCGCTGTATTATTAGTGGATTAGATTGTTGAAATGGCGTAGTGATTACTAGATCAGATGCGCTGTTATGTTGGTACTTTCAGTTTAGCGACACTGTGTGACAACAGAGATAATTAGTGTCGCCCTCCTTCTTTATCTAGGCTTGGCGCTGGCACTGTCACAGTGCGAACAGTGGAGGAGCAGGAGCTGCGGCTTTGCGCACTTTGTTACGAACCTTGAGACAATTTATCTTGGCCAACGCGTGACCTTATCGTTTCTCTCGAAGAGCATCTTATCTTTATCTGTATGTAGTCTTTGACTGCAAAAAAACTAGGGTCTCACATTACTTCACCCCATCTTGTCTTTTTTACACTCAGCGTCATTTGACTCTATCTTGCCTTATTTGACCCTCTCTTGATCCGCCATGACTCATTGAAGCGTATCCTAGCCTAATTTCAATCATTATCGTCATCTCCAAGCTTCTAAAGCGCCACTCGAAAGCCAAGCGCAGGGCACCAGCTTAATCACGAGCGCTGCATTGTTTGTACGGTGTCGTGCTTATAATTTTATCCAAGGTTTAGGCTAAGGCTAAATTAGGTTGATTACGTAGCCTTGATTCTGTTTACAATGCATGTCAGATTAACTTTCTGTTACCTATGTTTATTCACGACCAAATTACTTTCTTACATAATAATAAGCTTCTAAAAAGGTTTAACTAGGCCGAAATTGCGCTGGCTACCTTTTTCTGCATTGTAATGTGATACTATGTGCAACATGTATCTAACTTCGCTTTCACATACATTATCTAGGAAAGTTGTATTACATCTCAGTCGCACGACTTTCGTTAGCATATGTTAACATTCCTCGACATCTAAGTGTGTTGACTTTTTAACGCACGCAGTTTAAAATTATACACACGAATAATGATCAAAGGGAAGAACGTTTGATAGATGCACTAGCTATGACTACCCAAGAAAAAACACGCAGAATAAACATTTTGATAAGTGCAATTATTTATATAGCGCTGATTTCGGAAATGACGCGAGGCAGCTTAATTAATTCGTTTAAAACTGATGTAACGCCGCTCGTGAATAAGTTGGTTCCCTGTGCTTGCCTTCGCTCTCGAGTGGCGCTTTAGCAGTTTGGAGTTAACGATGACGATATATGTTCCAAGTTTTTAAGTCTTTTTTGGGGTGGGGCTATGGAGCACGACATCATATTCTGTGAGCTTCTGTGTGGACTCATTAGCCATATGCTTCAATGAGTCCAAACATGGCATTCATGGTAGATGCTCTGCCTTCTCTGTCTGTCTTTCTCTGTATCTGTCTGTCTGTCTATCTGTCTCTCTCTGTCTCTCTCTGTCTCTCTTGCCAACTGGAACGAGGCAGCGCTCGTGAATAAGTGGATGCCTTGGAATAGCTTCGGTGCAACTGTTGTGTAATTTTGAGTTTACGATTAAGGTTTTTGCCCCAGAGATTTGATGCTGATAGAGAGTCTTAGACTATGAACTCGTGAAACAATATGATTATATAACACGATTGCATATATAAAATAATAGCCCCTTCCATTGTAATGTAATGTAATCGAACATTGGTATAGCGCCGCTCAATTCACCAGCGCTGTCAACGGGCGTCAGTGCCTTGGCCAGCGAACAGGATCTCCGGAACTTGGGAAGATGGTGTGCTATGGTTGAGGGGCTCAGAGACCGTGGAAGACAGTTAGTTGCCGAAGATGAGAGACGAAGGATCTAAAATTACAGAGCACGAAATTGCGCAAAATATGACCATACGATAGAAGTTAGAAAACATCGATGGCGCAGGCGATTCAGAGGACTTGCTCAAGGTAACAATTTCGGACGAGACTCTAGAACCTTCCACGTTACAAGCCGACCGCCCTAACCAGTGTGGCGCATCTTTAACATATGCAGCACACCAGCACGACCCTACATAGCCTACCATGACTCATATTGCACTATAATTATGGAAGATGAAACCGTGCCCCAAATTCCAGTCTCAATTCGTGACAGGCTATTTTTTGTGAAAGGCAGCAACCGTGTCCACTGCAACGGTTAATGTGAAAGTCTCACGTGTTTCTATTGCGGCTGCTGTAGGCCCAGTATTGTCGCCTCGACGCTGCTAAATTTTCAATGAGGATTTGATGGAATGAGATGCTTCCCCACAGCTCGCCCAATTGAAAGGGCCGTCTATATATAGTCAGAGATACAAATCTCTTAAATAAACCAGCATAGGAGAGTGATCCGCAGTCCGCATGCTCTCTATCGCGCACCAGACGAGGCATTGGCCTACGCTCTTACAAGGGGCGTCAATCCCCTCTGAGTGATGGGGGCAAACCCCCGGTCTCCAGTGTTAGGAAGGTAAGATTCCCCCTAAGACTAAAAAGTATCCCACCTACCTAAAATTGGAGGCATTTGCCTCCGGACCCCCTATGTGGACGCCCCTGGCTATTACCGAAGTAGCTAACAGAGTCAGTAGCGATCGATGTTCTCTCTGATTTTTTAGAAAGTGTGCACAAGAAATTTTTGTTTTTGCAGCATATTATTAAAGGTTGACGCCTTTGTGCGCAGGTCCCGGCTGTATGCGATGAATATCTTTTCTCTGACTATAGCTAATAGCTATCATTAATATGATGGTAAAATTAAGACTAAGAAAAATCCCGTGTCCAAAGATAAATAAGGGAACGTATCAGCCAGGGAACCAAAGTTTACGGAGTAAGGTAGGGCGCAGCTGGTTAGGAGAAAAAACGTGTACGCACGCCAAATTCTTTTGTGCGCTGGGATCAATGATCCGTGTGCGGTCGCGCACATTCGCACAGCTTAGAACAGCGGCGTTCAGCCGGGGATACGCATACACCTAGGGGTACGCCAGCTATTGCCAGGGAGTATACAAGAAAAATTTTTTAATTAAAATTTCGTGCAGAAATAGATAATATTTTTTAATGTTTTGAAATGCCATATTTGTGCTTATTATAGTAATATTATAAACTTAGAAAAGGCTTACTACATAATTTTAGCATAATGAATTTAGCAGAATTCACTAATAATATTACAACCAATACTCTAATGCGAATAATTCATTCTAATTAAATAAATTACCAAAGAACGTTTTTGGCAATTTTTTTCTGATCGGGGTAGGCGTTTGCTCTCAAATAACTATTTAGTTTGGGGGTACAGAAAAGAAGGCTGGGAGCAACTAGAGGGAACAATAATTAGCGACAGTTTCAATCAGTAGGCCAATTTGTATGCATCAAATGTTATTCACGTCTGTCTCTTAACATTAACGCTAAACCAGCTACTCATTTGTGACGCACAACACGAATCATTCGTCGGCAGCAGGCAATACATTCGAGTGTTTGTACCTTTAAGAATTATTGGCCTCTTCACTTGTTGTTAGACTCTGCCGAGCTAATTTATTTATTCGGAAAATTAGCATTGGCTGATTTAATACAGTAGGTTACTTGGAACAGCTGCACAGAAGGCATGCATTCAGTCATCGGTTGACAATTATTTGACAAGGTTTCGATGAGAAAAGTAAACCAGGACGTCATCGTCTCGACGTGATACCATTATCAATGTCTGAAGGATTATTTGAATGCTTGTCAAATTAATTCTTGACACATTGCAATTCCATTGTACAATATCTATAACTAAACATACTCTATGCCACTTGGTTTTGTTTCGCCCGATAGTCTTCCCATAAACCTCCCCTGTTTATGTGCTCGTAAGAGGGTGGGAATATTTCCGCAAAGACAAGCATCGTCTTGCTTGATTCGTTGTTAACAACCCATCCACGCCAATTTCTATTGTCAACACCGAGTGAATAATCTCCACTCTCCTCACCAGACCTTCTCAGCCACAGCACACGCTGCGGCCAGCTCAAAGACAAGCTCGTACGCACTCTGCCACTTTAGCCATGAAGTCCCACGCTTAGCTGAATGAGGAGGGTGACGCAAAGGATCTTTGTAATCATATATAGTGTCCTTAAACGGAAACCACTACTTGTCCCTGCAGCTGAATCAACTAACTAGCTAGCCATGGATTGTACATGTGTCTAGGTGTGTGTCTGTATGGGCGTGTGGGTATTTCTAGCTACGTGCAAGTGTGTGGGGGTATGTGTGTGGGTGTATATGTGTGAGTGTATGTGTGTGGTTGTGTATGTGTGTGTGTGTGGTTGTGCGTGCGTGCGTGTTGCTTCTGATCCTTCGTACAGATGTAGACAGTTCGAATTAACCCAATTGAAAGTAATCCAATTTTGAACAACTCTGGTGTTGTTCCTAGCAATACGTGAAAATATTTACTGCATGCTTAATTTTGAGCGTCCCACCATAAATGAAATGGCTAACGGAATTTATGGATAGACTTCTTCACCTATAAACGCGCTTATACGAAACGCAATCGAAACGACTGAATGGTCGAATTAAGAGCCCAATGTCAAGGTATTCTATTCGCCATTCAACTGTTTGATTTGAGTTATCTCAACTCAGCCTTAAAGGTCTCTTGAAGGGCGGACGAGTGGGCTGAAGGTGACTTTGTAACTAAAGCAACTGGTCGTAAAAGTGTTGAAGCACGTTTATATTGACGCTGTAAGCAGCTTCATGTTGTTATTCAGGGTTTGAACGACGCGCCATTCCTGTCCTTTGCTTTCACCTTGCTGGGATTTATTGCCCATCTGCTTACCACCAGAGGTCCTTCCTATTTCTTTATCTGTGCTGCTAATACGAGATTCGACATGTGTTTGTTCTGTATATCCTAATTTTCCGGTGTTTGTTCTGAGTGACTATAGGCTTAGTCTCGCGATTGATTAGCCGTTAGCCCTCCCCAGAATTAACACTCTGGAATAACAACAACAACAAGAATAATAATAATAATAATAATAATAATAATAATAATAATAATTTTTGATTTTCGGGCTGTAGCAGTTTGGCAATAATAATAGAGTCGTTCCAGAAAACCGTATGTCTCTCTCCGGATATTAGTTTTATCTACTCGATGGATCAGTATTTCCCTCGAGTAAAATAATAATAATAATAATAATAATAATAATAATAATAATAATAATAATAAGGAAAATAATACTAATAGTAATACCAATGATAACAAAACTTCTAATAATAATAATAAAAGTAATAGGTAAAGGGGAAACCCTATTCAGCTCATTGTTAAAGGGCTAAAGAATACGATTTAAAGACATTCGCCTTGGAACTGAATTCCCATCTTTCGTTTAACCTTTGCTTCATTCGCTTGACCTTTGTTGTCGTTCGTTTGACCTTTGAAGGTGGAGAAGAAGAATCGTCGGTACTTCCGCGACATGTTCACGACTATAATGGACCTGAAATGGCGCTATCACGTCCTAATGTTCATCTCGGTCTTCATATTTTCCTGGCTCTTCTTCGGCATCGGTTGGCTTGCTCTTGCCTACTTCAACGGAGATATAAGCCGACCGGATAACGTCACCGACGCCAACATCTGCCTCGACAACGTCTACGACTTCTCGACGGCCCTTCTCTACTCCCTGGAAACGCAGACGACCATCGGGTACGGGTACAGGGTCATCGGACCCCACTGCCCCATGGGAACCGGTCTCTTGATGACGCAGAGCTGCATGGGGATTTTCATACAGTGCTTCATCACAGGGATCGTATTCGCAAAGATAGCCAGACCAAAACGAAGAGCTCAAGTGAGTTCAAACTACAGGTATTATATCAAGCTTAGGCATGTAATGATCGTAATAGGGGTCCTTAGAGTAATGGAAAGCATCATAGCAAACAGCTGAGGAACCGAGTTCGATTCCCGTATCCACAGTCGATAAGGAGAGCCTTGCGTTACTCCCATTCATGCAGTAAAAGTAACAGATGGCTTGTAGAGTAATGGATTATGACCCTGTGCTGAGGAACAGAGTTTTATTTTCCAACCCCCTATCAGCAAGGTTGACTGGTCCTTTTTCACTGGGCTTTGGCTTTGGTTTCATCATAGTTTTTCAATGTGTAAAGTAATGGATGCCTCTCTTTTATTTCTCTGGCTACCTAAAGTTAAAATTGACTCTTGCAATAGCTTGCCATCATTCGATCAGACTGCGGTCTGTCATTCTGAAAAAAAACTCAGATTTCTATATTACTAATATTTATCGTGAGTATCAGATTTCTAAAATGTTTCTTTAAACCTCAACTTCTACTTCTACTTCAACCTTTAAACTGTATACAGCATATACTGTTTTTAACTCTGCCTCTGCTCGCACTTTGGCAGTGCCAGTCCAAAGAGTTGATGAAGGAGTTGCGCAACGCTAATGTTGTCATCACACAGTGTCGTTAAACTGAATTCCCATGGTACTGTTTTTTAACTCCTTCAGACAATCGTGTTCAGTCAACATGCCGTCATATGCATGCGAGATGGTTTCTACAATCTCATCTTCCGCGTCGGCGATCTTCGTAAGACGCACATCATCGGAACGTCCATCCGAGCTCTCCTCGTCAAGAGCCGACTGACGAACGAGGGCGAACTCATGCCTCTCTGCCAGTACCCCCTCGAACTCGTCACAGAGTCGAGCATAACGGACAGCTTCGTCTTCTTCTTTTGGCCTGTCACGGTGGCCCATCGAATCACTGAGTCAAGTCCCCTCTGGAACCTCTCGGCCGAGTCCATGCTCTCTCAACACTTTGAAGTTATTGTCATCCTTGAGGGAACCGTCCAGACGTCGGGGTCTCTGATCCAGATCAGGACCTCGTACGTTCCGAACGAAATCAAGTGGGGTCAGCGTCTGACGCCGCTAATGACGCATCTAAGGGAGCGCGACGAGTGTGAGATTGATTTCTCCAACTTCCACAGCACGACACCGGTGTCCATGCCCGATTGCAGCGCCGAGGAGTACTCCCAGAGAACGGAAGCCAACCGGTTGGACCCGATCGAAACCGACTACCCAAGCAGCTTCACAAGTCCGTCGGTCCGGAACTGTTGCAATCCCCTTCGAAGAAACCTCTTAAACAACCGGCTTCAGACGCTCTTTCAGCGCAATCGAAACATCACAGCGCGGATGAAGTCGACGACGCGAAGTAAGAGCTCGACGAAGTACGAGGTGAGGCGTGTGGAAGAAATGAACGGGCCCCCTCCCTGCTGCGACAGCAACAACAACAACGACATCCCTCTTGTGCCACCTCCAACGTACGCCAGTTGCGCGAGGTCTCGTGGAGAAGGAGTTCCTCCTGAAGACCTGGATTCTCTGGAAACCCCCCAGACAAGGGTTACCGTTCACTGCGAATCGCAGAACATCGGTGAACCGGAAGAGAATCCGATCTGGTCAAGATTCGGTGCGCAAGTCAACCGGGCGTTTCAGACAAGCGTAGCTTAGTCAGCCTGATGTAATTAGCTCAAATGTTTCCAAAACCGTTTTGATTTGTTTGGCGTTCTAACCGTCGCGTCGCGTGCAGGCCACAGAACGAAGCCGTATACAGTATATATATATATATATATATATATATATATATATATATACTGTATATTATAGGGTGATTATTTTTACGACGTAGCTCTATTGCACGCGACGTCCTCTTGCGACGAAGCTCGGTAATGAAAGAGCTTAATGGTGCTAACTGTTGTATCCCTGAATTTCTAGGCATTATTTACAGGTCTGGGGTAACCATATTGTGTGAGAGCTCGTTGCGTCTCTGGATGTTACGCGACGCTTAACCCTTGTTAAGTTTCATTACGTTCATTACTTCCCTGTGATATGAACTGTGTACAAAGTGCCTTTAGAGTGGTGGGAATAATTTTTAGTGCATCACCATGTGTTCAAAGCTAGAGACAGTACAACGAAATACTAGGACGCAGTGAATAGAAATAATTAATTTTTCTTATTTTCTTCCTTGTATCGACCAACAGGCATTCCTGAACGTATATAATGACTGATTATGTGCATGTTTACAAAATGACTTGAGTGACACTTATGAAAAAATGACTAAGTGTTTTGAACTGATTTTTAGATTTTTGTAGGGTGATGCAATAATTTTTTTCCCGGCGCTGTAGTTTTTGTCGATATTATCTTGCACGCTATTCTAGTGGAAATACGAAAACGAGAAGACTCGAATTTGTTCTTACGGACAAAAATGAAGAATGTCTCAACCGTTTACCTATAAGTAACTTACAGACTACGTTTGCTATAATTGTGAAACTCTACACTACATCTAAGTGTTTATATTAGAAAATTGCTTTGTCTAAATCAGTGGTAGATTAAACGAATACAAAATTTAAAGCTGCGTTCTTTGTATTGCTGTTACTAAAGTTTTGCAATACTCTTTCAATATCGCGATAGTTTTGCTGGTCACGCATTACGTTTATAATCGCAAGATACCCGAAAACAATAGGCCCCCGTATGCTTTATGCACTACAATTTATATGGTTTCTCATACGCTCGAATAAATATTTAGAAATAAATCTTCGATCTGTTCTAGCGTTGAGTAAAATTAAATCGTTACCCTTCGAAAATTCCTTCGTAAAGCCTGCAAAACTTGGTCTGTGGACTCGCTTGAAAAATGGCGTTGAGGGAGTTTCTCACTTCCGCTAAGACGATAATAATTATGAGACCATAGACATAATTACCGAAGTGCTTAGCGGTCATGACGTCACGAATGACGCAATGGCCAAATTCAATATGGCTGCAGATTCATCTCTCTATGTTTCTTCACCTATTGCACCTTATTCATCTCTCCAATCCAGACGAGGACACTACGATCTTTATGTCAAACTGACTATATTGTCACATGATCCAGCTGCAGGGAACAGCCTCCCCTTTCCTCTTCGGAAGGAGCTGTTCTCTCTCTCTCCCCTGCGGCCTTCCGGAAGCGCTTGAAGACTTTCCTTTTTTTGTTTAGCTTTATGTTGAGTCGTGAGCGCCTCTGATTAGAGTTGCGCTATATAAGTACTCCATTACATTACATTACATGATCATGACTGAAATTTTTTGGAAGCCGTGCATTGCACTAACTGGTACGGCCGAATTGAATGAACTGCCGGACCTTATTCGCAGACACCAACAGTTTCGCTCTTCAAACACGACCGCAAGACTTAATTTATTTGTTAAAGATTTATTAGGACTGGATTATCCTGTTGTGCGTGACTCATATATGCCAAGTCGCGTTACAAATGGCAGTTTGATTATAACGTTATTGCTCTTCAAAAATAAACCTCAAGACTTATTTATAAGTTCTAGATTTATAATGACTAGATTTATAATGACTAGATTTCCTGTTATGCGCTTCTTGAAGGATTCATTGCACTATGGCGTGCAAAAAGAAAAGATTAACAATAGTATTTGTCCTCTTCAAAACCAACCTTACGACTTACTTTTTAAGAATTTATAATGACTAGATTTCCTGTTATGCGTTTCTTGAAGAATTCATTGCTGAGGCGCGTTAAAAAGGATGGATTAACAATAGTATGGAATTTTGTGCTCTTCAAACTCAACCTTAAGACTTAATTGTTATGAATTTATAATGACTAGATTTCCTGTTATGCGTTTCTTGAAGAATTCATTGCTAAGGCGCGTTAAAAAGGATTGATTAACAATAGTATGGAATTTTGTTCTCTTCAAACTCAACCTTAAGACTTAATTGTTATGAATTTATAATGACTAGATTTCCTGTTGGGTGCTTTGTGCAAGATTTATTTGATCAGGCGCGTTATAAACGACAGTTTAATTATTAAAGTAATTATGACGATCCTTGATGTGATCGTAACGGAAGCTATAAATAGAGAAATGACCGGAAACTTGTCCGTTTGCTATCAACGTGTTAAGTGACATGAAACAATCTTAAGTGTTTGACATTGAAACGAATGAGCCTCCGGAAACGATAACAAATTCGTGACTTGACTCATTTTATGAGAACACGTAGACCTATGTATTGATTCTCAGCTAACTGTCACTGGTTCGTTTGGGAAATTCTTCTCAATCAAAAGACTAAACCTAATTAAAATTAGAATTTAAAATAAATATTTCGTGTAGAAACGGATTATATTTTTTCAATGTTTTGAAATGCCATATTTATGGCATAGTTCTTTACATTTATGGCTGTGAGAAACCTTTTTGGTGAATAAGACGTATGTTGTATTGTATTTTACTGTGTCATATATTGGCGTAGATCGATCGATTAGCTTTGCCTGAATTCTGCCTCAAATACATTGCCCAAGCGATTCCCTGGAAGATTCCCCATAAATATTGTTGCAGAAAGTGTGCCAATGGCAAACTTAGCAAGCATTTCGAAATGCGTTGGTCCAAAATGCGATAAAAGAGTTCTTTTATAATTTTATTAATAGTCAGAAAAATTCGTCAATTCTGGTCGTAGCCTATATTTTTGGAATCGATAGATCCTGTTGACTGTGTCAACGGCAGTTGTTGGTAGTTTACGTAATCATACTCCACTCACCAATAGGCATACAGTCAAATCTTATCACTTAGGCCTATGACTTGCTCTCCAAGCCCGTCCTACCGTTATGCCATGTCAGACGGATATTAACTTACAGAGAAGGTTCCGTTCTTCTGCTTGTACCTGTAGATTCCTCTGCCAACACGCCGCCCACAATTGTAAGACCCTTATTTCAGTATGAGACCCGTACACAAGTCGTTACTTATGCCCATATAAATGCTGATATACGGTCTAATGGGGTGGGGGTGGGAAGGTGAGGTGGGGTGGGTGGTGATTGTGCGATAGCGTTATTTCGTGTGAAGTGTCTATCGAATTTGGAATCGCCTACTGCAAAAGCTCCGACTTTTCAACTCTTTATAGCAGGCCTACCCTTCATCGTCCTTGTCAAGACCCACAATAAAATCGGTTCGCACGGCAAGGTCTTTAAAAGTTATGCTAGTATAAAAATGCAAGTTCAGTTTTGCAAATGGTCGCATATGTCAAATAACTATACATATACCACGGCGGATGACGTGGCTCGTCGTTTGACCCTTCAACGACAAGCGTGTATACCTAGACTTAAATGAATGGGAAGGCTCATACAGCTCGTTGTTGAAGATAAATCGTGGTCTAAACGTCAACGGCCGCTGAAGTCAAAGACCGAATGACTCATGCCACGCAATAATATTCGAAGCAAACTCAAATGAAATAAGGCTCTTTGGAACCTAGGCCTTATTGAATAAGCCTACTATGAATATTTCAATCGCAGCCTACTTGAAACGACCATACTACAAGCCTCATCGTATGAACTGGAGTGAGGAAAAAGGTGAGCTTTGTTTAACGACACTGCGTGATTACAAATATCATTTGCGTCGCCCTTCTCCTTTACCCAGGCTTGAGACTGGCATCGTCAAAGTGCAAACAGTGGTAGGGTTCGAACATGGTGCGACAAGTGAGGAAACATAAGGAGATGAATTTGTCGATTAGGCCTACGATTAGGCACACAGACAAGTGATATTTATTCACAGTAGGCCAACAACTTCCTGGAATTTCTGTTTTAGTCGTTTGGTCGCCGAATAAACTAAATCAAATGAAATGAAATCAAATGTAGACCGACGCATGCATATGATGAATAAATGCATCCATATAGATGTCTGTACGTCTATCTATATATGCATTAATTCGTCTGTCATATACATTCATGTATGCGTGAGTGTATGTATGTATGTGTGCATGTATGTATGTATGTCTGTATGTATGTATGTATGTATGTATGTAAGTTTGTATGTATGTATGTATGTCTGTATGTCTGTCTGTATGTATGTATGTATGTATGTATGTATGTATGTATGTATGTATGTATGTATGTATGTATGTATGTATGTATGTATGTATGTATGTATGTATGTATGTATGTATGTATGTATGTATGTATGTATGTATGTATGTATGTATGTATGTATGTATGTATGTATGTATGTATGTATGTATGTATGTATGTATGTATGTATGTATGTATGTATGTATGTATGTATTTATAATTGCATGTTTTGCTTGTATAGCTTAAAAGGTCATCAGTACAATTAATGTCTCTGGCGATTGGGCCTGCGGATGTTGTCGCACTCACTGACCGAATGACCCAGGATGACTGACACATACAAATCACTCGCTTGGTTACTGCGCTACATGATCGATCAGTGTACGCCATTAGAGTTGGATGCGCTCCCATAACGCGTGAGGTTTGATGTCAAATGCCGTTGTAACCACGAAAAAAATCTTACGAAAACAAATATACGCCCAAGTCGTTATATTTTTTGTAGATCTATTTCGTTGCGAATTAGTTGAGGCGATGTATAATCGACATCGAACGTCCTGTAGGGCATCTGATGTCGTGATTTACTGCAGGGCACCGGATAATATCGTGACGCACTAGTTGGTACCAGAAGTCGTGACGTTCTGTATGGCACCAAATGTCGTGACGAACTGTAGGGCAACAGATGTCGTGACGAACTGGATAAGTTTTCCACTCCCCTACTTCTGCTTCATTCAATGGTCCAACACTTCTTTTCCTTCGGCAAAGAATCTGTACACGTTACAGTCGTCCTCAAAATTTTCTCGATTTCTTCAGAAAGTTTCGTTGAAAATGGAGAAATCTCGAGTAACACAGACAGTGAAATATAATGGACAATAAGTCCATATTTAAGAGGCTTCGTCGCAGCAAGATTGACCTCTCTATCTGCTTGGCAATAGAAATGATCAAGAAGTCCAGTTAGTAGGCCTAAGGCAGTGATTTTTATCATTTTAAATGCAAATGGTAAGAAAGTGCAAGTCTTCATTTTGATAAAATTTATCTAGGGATCTTCTCGGGCAAGAACAATGACTTGGCTGGCTGGTAATGTTTATTTATTTATTTAATTGAACGATTTTTATAGCACCCCATCAAGACATCTACTCAGAAACAGAGAAGCGACGAATCGAGTGTACTGTAGTGTGATGTAATCGAGCATTTTTTTTATAGCGCCCCTTCCAGACATCTACTCAGAGGCGACCTCTGGCTGGCCTAAATGACGACGAAAGTCACAGTGAACGAGCAAAAGGCGTCTTTTAACAAAACTTTGCACAGTAGGCTGAAAAGAGTCGCGGTGGTGGACTCACGCACAATCGTGGAGCCAACCAATGGATTCCCATCGACAGCCGATAGACGACATGGATGTGCAGAGTCTCTGGGCCAAGTTGCATCGATAGGGTAAAGTGACAGATGTCAAAAATACGGCGTGTGAGGCCCCCGATCTAAGCAGACCTTAGAAGACACAACAGTGGAATTAGCTAGGCTGTCTAAATGTCTATTCTTGCAACGATATGTTGAAACAGGGACTTAGGCCTACCCGCTCCTTAGTTCAAACAACAAGCCCGAACTGGTCGTGTAGGCCTACAGTTAGTCACGACACCAGCAGGACCCCAGATTAAGTAGTCATCGACTGTTAGTAGTGTTGAAGACTAATCATTAATCATGTGGATTCATAAATTTAAGTTAATAAATTTATTTTCGATTGATTAGGTTACTTCACCGGTAGTGGATTTATCAACACGCAGCGTTGTTGCAAAATTGGATAGGGAGAGAGAGAGAGAGAAAAAGACAGACACGGAGACAGAGAAAGACCGAAAGAGACAGTGATAGAGATGGAGATATATAGAGACAGAGACAGCGATAGATAACCAGAGACAGACAAAGAGAGAGGAAGAGTCAGAGGAAGACAGACAGAGACGCAGACAGTTGACGAGAGACAGAGAGAGAAAGGGTGAGTGAGAGACAGACAGACAAATGATAGACAGACAGACAGAGTGAGAGAGACAGACACAGAGACAGGGGCATACAGAGAGACAGACACAGACAGAGATAGAGAACGAGAGAGAAAAGGAGATAGAGAAGAAGATAATGAGATAGGTGGAAATGGAGATAATTTTCCTCTATCTGAAGTTGATGTTGCAAGACGAATGTCAACGGCGCAGCGCCACCTAGCGAATAAAAAAGCAACTTATGGATAGCAATAGATTATAGTGTCACCTGCCGAATTAAATGGAACATCGTCTCCTTTTTTTACAGCCATAAACTACCGCTTTGGTTTAGTGGCTATATTATATTCTCTCTGTTGGCATTACAGAATCTAAATAACGTTCATGACATATCTTTAAATGAAAAGTATGATAATTATTTGTGATCAAGTGTTTTAGAATGGATTGTGGCAACGTGGCATTGAATATACGTAAAGCACCCTTTGATTACATAGTGGCCCGTTAGCTCAGTTGGTTAGAGCGTCGTGCTAATAACGCGAAGGTCGTGGGTTCGATCCCCATACGGGCCACGTGTTTTGCTCTTTTAGAGAACCGGCATATCAGTACCCATTTATAAACCGCCTTATAAATCTATCGAAGTAATAATTGCGCAAGCATTCTTGCATGGTTCACCATATAATTTCACGTTCAGATGATGTCAAAGAAACTTTGTCTCAATTCGTCCAAGACTGCTTTCGATTGTGGTTTGGAGAGAAGCAACACTTTAAGCAATAGACCTTCCACTGCGATACAATACAATACAACTTTCATTTATATCGCGCTTTATCTTACTTGAAGAACGCGTTATGAGACAGTTCGTTAACATAGTAGGCCTACAAAGAGAAATCTGTCATTTTTTTATATGCAAAGCATATATTTTTATATTGTCAAAGCGGCAGATTTGTCAGACGACTAGTACTCGACGATGCTGGCAAATAAGCTCTTTACTTACTCCTTCAGTGTTCGAGATTTCTGTGTCACCCTCGACTCTTCCTCTCACCTTTAATGAACACATTTCGAATTGGACCCTCTTTCCTGTTCCTTTCATTAGTGACGACTGAGATCGAGCCATCATTGCCCCCTCTGTCTTTGGCACCATTATGCACGCGATCATTATGCGTCTAGACTGTTGTAACTTGCGCCTCGTTAAACTCACCAAGTTGTATTTATGTGTGCATAAATTAAATATATATATATATATATATATATATATATAGGCCATATATATATATGGGCTATATGTAAAGCGTTAACCATAAATAACTGAGATTTACGTGTAAAATTCAACAAATGAAATTCATGTGTTATGTTATTATTTATGTTTAACTGCTGCCGGACTAATCGGTGGAATTCCAAAATATGGCCACATCTCTTCCTTCATTCGTGAATTTCTCCACTGGCTCCCATCACCTCAACGCACTCGGTTCAAGATCCTCGCGCTGATGCGCAGCTGCCCCCTTGGCTCTGCCCCGCCTACCTTCTTGCGCACATTATCTAGGAATAATTCGAGGAAACATTGAGCGACGAAGTACAGTCCTACAGAGAGCCAGAAGAGGAAGAGTGACGTCATAAGGTCATCATTAAATTAACGTCGCTGCTACCACGGAAGATATTTTGGTGCTCGTAACCATGGCAACGATTTAATACTCAGCAGCCTAACGAATCAGCCAATACGATCGCGAGACGGGCGTGTCCGCTTTAGAAAGTGCTATAAATTTGGCGTGTGTCGAATCGACTGCAGTTCAAACGACTTATCGCAACTGGTGATGCATGGATGCGTGTTAATAGACTACTCCAAGTGATCATATTTATGTCCTATATAGTCCATATTGAATCAATATGATGATTTAGCTGTTCGTTATAATTATTGCGGGTATATTATTGTATATTGCGCCAAACAACAGTTTTGTGCCATGCAATGTATAATTCCTTAGAGGGTGTAGTTTCAAAACATTATAGTGCGTTGCTCGCCGTTGTTATACTATACACAGTCAGCATAAACTTAAGAGTCATTATGGACTGCAGATAGAGAAATCGTCATACATACATACATACATATTATTGAAACCATTATATGGTATCTTCAAGTACTTTCACAAAACCCTCCAAAACTTTCTTTACAATAGTAGGTGAACGCATAAAATTCGAAACTGCAGTAAGACCGAAAAAACGGGTATACAAGTTCAAAATGTCCAATAGCCGTGATAGTAGGGGTTATTCTAATAGCTATAGTTAAACAACTATCTCGCACATATTCAAAGCGCCCTTTGTAGCGGCATGGCTGTGTTGCGGCGCTTTAATACTACTACTACTACTACTACTACTACTACTACTACTACTACTACTACTACATACTAATACTAATAATATTAATAATTTTATAACTGGGGGGCCGGTGCCCTCTGCTCCCCGCTTGTTACACCCCTGTATGCGTTGATGCGATTTTTCACATAGGCCCAAATTGGCGGTTTTCGCATAAATTGCCGAGTTTCGCATAAGTGGAAATTTTCGCAAAAATGTCTGAATTTCGATCATTGCTGACAATAGCCATAATTGATTTGTCTATATACAAGCACATAGAGTATAGAGGCTATAGTTTTACCAACCATACGACGTAATTGTTGATGACCGATGAAGACTGATCAGTGATGACGTACATCCGGCTTCATTATCGTCGCTCGTGTTTACTTTCAAAAAATCTTGCTTGAGTAGATTTAGTCACAGACTTCATAATAGGCCTATTAAGAAGTCTATGATTTAGTACTAAGTCTATAGCATAGACTAGTAACTCAATAGCTGAATGTAAGGGTGCTTGCTGACAGGGTCATGTCAGTCGCCATTGGAAGCTATAGATAACGACCCAGTCAAATTCCATTCCATATAGATACTGGACACCAACACTAGTTTTTCGCATTCGGTGTAGAGCGAGTGAAAGAGTGTAATAGCCTATTAACCTAGCCTGTATATTAGCTGATAATATTAAAGTATATTAAAGTAAACAGTTGCTGTAATGTGATACAACAATCGAACATAGAATCAGGAGGTGACACATGACAGCCATTATTAAATTAACGTCGCTACAATCACGGAAAATAGTTCGGTGGCTTTAAGCATGTAACCATAGCAACGATTTAATCATCAGCGACGAAATGTAGTTTACTAGCCAATATGAGAGATGAATGCGCATGAATGCTTTAGAATAAGCAATAAATCTGTCAAGTGTAGAATCGTCTGCAAGCATTTCAAACGTCATAGAGTAACGAACCGTTCAGTATACGCCTATCCGAAAGTCGTGAGTTGCCATATTTCTTTCGCGTCATCTTCAAAATCGAAGAAATATGCCTGAACGAACCGTTCAAACGTCTTATTTAAATGAACTGACTGATCGACGTTGACTCATAGATCAACGGATTATAGAGTCTGTTAGGCTATATGACGTGTCATCCGACAGTAATGAGATGTTATGACGCACATATTTTCCTTCATCTATAGTCTTCTAAATTCACAAATAACACCTCAACCAACATCAACAACTACAACGTAATTCGACTGTCATAATTGGCTTCATATGAGACCCAATTGGCGCATATCCTAAATTCATCTGGCCTTTGCCAACCATACGCTTTATAAGATATCCATGTGGCGTCTCTTTGTTACCAAAGCCATATTTACGCCATATAGATCACATTTGGTCAACATACCATGTCTTCAGTCCAGTCTGAATCAAAATGATATTGCGTGTCCAGTTGCACGATAGAGGAATTATTAATTTTGTTCGAATTGCCAGTATTCATATCCTGGATGGCACCAGATGTGGAAATAAAGATATTTTGCCTAGTTGTAAGCCTACCATGACCTATTGTGAAATAAATGGTTACGATGTACTATAGGCGACGTGTCATTTACGTATTTGATGACGTGTTACAAACATTTACAAATTCACGTGTTGCTTTCTGCCAGAGGCGCCAATCCCCTCTGAGTGATGAAGGCAAACCCCTCTGTCCCAGGTGTCAGAAAGGCAAGACATCCCATTAAGACTAAAAAAATGTCCTCCTACTCTACCAGAAATTTTAGGCATTTGCCTACGGACCCCCTGTCTGGACGCCTCTGCTTCCTGCAAAAAACGAGGTGAAACCAGAGTTTGAAATTAATTATATGCCAGATTTTTCAACTTGAGTCCAACCCGTATGACCAACTGCTTTCCTCTGGATACCCACTCTTTCACGTGCAGCTGGAACATTTCTCATATTTTAACCTTGCCATAGAATATAGCCCTTAGCCAGTAGGCCTATAAAGAAAAGTGTACATTTTCTGCAAACATGGCACTTTATCCAGTTGCAAAATATAATATCTCTGTCATAAAACTAGGAGTTAGCCTATAAAGTAAACCCATGGTTCGCAATTCATGAAATATTTGCCTTTGTGAGTCGATCAGGATCAAGACATTGCGTCATTCTTTTGTTGTGGTCTTATAATTAATCTGTCATCGCGACCTAAAGAACCTTCATCACGTTTTCTCTGTAAAGGGCTTAAGAATAGAAGAGTCGTAGGCTCCCCAACACAGACAGACAAACTGCACCTGATGAAATAGGTATTACAATACACAGGCCCTAAATATTGCCAGGATAGAATGAAAGCGGTACCCAATAGATGTGGGATAAATGCAAAGCTTAAGAAGCTACCATCTTTGACAAATGAATCAATTCGATTTTAAAGGAAAGTACGAGGCTCAGAACAGAACATAATGCACCAAGCGCAGGACATCGCTAAATAAGGAAGGCCAAACTACTGCTTCTTTGGCACCTGACGGCGATTGAAATCCACTGCCTATGAAAGAAGTAGGCTGCAATGTTGAAAACACAAATAGAGAACCAGCTTATTCAAGAGCTTTGGCCAATAATGGTCAACGACATTGAATTTGTTTACTAAAAATTCAGCGGTTTCTTAAATTTAAGTCAGAACTGCGCCACTGCCGGTCCCAACTTAAGCATGGATAAAGGACAAAGGCGTCAATAGGCCGATTGCTTTTGTTATCACGCGGTGTCGTTAAACTGAAGCTACTGAATTTTAGTCAGCGAGTTGTACGAGTTGGAGCTCAACTTAATTATTGTAAATTTAGCGTCTCTGTAGGCACTACATGCACATTGCAGGTCATGACCTTTCTTATGTGGTCAAAGAATTTGAAGTGATTCAAGCAACTGAACGAGGTTCAAATTCGCTGCTTTTTAACTGCAGAGAGACGTTGCAAATAAAGTCGGTGATCTTTCCTCTCTTGGCCGCCAAGGTAAGAAGTTTTAGCTGGCCGTGTATTCCTTGTTGATGACTGAAACTGAAAATGACCATGTCGCATGCAATTTACTCGTTCATCTCTCATCGGTCAAACTTCGACAGGCCAAGTCACGTGACGGGCACCTGGGCGGTTGGTCACGTGCTTGATGACGTCATCTGACCTATTTTGAGCGAGAGAGGGAGCGCTGGAGAGGCGTTGTCGCTGTCGTTGTCGATGTTGTTGTTCGCTGTTAAGTAATTATTTAAGTTTTGATGAGAATTTTCGTAGTTGTTCGGCCGACAGATTGCGATTACGAGACAAATGTCGTCGACCGAAAACATTGGCAGACACGATGACGTCTTAAACGGTTCGTTTCGCTAATGTTTCGTACCACACCAAAACAATCAACGTTTGTATATTATTATGCGAATTTATATGTATTACGTATGTATGTATACATGCATTTATAATATACAGTTAGATCGCAGATTTTTTAACCATGAACTCGAGATCATTATTCTGTGACACTCTCCGCTTGTTTATAAAATGGCCGTGGCCTGTATTTACTGTAGAAATATGTACGAAATTCTCATCCCTCCCCCGTTAATGTGAAATCTGAGATAATGTTGGGGGTTTGGGTGAGCGATTTGGTGCCTGCTGGTTTGGTGGTTAGCTATTGGTGCTCCAACACTTGTTTTCGAGATTTATGTGCCGTTCATGTCGCGGATCAGACACTGGATGCCTTGAATATAATCTGGGCAAATACTTAACAGTGTCTGTCTATTTTGGCCCCTTATAGCTTACTCATTCAGTGGATGCATGAGTGTCTCCTCCTTTCTCTAGGCTTGGGACTAGCACTGCCAAGTACGGCGGAATTTGACACATTATCAGTGAGATATATATGGAATCGACAAGCATTAGTATTAGGTTCACCTGTATGTATTTGTTACCTGTGTGTGTGCATGTATGTGTGTGTGTGTGTGTGTGTGTGTGTGTGTGTGTGTGTGTGTGTGTGTGTGTGTGTGTGTGTGTGTGTGTGTGTGTGTGTGTGTGTGTGTGTGTGTGTGTGTGTGTGTGTGTGTGTGTGTGTGTGTGTGTGTGTGTGTGTGTGTGTGTGTGTGTGTGTGTGTGTGTGTGTGTGTGTGTGTGTGTGTGTGTGTGTGTGTGTGTGTGTGTGTGTGTGTGTGTGTGTGTGTGTGTGTGTGTGTGTGTGTGTGTGTGTGTGTGTGTGTGTGTGTGTGTGTGTGTGTGTGTGTGTGTGTGTGTGTGTGTGTGTGTGTGTGTGTGTGTGTGTGTGTGTGTGTGTGTGTGTGTGTGTGTGTGTGTGTGTGTGTGTGTGTGTGTGTGTGTGTGTGTGTGTGTGTGTGTGTGTGTGTGTGTGTGTGTGTGTGTGTGTGTGTGTGTGTGTGTGTGTGTGTGTGTGTGTGTGTGTGTGTGTGTGTGTGTGTGTGTGTGTGTGTGTGTGTGTGTGTGTGTGTGTGTGTGTGTGTGTGTGTGTGTGTGTGTGTGTGTGTGTGTGTGTGTGTGTGTGTGTGTGTGTGTGTGTGTGTGTGTGTGTGTGTGTGTGTGTGTGTGTGTGTGTGTGTGTGTGTGTGTGTGTGTGTGTGTGTGTGTGTGTGTGTGTGTGTGTGTGTGTGTGTGTGTGTGTGTGTGTGTGTGTGTGTGTGTGTGTGTGTGTGTGTGTGTGTGTGTGTGTGTGTGTGTGTGTGTGTGTGTGTGTGTGTGTGTGTGTGTGTGTGTGTGTGTGTGTGTGTGTGTGTGTGTGTGTGTGTGTGTGTGTGTGTGTGTGTGTGTGTGTGTGTGTGTGTGTGTGTGTGTGTGTGTGTGTGTGTGTGTGTGTGTGTGTGTGTGTGTGTGTGTGTGTGTGTGTGTGTGTGTGTGTGTGTGTGTGTGTGTGTGTGTGTGTGTGTGTGTGTGTGTGTGTGTGTGTGTGTGTGTGTGTGTGTGTGTGTGTGTGTGTGTGTGTGTGTGTGTGTGTGTGTGTGTGTGTGTGTGTGTGTGTGTGTGTGTGTGTGTGTGTGTGTGTGTGTGTGTGTGTGTGTGTGTGTGTGTGTGTGTGTGTGTGTGTGTGTGTGTGTGTGTGTGTGTGTGTGTGTGTGTGTGTGTGTGTGTGTGTGTGTGTGTGTGTGTGTGTGTGTGTGTGTGTGTGTGTGTGTGTGTGTGTGTGTGTGTGTGTTCCTGCACATAGAGACTGTTGTCCCCTTGGAATTCATGTCTGAATATCTGTGACAACTTGATGAGTATCTAACTTTGCACACACACAAATTGTTTGGTTGCCCACATTGGTATTTGTATTATACATGTGTGTATGAATCAATGAAACTTGATATAGCACCTCATCAAGAAATCTACTCGTAGGCGCTCTCTGCTCTAGCCTACACGATGTGACATGTCATTTCAACAAGTGTTAAAACAGTTAGCAAAACAGTAAGCTTACACAGTAAGCTGAAAGGAGTAACCAGTGGTGGGCCCACACCCAACAGTGGAACCATCCAGTGAATTCCCATGCTTGGACGACGTGATGTATGCATGTTCCATGTTTTTCTAGAATATGACGCAGTGCATTTGGAATATCTCTTGCATGTGTTGTTGTCAGTCTAAGTGGTATTAAAGTTCACCAAAAGCAGCTGATACAATGAACAGATAACAGTTACATCGGGTGATGATGAATCGGCATATTACGAACTAAGGTGACTCATATTCACCACAGCTTAGAACTAAACAAGCGTTCCGTATCGTTAAAGTTGTGATTTAATAATAATTAGGGTTGGCTTACGGTTGACTGATAATGTTATATAGATTTAGGAAGGTATCATGGATTTTGACAGACTTGTGATTGTACGATAGATTATGACTTAATAATGATAAATGCATGAAACTATAGATTATGTTGGAAATTTGTATAGATTGTGATATCAATTATGATAGATTATGATAAACTTATGATGCTATTATGAGTATGACAAATGATTTCATAATATTGAGTGTTGTTTGAAAGTAATGATTGCTTTTACTGATCAATTTCTTAATTAAAACTGCTAATGAGTAAAACTTTAATAATTAGACTATAGAATAGAATAAGTGTTTAACTTAAGTGGCTTGCTAGGTGCTTTATAGGAAAATGGCCTCTATGAGGATATAAAAGTTTCTACGTGGGTCATGTAACACAGCATACAACAAATTTATTGAGGTCTTTATGTGTGGACCACTTAACTTATTCTTCGATATGGACTGTGTTTGTGATGGTGGCCGGATTAAGTTTCTTCAGACCTAGTTCTTGTGTTGTTGGCGTTGATATGTAGGTCAAGTTGGTATTTTGATAGCAGACTAAGGTACAACAAGTCCCACTTATGATTTGTCATATCCCTTGTTCTATCACTGGGGAACTAAATTTCATATCAAGCTTCGGCTGTTGTGGTGGGCTCATGCAAGTTGGTGCAAGATTTTTGAGCCTTCTGTTCCCAAACCAACTGAGCTGTATTCAGAACACTGTCGGTGGGAAGATAGAGGGTGAGGGAGATGACTGGCCACCTGCCCTCGTATGCAAGGGCTAAGAAAATGAAATGGAAGTTGCTAACAATTTGTACCCATGGATATCTCTCTGGCTAGCTCAAGTAGCCGCTCATCTTTTCCTTCATGTTGTGACGTACTACCAGGAAAACGGTGACTAAGGTTGTCTAGCTGTATCATTTCCATACATAACTTTTATCCTCATGTAGTCAAAATGACCTGCTGCAGTTTATACAGAAATGGGTCATCAAAAGGTTTCTATGTTGAAGTGGCCTTGTAATAGAAGAACTCGTCTAGTCGTTGAAAAGCAATAAATAGGCTGTGTATGACTTGGCATGTTTTATATGGGAGTAGTGACATGAAAATGGTTTCTTCTGTCTTTGTGTTACAGTGAAGGTAACTGCATATTAAAGGCCTGATTTTTTTCTTTTTTACCGAGCCTGGGTTGGGAACACTTCTGAATAGTTATCTTGAAGAAGCGCTATATAAATTGCACTGATTGATTGAAATCCATAATGAGGTTTGCAAGTCTTATGGGTTGATTCAGGGAAGTGAAATTGTTAACCCAAACTCCATGGAATCTTGCTAAAAAAAATGGAGAACAATTATGCAATACAAGTTTACACTGTTTTGAATGCATGTATTTAGTTACTTGTCCTGGTAAAGACAAAAGCTTTTGCAGAATAAATTATGGATGAGATGATAATTATGATAGTATCGTCCATTTATGCACAGAAGTTCCCCGCTAAAGCGAAGTGTTTATTCTATGCCAATATCAAATGCCTGTTTGCAAGATGTTTATAAATACAACCTGCTGTAGATAACAATCTTGTTTATTTAATGTTTGTTGATATTGTTTTTATGGGAGCTGCTAACAGCAGTCTAATGAAATAATTTAATAACATCTTGTACATTTTTCTTGTGTTGTTGTAAATTAACATATCGCCACTATTTAATATGTTCATGCACACACTTCTCTGTTGCCTCTATTATATTTATCTCAAATGCTGATCTGACAGATGTGCTTGCATGGGCTGTTGTTGTTTCCGGAACTTGATATATCAGCTGGATAGATTTCAAATCTGGAAAGCTTAAAAACAAACTTCCTGCCACCATTACCAGGTTCACATTAATATAACTAAATGTAACAGCATTGATACACAAATGGTTAGTACCTCTATTTCTGTTTTTATTATTTTAATTATTTTGAATTTTAATGAACCTAATGGCTGTGTTCCAGATTCGTGGGAAGAGTTGACCTTTAGGAGTCAGAGGAGCAACGTCTGTCCTCCGTCTTCTCCGAATGCCCCCTCACAGAGCAGCTCCGTCATCGAGCGGTTGCTCCGAGATGCTCAGAGAGAATCGTCACGGTCAACATCGTCAAATGTTGGCAGCGTTGGTTCATGCTCTGCCAGGTATTTAATCAATCCAATCAGTTGACTAAGAACATCTGATCAATCAATCTGTCGATCAGTTAACTGAGAGCATCGTAGCTTTTACTGGTGCAGGCAGTAATGTACTTAAAGGGCACTAGTTATAGTAAGTATGTGAAGTTCTTGTAAGGCGCTTAAATAAATTGCCATATACAGACAAAAATACATGCGTGTACTTACAGGTTCATAAAATGGTTCAGTCAGTCAAGCATTGATTCTTTTTAATAGTCATTTTATTAATCGACCAATCAGTCAGTGAAAGATATTGATGATTTAATCAATCATTAATGTATTTGTTATCAATCACTATATATTCAAATCAGCCCTGCACTGGACAACCTTCTGGAATAATATACTAATGAAGTATGTACTTTTTCGATGAAGATCGTTCACTAAATATTTTGAAACCGTTTTCACTTGTCAGACTGACGTAGATCAGGTTGATAGCCTGTTATTTTGTCGAGACGTTTAACGCGTTCCTGTGCAGAATTGCTTAAAACCTTCAAATAATGATGTGACTTGAAATGTGTGGTTGCTGATAAATTTAAGAAAGTTATGATTTTAAATTGTAGTCCTCGAAGTGGTCAAAGCCTCAGCACCGATGCTCCACCAGACACTTTTGAAGTCAGCATGATGCAGGTTTGTACTCTGTAATAGATAATTGTGATTATAATTGCTATTCTAATTTCTATAGCGCCGGTGTATAATGCACTAGGCATCAATCATTGGCAAACCCAAATATCCCATAAACAAGTTGATGTCGAGAAGACCAATTGCTTAGAGCTAGGAAGACAATCTTATGATTGAGCCACAAAATGTAAAATGATCAGTTGGGCACCTTGCAGGCCGCCATATCATTAAGTTGAACTGTTAAATGTGTTATCGCCAGTTACTAGTGTATCAAATGATCTTGCTGCTTGCTCCTTACACCGATGACAACATGACCGTGTTATTCAACAGGCGGACAATATAGAGCGAAAATCATTTCTAATTAGTATGCTGTACTTTTAAATGTACTGTACGCCAGAGTGTAGAAATGCAGTAGGTTCAATAAAGAACATACTTATTTACTAGCTTACTTGTCAGTTTTAATTAATAAACGAGTAATTATTAATTGTATTTCCCATGTATAAGATGAAAAGCTGTGTACATTGTTCTCGGTTTCACTGAATCCTGTTGATGTCTAATGTTTTAGGGTACATTTGGAACGCCGCCACTCTGTGAACCATCCAACGAATGGGTCTGGGATTGGTCAAGTAGACCAGAAATTGTGCCGCCCTGGGCCAGCGCAGTGAGTATGTCTTCCTGTGTTGAAGCATATTGTTTACACTGAAAGTTTTCCACGGAACCCTTGTCTTCAACTCACGGAATCCAAGCGTTCTGCGGAACACAGTTTGGAACGATGCTCCAAAGGATAACTGCCACCTTTGTCAGTGCAAATAAAAGTGTAATTATGACAATAACAATTGCAATTACTGTGATAATGACAATGGCAATAACCATGATTGTTTACAGCACAAACTGCAGCCATTTAAACATCCTGTTTCTCGTCGACGTACTTACAGCATTCGTAACAGTCGCCTGATGCAAAGTCTGATGGTTTCAATGGAGAACTTACCACTGCTGATCATCACGCACGCCTGCACATTTATCCTTGGTGCCGCTACGTAAGTTGAAACCACGAATTTTACACCGTGAATCGTATTGTTAACACTGTCATTATATAGTGTCTAGTGAAATTGCAGACTTAATTATTTATTCCAGGGATCAGGAAAGGGTGAACCAATCTGTGATCACCCAAGACCATGTTCGGTGTGGGTACACTTTGGTTTAAATAAGGCGCAGTGTTACGCTGAGTCACATTCTATCTGTTGACGTATTGAATTGTCTACTTGTTGGTAGGGGGTGTTCAAATTCCCACCCATGCAGTAATTTTTTAGAGATTTATACTCCATCTGTTCCTCTATCCGACTAGGTTATAACCAGTACAGTGACTGTACACTGTCGATGGGGTTAAAATTGCTCCAAAGTGCGATTAGCAATTGGTTAATAATGAATATATTAACTCACTAATTTACTTCTAGAGATCAGAGAAGGGTGAACCACTCTCTTATCACCCAAGTGCATGTGCGGTAGGGGTACATATCGCTGGTTTGAAAAAATGCATTGTTGTGCTGCGTCTCATCTTGTCTGTTGCCGGCCAAGATTGTCAGAAAGTCTCTATTTAGATGTTTGGATATTACAGAATAATAGTACAGACTTGCGACAATACGAGGCTCATTGTCGCTGGTTAGAGTGCACAACAATGACAGATCATTTAGATCTTAGTCCGTTCCTGACAGATCATTTAGTCTCGATCATTTAGTCTTTTACGGGCAGATCATGCACTCCATTACTGACATATCATTTTGTCCAGATCATTTAGTCCTCTATAATTGGCAGATCATTGAGTCCTCACTGGCAGTTTGTGTATTCCTTTACTAGGAAATCACTTGACCTTGCACTGGCAGGTCAAATAGATCTAAAATTGTTAATAGCAGCTGATTGATATTGGTGTGGCACAGTGGCTGATCGGTTAGAGCAGTCAGCCCGTAACGTTCAGTGTGTGCTGAGTGCACGGGTTCAAGGGACCTTGAGCAAGTCCTTTGCGCACCATTGCTCTGCAGTACAACTGGAATTGCGCCGTCGAAGAGTGTGTATACACTTCTCAGCAAAAGATGTTGGAAGAAGGACGGTATCAAATTTCGGTAATAATAATAATAATAAGGGATAACTGTAAAATCAGTATTTCAGTTCAATGCTGACCAATTCACTTGTTATGTTTCATACTTTCAGTATGCTCGTTATTCTGAAGAAATACTACAAATATGCGGCTGCCGCTTCGTCCGCTCTTGATTGACATCTCTGCCATTTCACTTCCGACAAACCAGTGCCGCCGAGTCTACAGCCGACTCCACCAGTTCACCATCATTTAGTGACTTTCCGTTGGCAGCTGATACCAGTCGACTAACCATCTCGAGCTTTTGGCTTTTTACTGTCTCAAAATTCGGTCTCTAGAAAACCGAAGAACTTGCCTTTCTCTAAAGCACACATCCAGTGACCAAGCTTCGATATTGTATGCACATTACGCAATTGGTACATTTGGTGATGTCTGGTCTGCAGTAATTATGGATGATTTCTTTTGAGTTTTGAGGGTCAGAACTGGATATTTATGTTGTGGTGCAAAAGTATTTTATGAAAGCAGTTAAACACTTCTCTAAAGATACGCGCAGAGCATCAGTTTAATCATAAACACTAAGCTTGGGTGGGTAGCATAACTGCCTTCGTGAATAAATTCTAGAATTAAAAATATTATGGATGTCCTTGATTATTAATTTGAATACTAGTGCAAACAGAGTGAAAATGGATCGATGCTAGAGTTTTAGGGGATGGATGTTGCTTACTTTCGATTATGTGCTTGCTGTGTGAGTTGGTTCTGTTTCGCTGACGTTTTATTGTGCAAGCATTTTGAAGGTGCATGGATAGAATTTTGAAACATATAATGGAGGATGGATGCAAAGCTGTCAAGTGTAGTTTATATGGTTGTAGTGACATTTGGTGTACACCTTGTGGGATTTGTGAATCTATTTTACAAATGGGGCAGAATTGTTGGAAAAGAGAGCTGTATGTTGTGGCCTGTAGCCAGATGCGTAAATTAGTATAAAGCACATTTTGTCCTGTAACATGTTATGCCACCCTTCTTACATCATTTAATCGGAATGCTCGAAGACGTCGTTTGATTAAGAACCAGATTGCTGCAAACGTTCACATTTACTGGCAAAGTACAGACGATCATGTGTAGTGTAAATGTATGGATGAAAGAACTTGAAAGTTATGCTACTTTTGGCAGAGAATCTGGATTTACTTAATCTCACATCAACGAAGAACTGTGAACAAGACAAGATCCAAGTCCCAAGGCTAAAAAAACTGATGCGTCGAGAGTCGGCTACAAATATAAATAATCAACTGTCAGTGAACATTCTTAGCATATAATGTGAACACCATCTGCAGGCACCATTTGTAAGAGTGTTATGTGGCTTATAAAAAGTGAATCATTTGTCTTGACTTATGATTTCAATGAAACCCTGTTACTTCTCTGCAGTTATGTCTGATAATGCTGGACATTACTGTTCCCTGAATTCAGCATTATTATATCTGTGTGGCGATAAGCTGTGGTTCATAGACAAACATATTTTTATTACGGCAGTAGAAACGTGACTGAGTTGTATGCTACTGGTGGGCTATATGAGCAGTAATGTCTGATAGTGACAGAGTTACTTAGAAACCAATGCATACATTTCACATGTTACTTAGAAACCAATGCACGTGTTTCACATTTTACTTAGAAACCAATGCACCTGTTTCACATGTTACTTAGAAACCAATGCATGTGTTTCACATGTTACTTAGAAACCAACGCACGTGTTTCACATTCATAAAATTTTAATGGTCCAAATATTTAATCTAACTGTAAAATTGTAAGTAGGGCCTACATTCATTGTTAATACAAAATACACAGTGTAGGCATTCATTGAATCATCTCAGGTAACTGAATATCTGTACAATATTATGCAAGCTACATTTCTTGCTAATCCAGCTTTTATTGAATCCGTGTTCTTTTCATCAACCCAACTGCGTATTATGTTACAACTATCTTCGACAGATCAGGAGTGCAAACTCGACCTATTGTGTTTGAAGGACGTCTGCAAAAACCTACTTTTCCACCCTCCCTCCCCATTCGACCGACCCCCTCCTATTTGCGGACAGCCACGTCACACATGTATCAGCCACCATTGCAACTGCTGATAATTATTTTACTGTGTTGCTTTATAATAGACATCTATTGACAAGAAATGAGATTGAATAAAAGCTATGTAAAGACTTAAATTTTAAGTCCTACCCTGGTTGCAAACCTATTACAAGACTGCCAGGTAATGTGCCCTACCTCTGGGGTGGAGGCGTAGAGGAGGTTAGGAAGGGACTGTACCCTTCAAAATTTCAGATAGAGGGGATATAGTTGCTTATATCCCCCAATATTTCATAGATATAATTATTAAAAATTTCTACATTGTTTCTGTTAATCATCCTTTTTTGCTGTATCCATTGAAGAATCGAAATTTTTTTCTTGCCTGTTTCCCCCCCCCCCCCCCTACAAAACTGACCTGTTCCCAAACCCTGAACCAAGTCTGCTGTCATACCTGCTCAGGTTGTATTTGGAGCATAAATTGCCTCTGATATCTACCAGTAATTTATCTAGTTATCTGGACACTGCTCGTCATAGTTTTATGGCAACATTGTATACTACTAATGACATTGAAGACTCATTTCGCCTAGTAGGCCTAAATTTTTAGATAGGCCTAATGAATTTAAAACGGATGTCTGTTTGTTGATAATAATAATTGTTACGTTCTGTTTATCATGCACACAACGTCCTTAATTGTTGTGGTTAAGGAGTAATTATATGAATTAGAGAATATGGTGATGAAATGCTTCAGTTTTCTTCTCTTCTGGTGACGGGCTAGTCCTCGTCGATAGGAAACATTTGCAGGACTGAGCTGCCGTTGTTGTCAGGTTCAGGAGGAATGGCTCTGTGCCACTTTGCTCTAGAGCAGCAACTCAGTACCATCGCTTTCAAATCCTCTCGGAATGTGCATTTCACCGCAAAGCAAATCATTGGCGTTGTTAGAGGCTCAGAGCAATATATAATTACAGTTACATCCACAATTATATGCATGCTGGGGCTGTTTTGTTGGTACGACACCAACTCGTAGATCACAAAGTACGGTACACAAGTGACAGAGAGAGCGACGGCACATCCGACGACTATTCTTGTTACCTCTTCCACGTTTCCATTATCTTGAGAAGCGCCACCCATCTGGCTGAAAACGAAACCGGAACTTCTCTTTCTCTGCCAGGCAACCAATAGCAGTAGCGCAATCACAACGAACCAGGAAATATTGTTTGTCACCCACCAAGAAGCTTCAAACAGCACATGATATCTCTCGAGGTAATGGTCTGAAGCAAAGCAGTGCCACATGCCACTGGAATGATGCAGATCTGTGATCGAGAAAGACCAGAAATTCGCAAGAGCGGAAGTGGTGAAGAATGAACCAATGACGATCTTGGCTCCAAGCTGAGTACAATATTTCGCAGCAAAATTCGTACAACATCCTCTTGAACTTTCTCCCGACGTAATAAGTTGGCGCAAAAAGACGTTAAACAGCATCAGAATATAAAGCCACTTGCCGCATCTTATCAGCCAAACAACCAAAGTCGAGACTTTACATACGATGTCGGTGGTGATGAAGAGTGTCACGAGCTTGTGGTTAAATAGATACAGCCAATTACTGCCGTTAAAAAAAATCGATCCCATTGTGTTGATGACTAGAAGTGCTGCCAGGTAGATGTATGATTCGTTGTTGTGCAATAAACGACGGCGTATCAAAAATAGCAGTGCCAGAATGTTGCTCGAAATTCCAATGACGGTTAGTAGTGCAAAGTAACATACATACGGTGATTCATTAAAAAACGTACCCCTAGATATTTAATTGTAACTCCGTCAAATATCGGTTTATGTCAAAAAAATTTTAAGTGAACATAGAGGAATCAGTTCTGAATAGGAAGAAAGTTACAGTTTATGTTCAAATTGACCCCCTCGGGCAGTAACACACGCGCGAAGACGCCTACGCCACTGCCTGACTGACTCATCAATGATGCGCTGATCCATTTCATCCCATACCTCCACAATTCGGTGACGCAACTCGTCGACATCATGTATTCGATTTCTGTAGACTTTTTCCTGCATGACGCTCCATATCTTATAGTCCACTGGATTCAAATCAGGGCTATTAGGTGGCCAGTAATTAGGCGGGATGAAATCAGGTGTTTCAGTTTCGAGTAACGCAACGGTCTCCCGAGCTCTGTGCGCAGGAGCGCTATCCTGCTGGAAGATGAAATACTCCGTTATCTCACGAATGTCAGGCAAGAGACCCTGCATTAGTAGAACATCTCTGTAATATTGTCCATTAATCTTAACACCTGGTTCGATGAAATGGATGTTCGTACGACCGAGTGCAGATACCCCGACAGATACCATAAGGGACTTGCTGAAAGTTGGTCGAGTCCGCAAAAGACGATTTGCTGGAACGTCTCTCTTCCTTGTACCGGCTGAGACGTAAATACGATCATTCTGACTGTTACTGGGTGCTGCCACAGTAAACAATTTCTCATCAGTAAACCAAATGAAATTCACTAAGCTTGCAGGATACAACCTCAGTAGCTGACGGGAACGTGTCAATCTTGCTTGCTTGTTGGCTGCTGTGAGTTCTTGAGCGTGTCGTTTCTTTAAACATCGCAAATGTAAATCATTCTTGACAATTCTCCAAACTGATGTCTGACTGATTCCTATTTCTCGAGCAATTTGTCTCTGTGTGCGATGCGTTTGCGGCATATCTTCCTGGCTGAGCACCAGCGATTCAACCTTTTCAGCATTGTCGGTTGTTGCTGCCGTACGCGGGCGGCCGCTGCCTGGTCGACGATGGAAAGACCCAGTTTTGTCGATCTTTGAAAGTAACGCATTTAATCCACCAAGAGTCCACTCTTTATCAGGAAATTTCTTTAGAAAACGTTTTGCACTGTACTTTTTATTCTTTCGTAAGAATGTAACAAATTGTTTATCCTCTTCGGTAAACACCATTTTTTCGCGATATTTTCGTGACGTCATTAGTTTCGTCAATCGCGTTACGTCATTTTAGCTTGGTGTGTCAAATGATTTATGTAGCACTTGAATAGAATATCAAGCATCATTATTCTGAAATTTCATTAAAATTAATGGTCATTTACCTGAGTTATGCTAACCTATGTAAGGTACGTTTTTTAATGAATCACCGTGTATATGGAAATAATCCTTGATCACGTGATAAGCAGCATATGCTGAAAAATCGTCGTATTGATCAAGAATTTCTTCTCCATCTACTTCTTCGAAGATTGTTTCGAAAGAAACGTTTCCAGACATCTTTCTTCAGCAATTTTCTCCACGATCACAGGAATCAAGTTAACAGCGAACTAAGATTTGTTTCCGAACAAATAGGCCTACGTCGATCGAAACAATAGCTTGATAAGTATTTTTTCAGCTGAGATCAAACCTCTTTACTGCCGCACACACATTCGGCTATACCTTAAACTGTGTCGCCAACGAACTGACTATGCACTGTGCCAGTATAGATTCTAAGGTCTATAAGCTGGCTTCACTACAAAGTACAATGTCCCGAACGAGAGAATGAGAGAATCATATCAACTCGTTAATTAAAAACACTAAAACTCATGTACCGCTGGGATGTAGACCAATATATACTATATGGCTAAAACAGTTAGTATACACCCTATTTATCGACTCGCAGCTCAGCGGAACATAAATGTACTTTAGAAATAGAGCATCCGTTTTAAATCCTTGACCTGTGCATCACGGTGTTTTAAAAAAATGCAACGAAGTTCAAAACGCAAAGTCCTGGCAGCACTTCTGATCACCAACACAATGGAATCGATATTTTTGAACGGCAGTTATTGGCTGCATATATTTAACCGCTAGTTCGGTTCGTGTTGTGGTTTTTAATTAAGTCTCGACAGATGACTGGATAAAGTTATATCCTGTAATGAAAATGTAACCTAACATTTATATTGGGCACCTTCAAAATTTCCTGATGTCACTTCTTCTACCAGCAACAACGGACTTCTTCCTTCTTTGAGGTGGAGAGCTGTTATCGTCTGCCTTGAAGCTAACGCCCTTCATCCGACCCGTATCCACAAACATCCGTCCTCTTTCAACTCTCCAGCGAAACCCTTTGGTTAGACGAAGCGTCATTTGAGGAACAACGGCCATGTAAGCCTGAGCAACTATGTATAAAGAACTAGCTCAAGGTCCCTATGAAGTAACCGTCTCACGGGGAGGGGGCCTCGAACACGTAGCCTACACCCTGCTCTACTGTAACAGGTCGAGCAACCTATCAATAATTTTTCGTCTGTCATGCCTAATGCCTGTATAGTAGCGTCATTTTAACGGCACTGAGTGATGGCAAGGATCATTAGCGTGGCCCTCCTCCTTTCTCAAGGTTTGAGAATTGCACTGTTAGAAAGCGAACCGTGTCTAAGTTATCCAAAGTCTGGCTTTGCTGGGGCGCGTGTGTACTAAATATTTCGCTACATGCATATAGGTTTACTTAAAACGCTATGCCTATTATTCATGTAGGTTTTAAAACATACCTCACAGTACAACGAAAGCACGTGCCGGGTGTGTTTGTCGTCAAGAATGATGCTGAACTGTTCGCCTCATGACCTTCTAAAAATGTAGGCGTCTTCAAAAATTCCAAGCCTAGGTTCAGCAACTATCACGTTATGCTATCTCAACTTTGTTTCTTCAGTCCCTCTTCCATTTACTCGCCGTTAGCTCATGTTTTTTACGTCCATTTAAACCTGATTATTTAAATCCGTCCAGCTACTAACTAAGCTGGATCAATGAAAATAAATCTTCTTAAATAGAAGCGGGATTGATTAAAATCATCAGGCTTAAATGATGTAATGGTGAAAAAACGTGCATAACACGTATCCCTTTGTGTTACGAAAAGTGATGACCTGATAAATCCTAGAGCACAAAAGTTGTATTGTATAAATTGTATACGACAAATTATTATAGTAATTGGTATGATTTTGATTACAAATTGAAACAGTTTTTTTTCCTATAATGGCAAAGAAAATTCACTGCAAATAACATGCCAATTACTATAATAATTTTGACATAGATTATATTTTAAAACTGACTTAATAACCATAACCATAACCAACGTTTTCTTAATTGCAAACTGACAATCACAACAATTATGCAGAAACGATAGATTAAGTTTGCAGAGAAATTGACAGACGACAATAGAGAGAAACCCAAAAGGACCGTTGTCTCGCTAGCAAAGACATCCATTACAATAACAGTTAAGTTCGTGTCGTAGAAGACTAATAACGAGCATTATTGCTTGAGGAAAGCTTAAGTAACTTAACTAGCTAATTAAGAGTTACTAGGTTACGTAGTTGATAGTTGCCGATGAGTCCTACTAACATTCGTATACACAAGACCGGGATGGTGACGACAAAATCTCAGGATTACGAAATAAGGATGGTAATGATGAAAACAACCAGAGGATATTGATGCCACAATGCAAGATAAACGAAGACATGTGTAGGAATACATACATAGATAGATGCATGTACAAATGCATGCGTTTGTATACACGCAGTCAGATTAAGTACAGACAGACATACACATCAAAGAATTGAGTTATTTTAACCTTCATTCAACTACAAATTGCACTAAAATACAACTGCAATTACTGGACTTAAAGACGTGTTCAAAAAATAATTCCAATTCCACAGAACTGGCAATTTAATTACAGCCTTCAACTACATATATTTCAATAACTAAACAAAACCTATTATAGTATGCATGCGTAATCCTTCTCGCCAAATAGAGCATTCCTGTGCGATACTTTCTTGCTTACACTAATCTGGGAGCAAACACTGTACTGCAATCAAGACCAGGTTCTTAACATCAAAGTTTCCATCATTTGTTTCTCCCAGAAGTATGCGAGTTCAACGAATTATAATTATGTTATACAAGTCACTGCACCGTAGGATGTTACATCATCATTAGT
Organism: Bimastos eiseni; assembly: GCA_959347315.1. Taxonomy (NCBI): domain Eukaryota; kingdom Metazoa; phylum Annelida; class Clitellata; order Crassiclitellata; family Lumbricidae; genus Bimastos; species Bimastos eiseni. The sequence goes on from OY365822.1 coordinate 4,926,463, forward strand.
GTGGTCCGTTGGTCGAAGACCAGTAGGTTTCCAATTAAACCTTGGTCTTTGCTCCCAGAGATCATGGTCGCAGCATGGCCCATGGTTCGAAGACCCACAGGTGTCCGCTGCAACCTTTATCCCAGTTTCCAGAATTTGCATACATTGTTCTTAATTTTCGCAATTTAGGAGAACTGTTATCGGATGATGAATTGGTGCAGAATCTTCTTCTCCTGCTGGGACGAGCGAAACATTTTTGATATGATCCATTTGCAAAACGGAACTACGATCACTGTCAGGTTCTGGAGGAAGGGTTACATAGATCCTCGCTCCAGGACAGCAACGATACCAACAGTTGGCCAATATCGTTTTCAGCTCATCTTGAAATCCGGATTTTACCGCAAAACATACGATTGGCACTGACAGCGGATAGGCGAAACTTACCAGATGCAGTGCGTATAATACCGTGTGCAGATTGTGGTAGCCTAATAAATCAGCCAGATTGAAAAGAGCAGACGGAACCTTAAGAACGAAAGCCACAGCTGAACAGCAGACGACAATTCTCACAATAACTTCAACGTCACCATTACTTTGAGAATCACCATTCATCTGACCAACGACAAACTCGGAACTTTTCTTCCACTTCCAGACAACGAGAAAGAGTAATGGAAGAACAATGACTAACGATATAAATTCCATCCACCAGTGTGTGTGTAGGAACACATGGAATAGAAAGTAATGTTGTGAAATAGTGCAGTACCTGGTGTAACCGAAACTGTGTATGTTAGCGATTATAAAGATCGAGAAATTTGAAAGAGCAAAGGCGATGAAGAGTGAACCGACGACAACTTTCGTTCCAAACAATGTGCAAAATTTTGCTGCAAGATTCATGCAACATCCTCTTCTTGTGTTGGACGTCATGTGTACATGTATTTGGCGCAAATAAACATTTAACAACATAAGAACATGGCTCCAATTATTGTACTTGATCATAGCTTGCGCCCAATACCAGATTTTACTAATTATTTCCGAAGATACGGAGAATCTCACGAGCAAAAGGTCGAATCGGTCCAGAGGAATCTCTGCATAGTAAAGTATCAGTGCTGTGGCGTTGACGAGTAGATCTGCAGCTAAGTATATGTATGCTTCTTGTTGAATCCATAATCGGCGTCGAATTAGAATCAGCAAGGCCAGAATGTTAATCGGAACTCCAATGACGACAAGAGATAGAACATAGTATTTTTCAATCTTAGTACTAAAATGCTCATAGTCTATGTCCTCGAAATATTCACCCGGATCGTCAAGGTTTCCAGCAGTTTCATGGACGATTGCTTCAAAAGTTACAGTGTCAGACATTGTTCTGTGATATCTCGCGCTACATAAACGTACGAAGAATTGTTACTGAACTAATCTTAACGATACTTTGAATAAGAAATGTTAAATCGAAAGCCTAGGTGTCTCCTCGATAGTAATTTAAATTGGAAAATGCATATTGACTACAAATATCAGAAACTCTCTAAGAACATTGGGATTCTTTATAGAATCTCTCATAAACTCCCTGTGTCCATTCGCAGTCAACTCTAGTATACCATTATTATTATTAAAGCAGTTTCATATAGCGCCCCTTCAAGGTCTTCTACTCAGAAGCGCTGTCTGCCCAACCACGTTCAAACAGGACAGTCCTTTAAGGCCAGAGTAAAACAGAGCAGATTGACCTATTGGTGTGAGACACTGAATGGCAGAAGTTATTTTGCGTGTCAAATAATAACAACATATTTAGCATGTAAATAACAATTCTGGCGGATTATCATTGCCGTAAATATCATATGTCGTGAATGAGGAATAGGTTTCGGCCAGATATTTATACCTTACTCTGAGAGACTGACTGTTTTCTTGCGGTCGAAAAACCGATTCATCAGCGCCACAAAATATGCGCGTTACCGCCTTCTCCATATCAAATCACGTCCGCAATAGCCAATCTGTTTATTTCTGGTCAGAATCTGGGGGCGGGTTAGTATCAAGCCAATGAGGCAGCATTTGCAGTCGATGGACACTGCATTAAACCTAACGCAGTCAATGCCTGCATGCTTACAACTATTGTAGCTTAAGTCAGAGGTTTTCAAACTATGGTCCGCGGACACCTTCGGGTCCGTCGCTTGCTGCCAAGGAGTCCGCAAGCAGGTCCAAAAAACAATGAAAATAGTACATTTGCAAGATTTTCATTATCATCGTAAATTATAAAAACAACTGAGCTATCTATGTTTTCTATGGTTATTACTTACTGATGTCTAGGTACTCTAGTAACATTAGTAACATTAGTTCCTGCTGGTGCTATTTTTAGTGCCCGTTATTGCAATTGTGACGTACCAACAGAGACGCCATTGCTGCTAAAAGTAATTTCTTAAAATATTATATTATCATTTTTCAACGTTCTTCTTAATCATGGATACATTTTTAAAGAGAAAAGCTGATCAGAAATCAGAAGATTCTGACGACAAAGATAAATATGAGAAAAAGAAGAAATCCCGCAACTATAATACAGAGTATATTTCATATATGGTTTCATTGCAGTCGGAACAAATGCTGATCAACCTCTTTGTGTTATGTGTCTGCAAACTATGTCTAATGAGTCAATGCAACCTGGAAATTAAAGCGCCATTTAACGACAATGCATGCAGATGCTGCTGATAAGTCAAAGGAATATTTAGAGCGACAAAAGGAGCTGCACTTAAAGCAGAAAAAATGCAAAATGCAGATCAAGACTAAACGTCGAGGCTGATGTTCGTGTGTGCTTGTCGCGCATATGACCAAATTTGGACAAACCCTGCAGCATAAAACAGGCACACCATTCACATTGAAGCAAAGACCAATGTTTATTATAATAAATGTCTTCAGTGACATAATATGTGTATTTTGATTATCTTTTACTTATATGGTGCACGGTTGAATTGTGTTGAACGACAATAGTCAGTAGTGGATTACATAAATAATAATGTCGATTGGCCAAATTTATTGAATAGGGGTCCGACATCTAACCCCGACATGCTTCGGAGTCCACAGCTTTAAAAAGTTTGAAAACTTCTCTGGCTCAAGCAGTAAAAAGCCTAAAGATCCGTATAGGTGTGGCCGTTGGCTGCCCTTTTCTAAGAACCATTAACTAAAAATAAGTCAATGGCTTCACTCTGGTCTATGAGGCTGACCCGCACGACACTCCATTCAGACGCTTTAAGACAGTGTCGCTTTTCTTTATTATAATATTATATATAACCTGTAAATGTTTGTATGTCTAGCTGTGCGTATGCAGGCATGAAAGAAATGAAAATTGAATCGCCTTTCAGTCATTAATTTCACTGTATGAGATCTGAGTAGTAACGTAAGTCGGCGAATCACCCAGCGATGCATCACATGTTGAGGTATGCCCAGCAATTGCGCGCTTGTTATGACGTCATCACCGAAGTCTGGTAGACCGATTATAATTAAATTTTAATTATTATGTTGAAAAGATACAGCTCAATTGTGTAGTTATAATATATTTTTTATGTTCGAATGTTGTCTTAACGTATCAGGTGACGTTTCGTCAGTGAAGATCATGCTGGATTTTGATGGACATTTCTACCACAGCTAAATAATGCGGTGAGTGTAGAAATTCTGCATGTTAAGTGGACTACAGTAGGTTAAGCCTTACTGGAAGACCATAGGACGCTATTCCGTGTTAATCAATCAGTGCTATCATCTACGGGTACAACAAAAGCAGAATGGAGTATTTATTTCATACAGAAGTTAAGAATAGTTGAACAGTGATAAAATGTTTCCACATCGTCGCAGCTGTGAACGTGTAGACGAATGGACGAATCTTCTCGTAAGCGACTCCGAGAACCTTCACGAAAGAGACAGCTCCGGCGATTCCTTACTACACGTGGCGGCAAGAACTGGCAACTATGAAGCCACTGAACATTTGCAGAAGTTTCAGGTTGATCCAAACGATAGAAATCTCTCTGGTGAGACTCCTCTCATTCTCGCCGCTGTTGGAAATCATTCGGATGTCGTACGTAGTCTGTTGAATGCAGACTGCGACGTCAATAGCAGAGACAATTTCGGCAACTGTGCTCTCAGCGTCTCGGCGTATCACGGACGAATAGAAATGGTTGAACTGTTGCTGGAGAACGGGGCAGACGTCATGGTGACGGACAATCAAGGGAATTCGTGTCTACACGCGGCGCTACTGTCGAAATCGAGAGAGTCTTTCGATGGTGTTTTCAGAGTCTTGCTTGCGGCCGGTGATGAAGCCAGCGTCGTCAATTCGATGACGTTTGATGGGAACACTCCGTTACATGTGCTGGCGAATGGTTGCGGGTTCGACTGCAACACGGACAAACTGGAGTCAAAGAGGGTGAACGGAATTTGGAGATTTGTTGGTCTGGAGGAGATAACAAACGAGGATTCGATGAGCTACCAGGGCTGCGTCGTTCCGCATCTGACAATTCTCGACGCTCTGCTTGATGGAGGAGCAGATATCATGCGTCGAAACGCTAGAGGGGAAACTCCGCTAATAAGAGCAGCGGCTGCCGGTTGCTGCCACGTGGTGGAAAAGCTGTTGGGGAGAATGAATAGGGAGCACGTCGATCTGGTCGACAACTACGGACATACGGCGTTGATAAGAGCAGCCCAAAACCATCATCCGTACGTGGTGAAGCAGTTGCTGTTCGCAGGTGCGTCTGTCGGCTGTCGTGATTATCGAGGCTACACCGCCCTTCACGCGGTAATCTGCGGACCCTTCGAGTGCCTCTCGACGCCCGTCTGGAACGTCCACTGTCTGAACATGAGCAACGAGGAACTGCGATGGAGAGATCGTAAGGAAATTGTCGTGAGAGTCCTTCTGGACGTTGGTCATGCAGAAGTGGATGCAACGGACTGGAAAGGAGAGACTGCCTTTGATCTGCTCTGCAAGGCTCCGGAGTTGTACAGCAATGCGGTGATTGACATGCTTTCACCTGGAATCGAACTGAGAGAAGAACGACTGGGAAAGAGAAGTTCCGTCGTTGTCAATGGAGAACGTCTCTTTGTAAGAGTCAACAAAAGAGGAAGAACGCCGGTGCATTGTCTGATGGCAGAGTGGATGACAATTGATTGGCTGATGGGCGTCATCTTCGACGATTTCGAAAAAAACGCGTCAGTCGTCGAACAGGCGATCAAGAAGGCGACGGAATTCCATCTGGATTGGGCTTCATCCGCACGGGCAATGGGAGAGATCAGCAGCACTACCAACGTTAGAGATGACAAGGGAAGAATTCCTCTCCATCACATGGCCATGAACAGTAATATGATGACGAGCAAAGGTAGCTGCTATTTGAATCGCGTAACGTATTATGACCAGATGGTGAGAACGATGCTGGCGGATGGCAGTTCTTGCGTGAACGTTACTGACATCTACGGGCGAACTGCGCTGCATTATGCCGCATCAGAGCAGCTGCGGACGTCACTGGTGAGCTGCGGAGCCCGAGAGGACGTACATGACCTGGATGGCTTCACCCCAGAAGAAATGCGAAGACAGAACACAGCCAAGAAGAGCCTAGACGAAGACAGACTCAAAGCTATTCTGTCCATTTATCATACGGAGATATCGCTCTATTCTGCAGAGATACTGGAGCAGGTCCAGCGATATCCAAAGCGCTGCAACCTCCTCAAGGTCCTTCGCCCGGACTTTGATACGACGACGACCGCATGGAGAATCTGGACTGAGCTTGACTATGCGTATCGCAGGGAAGACAGCCAGAACTACGACGAAGTGGACGCCTTTATAAGAAGGCTTCTCACTGCCATGAAGACCGTTGATCCATTGCTAGGAAGTCGTCATATTTTGGTCGGTAGCGTAAGGGAGGGAACGGCGATCAATCTCCAGGACGAATTTGACATCGATGTCATCTTGACGGGAATCGGAAAATTGTGCGAAGTCATCGAATCTCCAGTTCCGCCGAAAGGATACGTTATCCTGCGTAAAAGAGAAGGAGGAGGACGAGGAGGAGGAGAAGGAGAAGGAAGAGGAGCGGCTGGAGATGATGGAAGAGGAGAAGGAAGAGGAGAAGAAGGAGGAGCAGAAAGAGAAGGAGAAGAATGGGATGGAGGAGAAGGAGAAGGAAAAGGAGGTGTTGGAAGAAGAGAAGGGTTAGAAGAAGAAAAAGAATATGGACAAGGAGGAGAGGAAAGAGAAGGAGGAGAGTCGTCCGCCCTTACTGGAAACGACGCAGAAGCCTTGTTCAACGAGGAGGGGTATCTTCTCACAGAACAGCTGAATCTAAGATTCCAACACGTGCTCGTCGAGGTCCTCAAGGACGGAGAGTTCTGGAGAGATGAACCCATCTTCGAGTTGAATCAAATCGAGGAAGTTAAGCTGATGGCATTTCGCTTTTCATCGCCTCTGTGCAAAACTCTTTGTCTGACTCGAGTTCGACCGACGAAGCGTTCGCCCATCTGTCTCCGAATTTCGCTGGATATTGTGCCCTGCATCAACGTAGAAGACTGGTGGCCTGAGGACGCCCTGACCGACGTCAGCTTTGACTTAAAGTCTGACGGTTGCTATTTGGTGCTTGATCAGCCCCAACGTAGATTTCCGTGGGTACCGTACAACGATCCCTACGCGAGAATATCTTTTGCACCGGTCGAAAGCGGATTCATTGCAAGGAGTTCGTCGACGGCAAAAGCTGCGTTCATGGTTTGCAAACAGATGTTACAAAGACAAAGGGGAAGCACATATTTACTCAAGATGTCGCTTCTGTATTGCATTGAAGCCTTGGGAGAAGCGACTCCTCACAGAGCGAGCTTCGAAGAGGTGACGCCGCCAGAGTTAACACTGTGGGTAAGAAAACTGTTGCAGTGTTACCTGCATTTCTGTCTTCTCGACTTTGTTCCCTGTTACTTCATGCCGTGTTTTCACCAGCCGTTCGAAGGCCGCTTCAGATCGAGACACACTGACCTCTACATGGATCACAAGTTCAGGGAAAGGCGACGAATTTCAGACGACATCGGAAACGAGGATTCGCTCATGCGTGCCTTTCGACTCTACTGGAGCGTGTGCGACGCGGAGGTCGAGGTAGATTTTCAGATTCCAGTGCCTCAACCTCTGTTCGAAAAGTTTAACCGGAGAGAACTCATCGAAAATTTATCTCGAATAACTAGCGATTAATTGGTCAAAGCCTCAGGTCTTCTCCAAACATTACAGGGTCAGGAGAAGAGTTTTGCAACTAGTAATAGGGATTAACTTGTCTACGGTTATTGCTCTGATGCAGAGGAGTGACAAGGTTTTGAAAAGCGGTTTCATTATTTCAAAAATATTGCGCGAAACGCCAAAAAATTTTTACCCCACCTTTTTTATTTGCTCCTCCCAGAAATTTGAAAAATGGGGAGAACAAATTGTCTTAACAAAGGTAATCTTAAAAAGCCATTGGATAAACATAAAAAGAACCGATTCGAGGAGCACATAGGGGCACTGAGCACTAAAGCTGGGGGGCTTTGCCCTCAAGTTTTGAAACTGGGGGCCGGTGCCCTCTGCCCCGCCGCTTGTTACACCCCTGCTATGGCGTATGCTGGGTGTCGCAGCATAGGCTTACATTCATAAAATGAATGACCAGATACAATCATAATTGCCGTGTCGGCAGTTATGATTGTATTCGGTCATTGACTTTATTGATCCAGGGAATGAAATTCGTATCTCAATATTCTAAAAGCGTTTAAAAATAAATTGGGCACTTTCTCCATGGTATTAATTCTTATGAATGCTACACCAACGAGAGGGAGTCATTCCACATCACGGCCAAGTTATTCCCTCTCCCCTACAACTGGGACAACAACCAGAACACATATTTGGTATTGTTGCGCGATCGGCTAAAGACTTCATCAGTTTCCAGTATGTGAATTAAAATTAGTGCTTGCAGTGTGGTGTTTTCATATTGCGCTATTGTTGTCGAATAAACTAATTTCTTTTGCTTAATGTTTAGTGCGCTCTGTTCACTCTGACTAATACGCTATGGCATTGATTTCCCTAACAGTAGAGGTCTTACTAAATGTTTTTTAAGACAATTAGGCCTACTATTGCAACCGTTACAATGATTCTGCATGGCAAATGATAGATAGCCATTGTCATATTGCATTTTTAGAATTTATATTAAATTGAGGGCAATTGTCTAATATGTCGCCTTCCAAGTCGTCTTATTATAACGCACAAGGCATCAACCAAGGACAAAGAAGGACGAAAAGGTTTTAGGTTTATCTTCATCAATGCTACGCTCATATTAACGCTGTCCCTACTAAGTAATTAGTTTGTAAATGGCAATTATCGTCTTTCCCACGAAATTCTTTCTTTGTTAGCTTCAGGTTGGACTTGACATCAGTATACTTATCTGTCCGTGAAATGTATTATTCATGCTTGATCATAAAAAGAGGTCTCAAACAAAATTATTCGCTTCCATCGACATCCTCCGTGCAGCAACATAATTAGTCAAGTTAATCGTCTAGGGAACAACATTACAACAGATCTCTTTACGGTTCTTTGTCTGCATACATTTTTCACCACATAGGATTTCATTTACACTTTCGCTCATCTTATAGACTGTGATGGCTCGAACTTCTCTAGCAATTGATGGTTGTTCCGATGAAGTTGCTCTCTTCAGAGTGAGTGTTGGTTTCGGATGATTCACTTGGCTGCTTAACGATGTTATCCGGATTTGGAATATTATAAAGCTTTCTCATTGGCTCGTCTCTGTCAGCCAAACTCTTCAACCAGTGGCTGAAAGACCGGTCTACGCAGGGCCGCCAAAAGAAATTCCTGACCCTGGGCAGAACAGCTACGGGTCCCTATACAACATGTCTCATTGGGATATCTGGGAAAATAAACAGTTGCTATAACATAAAACCGCATGATATCAGAAATACATAGGCCTACACGTATAGGCCTATATAAGTCATGACCACATCAAACCATAACAGCACCCCATCATGAATCACGCCATGACATTATGTTGTGGCTGTTTTAACCCATTAGGTCATAATATCACGCCATCATAATATTATAGGCCTACATGAAACACACCGACATTGCAAACCTTCAAGAAGCCTATTAGGCCTACCGTTGCTAACCACGCCTAACCTGTTTGACACAATAATGTTAGGCCTTTAACTTAACTATGGGGCGGCATATATTATTATCCACCATAATTTCATAATTACTTATGTCTTCTATACATAAAATATAATATATCTTCTGCTGTAGAGTAATGAATTCTGTAGTGTAGTCCTACGTAGCCTATATATAGCGGACTATATATATATATATATATATATATATATATATATAATAAGACGGAGCATATCACTGATGTACACCATAAAATAAACGCGCCACATAACTGCACACGTGGAGTTTCACTTACCCGTGACGACGGCTGCTGATTGGCTGCCCTTGAGGAAGGTAAAGGAAAAAGGGTGCGGCAAGAGACACCTGTTTATCCCACACGTGCGTTTGCAAGGAGTCGACAAGGAGCATTTGGAGAATTCGTTTCAACGGGAGAGGACTGCGACATGAGCGAACCCACCAAACCAAGTCAGCGACTTCGTCAAACCACGCGAGTCTGAGGAAGCTCAGGTATGGAAAAAATATGACTCGTCAAGTCAAATGCAACGTTAAGTGTAACGTTTTACGCGCGCCTTGGCAGATAGAATTAAGCCTATGTCGTATCACATGGAGGAGTGTCATAAAAAACCTTGATACCAGTCTAAAACTCCAATGATAAAAATATAATATTGCATGGACCTGGGTCTTTTGAAGTGGACAGTGGACATTCCGTATTCTATTACTGCTGCTTGGAATACTGTTGGCATTTTGTCTTGTGCCAGTGTGCATTAATTTAGGCCTACTTTAGCTCCACGCTGTCTTATCCTAACCTACCTAATATAAAATGCGATAAACATGCTTTAAAGTGGATACTTTATATGTAAGAATGACGCCGACGTCTACATTTTGGTACAGAGAACTTTCCCCTACATAACCATGTTAGTTCACTTTTATCAAAACGAAATTCATTATAATTAGGGCTGTACCGAACATAAACTTTAGAGCCGAATATTCGGCCAAATAGCTATTCGGTATTCGGCCGAATAGTAGCGGGCGGACCGAATACGAATAATTGTCACGTGACCTCTGTTTCTGAACAAGCGGCGTAGTCAGTCAAGTGGACTGAAGTAACCCTCTACTACTTGGACCACGGTATCGATGTGTCAGCCATCTCATTTCGAAATTTAATTAGATTAATTAGTCCAATTCCTCGTGTGCACAGACAGGCAGAAAAATGTAAAAATTACACGTAGTTAACGGTTCGCTTTTAGTTAATATATCGAATTTACTGAACTAAAACTTTTTGCTTAGGTCCTACATTTAAAAATTTCTAAAATTTTGGTAGACCTATTTTGTAGGCCTTACATTGTTCGTATTCGGTCGAATAGTGAAACCACCAATTCGGTACATCCCTAATTATAGGGCCTAATTCTTTCTAACCATCATTGATGTTTATTGTATTTTCAAGGTAATTAATAACATTTGAGGCCATAGCTTCATGGTTTAGCAGTGGTATGCGTATGTAATTCTGGTTTACTTCTTGGTTAACAGTTTAGGTACTAACCGCTGGCAGTTCAATCGTGCATTGCTTCATTCGAGTTTCAAAAGGGAAGCCCGTTCTTCAATTCATTTGTGGGCTAAGAGTATGTTTCTTTGCCTGTTGCTTAACATTGCGTTGCTATTGATGCCTGTAACACGCGAGTGCTCATCTTTATTTTGTAGATGTGATGCCAGGAGGCTCAAGACAAACAATTGCCACTCCTTAATCTCTGTCGACAATGGACACGTTACACAACTAGCTGAAACCTGTGGACGTTCACCGCGTTCTGCGTAGAAGCTTGCCAACGACAGTTCCTTTAACACATCGTATAGCTCTGTGAGTTCTTTGATTTCCAGTCTTTGATAATTTCAAGAAATTTCTTTTAGAGATCTGGTCTAAGTTGATGCTCGTTGCTCTGTGAGTTCCCAGTCTTTGATAGAATTAAAGTAAATTTCCTTTTAGAGATCTGGCCTAAGTTGATGCACGCTAATCTGTGAGTTCTTTGATTTCCGGTCTTTGAGAGACTTTTAAGAATTTTCGTTTTTGAGATCGGCCCTAAGTTGATGCACGCTGCTGTGTGAGTTCTTTGATTTCCAGTTTTTAATAGAATTCAACGTCCGACGTCAATCCGTTCATCAATTCTGTAAGTCCGTTCTCCAGACCGTTAGTCCGTTCGACCCGAGCATCCATCCATCCAGCTGTTCATCCGTCTATAGACCGCCGATCCATTCTTACGTCCATCCTAACTTATCTTAACCGATCATCACAGTTTGTTCCATCGTATCTAACAGTCAGTCGTTCTAATGCGATCGCCGTCCGTCTTAGTCGATCATCGGTCTGCGGCACAGTCAGTCGTCACTCCATGCATTCGTCCGGCAGCCTATCCGGCAGTCGATCCATTAGTCGGCCATCTATTCAACCGGATGAAAATAAAAGTAAATGGTAATTGAAAAATTACTCCAAATTAAAAACTAAAAATAAAAGATTTTTTAAAACTGTCAAAAATGTAGAATGTAGAAAACAAGTAATGAACTAAAACAAGTAACAAACTGAAATGGGAGAAATCGGGAGAAAAATTGAAATGGGGCGTAACATAAAAATAACTGAAAATGGGGAAAAATAAAACTATCAAGTTTTCTCATTTTTGTCATTTGTCATTTTAATTTTTTAATTTTCATTTCTTTTATTTCATGGGTTGAATAAACCGGCTGACATATGGATAAACTGGTCGAAAGGCGGTTGGTAAATGCAATGTGTGACGAGAGACTGCACCTCTAGGACTCGATAAGAGGAGACATGACTATTATTAGTCCCGTCTCCTCTTAAGCCAGAAAAATGAAATTGCACTATTAGACAAATGATGCAACTTATGTCAAGGTCAGGGTCCTATCTCTATCTTTATCTGTCAAGGTTCAATCTTGTGTGTTTAGTGTATGATATAGCATGTAAGGTGTGTGCGTTAACTTTAGCCAGGTTTCTAACTGGATATTTTTGAAGTGTATCAATAATAATAGAAATTAAGGACCACGTATTATCATTATTATGAGGTGCTCTAGGAGCCGTTGCTTGCAAGTTTTGTAATTCGCAGAAGGCGGCGAACCCCACAGGTTTTGGCCGGCTTTGCAATGTGTCCACAGTCTTAGGAAGAGATCAAGGGGATGCAAGTGTTTCTTCTGTGACGCTGGACTCGTCGAGGCAGCTAACCAGAAGCCTTCATCACGGGTGAGTGAATTTCACCATCTGAAGTTACATAGCGCATTTCATGGGCCACCCCATCAGTGTTATGTTACAATGGCCAACATCAGAGTCTTGTTTACTCTTGGCCGAACTACTCTGTTGAACAGTTTCACTTTGTATGTTCAGATGTATACGTTGCAAAAATTATCTGCAGTTCTTGTTATATTTCTGCAACTTTCGGTGGTCTGCAGCTGCTTTCTGCTGTGATAATTTGCTCTGATATTTAGGCCTAATGCAAGCAATTTGTGTGTACGCAAGTAGGTATGTATGTATGTATATATGTGTGTATGTCTGTATGTACGAGCCGTTTGCCTGTATGTATTTAAGAGGAAACTTATTATAGCGCAGTTTCAGGCCTCAAAATAGAGGTTAAATGGTTGTAGCCTAAAGTTCATTCGGGTTCTTTTTATATATAGTAGCCTTGAAAGGGTGCTAAATGACTCTCCGTAATGAATTAATTAAATACTTATTGAAATAAGTATTAAGCCTATGACTTAAATATGGCACCAACAATAAAAACGGATGCACCCGCAGGTGATATGTGGGTTCAACACTTCACCCTGATTTAGTGGAAGGTTACAGCTGCGAGGAGTCTTCCGTTTGCTTTCTTTCATCTACACTGTCCGGAAATAAAATGACCCCCAACGAAAATATGAAAATAAATGATAAAGAAACGTTAATTTTAAATTCCAAAACCGTTTTAATCCTGACGTATTTATCCACAAATGTATAATTTAATTTATACAAGTCCTGATTAATAAATTGACGTCATAGTGACATCTTTAAATTACAAAGTTAAGGCACAGGAGGAACTTGATCAGCTGGTCATTGATGCTTCTAATGGCCAATAATGCGCGCATCTTGAAGTTTGTGTTGAGACCAAAGGTGGGTGCTTTGAACACGCCTTGTAGTCTAATATTATTGAAATACAAGAATACATTAAACTAAATTTACAGCTGTTCATCGACAACATTTTTAAAAAGTTGAAAATTCTGCAGATATATTCATGTAGTCCTTAATACTTGAATTTCGAAGAAAATGACTTCCTTACTCAATGACAAAAGCTGTTAAATTTCATGCTCTACTACATGCAGATAACCTAAATATATTAGGATTAAAATGGTGTTGGAATTTAAAAAACGAAGAATACTTGCTATCTATTTTCTTATCATTAGGGTCCTCATATTTCCGAACACAGTGTACGTAATTGCTAGCACCAGAAATTGACGCCATATACTTAGGAGAAGGCATTGGTAACAGACTGTAACATACACCATGTTCTTGCTCTTTCAGGCATTCAGAGACGGGAGAAGCAAAAAACAATTTCGGAAGCACGTTAGTTCTAAGCGAGGTCGGATGGGTCACGCAACTCAGCGGGAAAGGGATAATTGTGTGCTTTTTATTTGCCCTTTTGTGATCACCATGGATGCCACTGGTGGCAGAAATGGTAGTCATGCGAAGGGCGACAGCTGGACCACTAATGCTAACATGCACCTTTCAGATTCTCTTGCAGGCATTCAAGGACTGGAGGAAGCGATGTCTGTGAGGCGTCCTCTCCCAGACGAAGATCGGTTTAAGACAAGGTCATCATATGTATCATAACGAGATCGAATGGATCTCTGGTAAGGCAGGTGGTAAAACCATACAGAGGGTGAGAGCCTGGGTCACTTTTGTCCTATGCCTTGTTCTTATTCTTTCAGGTTTTCTTGTAGGGGTAGGAAGGTTCTATTTTGGTTACTTCGGATGGTGTTGTCTATATGTTGCTACTATAGTTTGGTGACAAAGGTAGGCTTGCGTGTTGCTGATAATGTATGTTGACATAGAGACGGATTGTCTATATGTTGCTGATAAGGTTTGGTGACATAAGTAGGCTTGCGTGTTGCTGACAATGTTTGTGACATAGAGACGGATTGTCTAGGTTGCCGATATAGTTTGGTGCCATAGGTAGGCTTACGTGTTGCTGATAATGTTTGGTGACATATGTAGGCTTGCGTGTTGCTGATAATAGTTTAGCGACAAAGGGACTGATTGTCTAGGTTGCTGATAATGTTTCGTGACATAGGTAGGCTTGCGTGTTGCTGATAATGTTTGGTAACATATGTAGGCTTGCGTGTTGCTGATAATAGTTTGGCGACAAAGACACGAAGTGTGTGTTGCTAATACTGTTTGGTGAAATAGGTAGGCTTGCGTGTTGCTGATAATGTTTGGTGACATATGTAGGCTTGCGTGTTGCTGAAAATAGTTTGGCGACATAGAGACGGATTGTCTAAGTTCTGATAATGTTTGGTGACATATGTAGGCTTGCGTGTTGCTGAAAATAGTTTGGCGACATAGAGACGGATTGTCTAAGTTGCTGATAATGTTTGGTGACATAGGTAGAATTGCGTGTCGCTGATAACGTTTGGTGTCATAGAAACGGATTGTCTAGATTGCTGCTAATGTTTGGTGACATAAATAGAATTGCGTGTCGCTGATAATATTTGGTGTCTTAGAGACGGATTGTCTAGGTTGCTGCTGATGTGTGGTGACATATGTTGGCTTACGTGTTGCTGCTAATGTTTGGTGACATAGGTAGGCTTGCGTGTTGCTGATAATAGTTTGGCGACATCGAGACGGATTGTCTAGGTTGCTGCTAATGTTTAATGACATAGGTAGGCTTACGTGTTGCTGATAATGTTTCGTGACATAGGTAGGCTTGCGTGTTGCTGATAATGTTTGGTGACATTGGTAGGCTTGCGTGTTGCTGATAATAGTTTGGCGACAAAAAGACGGATTGTCTAAGTTGCTGATAATGTTTGGTGACATAGAGACGGATTGTCTAGGTTGCTTCTAATGTTTGGTGACATAGGTAGGCTTGTGTGTCGCTGATAATGTTTGGTGACAGAGACTTATTGTTTGTTACTGATAATGTTGAGATAGGTAGAATTGCGTGTCGCTTATAATGTTTGGTGACATAAAGACGGATTGTCTTGGTTGCTGATAATGTTTGGTGACATAGAGACGGATTGTCTATATGTTGCTAATATAGTCTCGTGTCATAGATAGGCTTACGTGTTGCTGAAAATATTTGGTGACATAAAGACGGATTGTCTAGGTTGCTGCTAATGTTTGGTGACATGGTACGCTAACGTGTTGCTGATAATGTTTCGTGACATAAGTAGGCTTGCGTGTTGCTGATAATAGTTTGGTGACATATGTAAGCTTGCGTGTTGCTGATAATAGTTTGGCGACATAGAGACGGATTGTCTAAGTTGCTAATAATGTTTGGTGACCATAGGTAGGCTTGCGTGTTGCTGATAATAGTTTGACGACATAGAGACACATTGTCTGTTACTGATAATGTTTGGTGACAGAGACGGATTGTCTTTGTTGCTGATAATGTTTGGTGACTTACGTAGGCTTGTGTGTTGCTGATAATAGTTTGGCGACATAGACACGAATTGTCTGTTGCTCATAATGTTTGGTGAAAGAGGTAGGCTTGTGTGTCGCTGATAATGTTTGATGACATGAAGACGGATTGTCAAGGCTGCTGATAATGTTTGGTGACATAAGTAGGCTTGCGTGTTGCTGATAATGTTTGGTGACATAGAGACGGGTTGTCTGGGCTGCTTAATGAGTTTGGTGACATAGGTAGGCTTGTGTGTTGCTGATAAAGTTGGGTGACATAGGTAGACTTGTGTGTCGCTGATAATGTTTGGTGACATAGAGACTGATTGTTTGTTACTGATAATGTTGAGATAGGTAGAATTGCGTGTCGCTCATAATGTTTAGTGACATAAAGACGGATTGTCTTGGTTGCTGATAATGTTTGGTGACATAGAGACGGATTGTCTTGGTTGCTGCTAATGTTTGGTGACATGGTAAGCTTGCGTGTTGCTAATAATGTTTGGTGACAAATCTAGGGTTGTGTATTGCTGGTTATATATTGCTGGTAATAGTTTGGTGACATAGGAACGGGTTGTCAATGTTGCTAATAGAGTTTTGCGAAATAGGTAGGGTTGCGTGTGTAGCTTAAATGATATTGCACGATGCTTGATCATTGTCTGCTACGCAGTTTTACCGTTCGACCGTGCGTTGGTTCGACCGACCGTCTATTTCCTCTTTTAGCTGTCTATAAATTTGTCTATAAATTTTCTTTTACTTGTCTATAATTTGGTTGTCTCTAAATTGGTTGTCCGTAAATTGGTTTTCTAAATGAGTTTTCTAAGTTAGTTTTCCATATTAGTTCTCTAAATTAGTTTCGCTGTCTTTATTAGTTTTCTGTTTTGCTGTATATGTTCGTCTATTTTTGGTACTAATCAGACGTCGTGTTGTTGTTGTTTCAGGTAACTCCGCCACTGTTCGCATTCGGACAGTGCCAGTCCCAAGCCTGGATAAAGGAGGAGGGCCATGTTAATGTTATTTCAGAGTCCTTGCTGACTTGCCGCTAAATCTTGAGGATCTGATGCATGCATGGAAGATCATGGATAACTAGCTGACGTCGCCAGCGACGAACATCTGGATTCAATGGCGTAGCTGTGCAAATTGGTTTAGGTGCGTCTGCACCCTCTATGGCTTTTCGTTGCGCTGTTTGTATTTAGTGTTTTTACTATATAATTTATTGAAAGAAGTTTGGTCGCTGACGGTCCAGTTCGTCTCTCGCATCTTTGTGTTATGTAATGCAATAAATGTTGTCTTATTTCTGAACAACTTGAGAGATCGTCGTCAGAATACTACATATAAAAAGTCTTCTTCCTGTTTTGCTTTTAAATATAGGTTAGCCGTCTCCTTTCGTATGGGTAACATTGCTATTTGAACTTTTAGCGTTATGCTGCTCTGTTGGGATGATTGACTAAAATTCTATGACTGGATAAAGGAGGACCATGTTATTTTAGATTCCTTGCTGGCTTTGCCGCTGCATCCGGAGGACCTGGTGTATGCATGGAAGACCATGGATACATTAGATAGCCTAACCACGTGTAGCTGACGTCGCCAACGACGAACATCTGGATTCAATGGCGTAGCTGTACAAGTTATTGTTACTGTTGTTGCTGCTGTTGCAAATGGTGACTTCTAAGGCGTTTTATGATGTACAACTATCATCAACCAATGACCGAGTAGGACAAACAAGATTCTTTTTATGTTTATTTTTATCCATGCTTTGCTTAGTATTAACGATGTTCACACTAAGTAATTTTTCACAAAATGACAGAATGAACAAATGACATTTTCTGCCGTTTCCATGGGGTCTTTCTTTAATGGTTTCATGCTGGACAATGGACATGACATCCGTAACACTATCATTCTGTGACATTCTGATTCATGCTTGACTTTAAAATGCCGTCACAAACAACTTTATTGGTTTCACTCGGCATAGTTTGTACATCACAATAGTTAATCATGTCTTCGTTGAGGTTGGCCTACTAGCAACTAGCTTTACGGTGTTGTGTCAACATGCATTTGTTACCACATAGTAATAGATGAGGCTAGATTTATGCTTTCACTCGATAAATAGATAATGATAGTTCAAAGGTCTTCTCTTGTAATTGATCGATCGAGCTTTTGTCGCTTTGACTCTGGTAGTTACGATGGAATTGTTCTTTTCAGATCGAGTGTTCGTTCGGAAAATTCCCTTTGGCTGCCTAACAATATGTTTGATTATCGAAGCCAGAAAATTTTAGAACCCTTCTCCCGTGCGTAATGGTAAATTGTTCTCTCAATCTCTTGAATCTCTTGAACTTTGCATGCGCTTTAAGATAAGCATAGATTTGCTGAGACCGGTCTCCATGACGCGAAGTTATGTGTTTGGCTGTTGTCGGTATATGACCGATAGATAGTCATTTCTTCATATAGCTGCTCGAGGCACAGGTGTGGTTATTCATTGTCTACGATTGTCACATCTTGAAATTGTTAGTGAAAGACTTCAAGGTTGGAAACGTAAGCAAGATCGCGTTTGAAACGTTGGCTGCTTAATAGACTATCGAAAGGATGCTTGTTTCTTCAGATTTAGCACAGAGTTGTATAGCGGGTGAGTCCACGACACTCGCTGATCATTTTCAGGCATCACCTAGCGTACAGAACGATAAAAGGAGTAATTGCCCCTTGCAATCGGAGGCGGATTCAACAATTTGCAGCCTCTGGTCACGATTTCTTTACCACCCCTCCACAAATTTAAATTTCAAATTTAAAATCCAAAACTTTTGACAGAAGTCATAGTAGGAAGAGAAACCAGCTCTGACAACCTGTTTTTATTAAAACATAAAATAAATAAATGATATTAATTTAGTGAGTGTATTGCTTAAACTCTAATAGCTGTGCACTTGCGCCACTCGCGGGTTCAAGCCACTGACTTGCTGCCTTGTTATCATTTACTGTTCACATTTTTGCAACTCAAATCTTTTTGCTGTGTCGACGCTAGCCCGGGGCTTTGTTAGCCAAGCGGAAAATACGGCCCTGCTCGTACCACCCTCTGAAAAAGCATAAAAGCAGCTGCTTAATTAAGCTGTGTATTTGTCAACGAAGTGTCGAGAAGGCTTCGTCTCCCAATCGTGACCCGAAGAAGCACCCATACGTTGACCACCCTCTTCTCATTGAGAAAACTTAATTTGTACCAGTTCCTCTAGCCATAAAAGCTGACGGAATATCTTCTGGTTTTCGCAGTATAGACTACTAACTCGAAGCTATAGGTACAACTTGTACAACATAGTTGGGATACGCGATAGACTGTTGTCGTATCATCTGAGTATTGTCCAGCTCAAAGCACAAGGTTGATCACTAACGCTGCGTCAAATCTGTGACGTTGTCTACAGGATAGTTCGAGGGAGATAAGACTTCAGTTTCCAGAGGATTTGAGTATTATAAGTAGGTGGGAGTCGCTGTGAAGGCGGGTGACAAGGTGAACTTTGATAATTTATCGCATCCATCGTGATCTGAGCCGCAACGCTTAGTCCAACGTTGGAAGAACTCGTAAACCTCGATCAAGCCACGTCTTGAGCGCCCCAGCCTTGCTGTCGAATGGAGTTCGTAGGCATACTGCATAGAACGGTGCACCAGAAATTTACGGTTATGTCTATTATTGTCAACCAGGCTTATTTCTCTACTTCTGCGTTGAAATTTATTAATGATATAAATACCAACGATGGTATTTTTATTTATCTCGATATCGATAATAGTGTTGATCAAAATATAAAAATTATAATAATATTGGTAACAAGGTTTGACTAAATTAATACCAAATATTATGATATATAATGTGAAGAATTGCAATAATTATGATTATGACGCCCAACTCTAATTCGAAGTTCTATTTCTTTTTCTATGCTATTAAAAGTGAACCTACTACAACATAACAAGAAAAAACAATCTGTTGTACTTTGACGTCTATTTGTTTCAGCTTTCAACGTTGCTCGTGCTCGCTGTCCATAGTCGTTTCGTCCAAGACAATCTTTTAGTTACGCCAACGCCTAATTCAAAAGACGATATGACCTACGTCATCCGTAGCAACCATACAGGTTAACGAAATGTAGATCTGCAATTTTTAACTGAATACGTCAATACGATCATAGGTTCTATAGGTAATTTAATCTCTGCGACAAAAGCACAGCTGAGTATTAACTTATTGGCAGGCCTACTTGTTAAAATGGCAGCACTGGCCACTCGTTACACTGGACAGAAGGGTGAAGGCGACCTTGAGTATGCGGCGTTCCTTGAGGAGCTGCAATATGTGTTAAAATTTGGAGAATGGAATATGGGCCAGTACAAGCACTCCAGAAAACAGAAATCTAAGGTATATAGGCCTATGGGATGCAGAGGCTCCGAGCTAGACATTGACACGTTTGAGGACTGCTTGCATAGGTTAGAAGGAGAGGCCGATACGGTTCTACACTTGGCTGTAAGTGCTTGTAAATGCGCTGAGGATTCAAAGGCTGGGTACAAGGATTCAAAGGCTGGGTACAAGGAAACCATTGACGGCCTTGTGATTTTTATCCTAAGGAAGAAAGCTGTATTAAATGCAAGGAACCGCAACGGACGTACAGCTCTCATGATGGCAGCCCAGAATGGATGCCTTCATATTGTCAAAGTCTTAGTAGACTGGACGAATGAACACGATGGCGTCAAAGTTGATTTAAATGCAGAAGACATCTACGGAGAGACTGCTCTATTCAAAGCAGTGCTATACTCTCGTGTTGAGGTCGTAGAATTTCTGATACGACGTGGGGCTTTAGACATCTACGATAATCGAGGATTCTCTGCATTGCACGCCGCTGTTTGTGGACCTCGCGAGAATAACGGAAAAACATTATTCGCTGAATTTTTTGGCGACTTTTGCTGGTTGACATTTATAAAATCTTCATCTAATACGTCAACCAATACATCTATTTTTTATGCACATTGTTTGGAACAGTTAGAATCCTTAAGAAGTAGCTCTGAAGATACATTTACTAGAGATATTGTGAAATTAATTGATGTAGGCCTACTACTTCAGAACTATCCTAAGAGTCTAACTGCCAAAGATTTGAGAGGCAACACAGCTCTTGATTGGGCTGCATGGTCAAAAACACAAATCAGTGAGCTAACGATAAGGAAACCGAAAGAGTTAACACAACTAGATAAACAGATGAACCCAGAGGAACTTCTAGGTATCGATGATTGGGGAAGAACGTCATTCCACCGTCTAGCGGTGATCTCGTCTGACACTAAAATTATGCTTCCTGATTTGCTTATTAAGTCTAATATTAAGGATACGCACTTAGAGCCTTTCATAAAAAAGCTATGTGGAAAAGATAAGAAAGGCAGGACGGCTCTGCATTATGCAGCAATGTCAAGTCGCGGTAATCTGAGTGATATTATAGAACTTGGTTGCAGTGTAAATGAGACGGATGTAAATGGGAGGACACCGCTACATTATGCTAAGGAAAAGGTGTATGACTTACTACTCACTCAATATGGAGCCGATGAAACCACGAAGGACGTTGATGAAAAGACACCTCTTGATTTGAAACAGCTTCGGCAGAACGAAAAATCTGTCTCAGAAGAGGAATGTGAGGAGCCGATTATTGATAGTGATTACGGTGTCCGTCTCCTGTCTAACGACGGATCGATATCAGAGAAGTTAGACACTTGGCAGATTTGGACTATGTTCAAATTTGCATACCGTGATCCATTTTCCGAATGGCTTAAAGAACGCATGAAACACCTTTTCGAAAGACTGGCTGAAGAAATTGGAAAGAAGGATAGAAGGTTCGAATGTCGGCCGGTGTTGGTTGGAAGTGCATACGAAGGAACAAGAGTCGGTTTCATGGACGAATTTGACTTCGATTTTGTTCTCATAAAATTTGGTGAATGTTGCCATGTTTTTCCGGCTCCAGAGGCTCCAGTGGGGTTTGTACGCCTTCGAAAATTGAATCTGAACGGGAGATATTCCCAAGATGAACTTGATTTTGACGAATTCTTCAACGATAACGATGTCTTAATGTCCAATAAGGTATCGTCTCGTTTTCGATGTCTGTACTCTGAAGTCTTGAAGCAGCCACACGTTTGGGAATCTGAACCATATTTCGAATGGGACATTCATAACGAATTTGGTGTTTCCTTCATACCTGAAGCTTATGGAATGAAAACAAACAGGTTTCGTGCGCAAGATGACTTGAAGGCATCAAGGAATTTGTATACCAACATAGTATTAAGGTTGAATAGGCCAATCAATGACCGGTACATGTTTAAGGAAATATCTGTTGATATCGTTCCTTGTATACGCGTGGCCGGTTGGTGGCCAGATGGAACATTGTCAACAGTTTCGAATGATTTGCGTGCTGAAGGTTGCTACTTAGTATTTGATCAACCACAGAGAAAGTATCCGTGGGTTCCATATTCAACAGATCCATATGTTAGGATTTCGTTCGCAGTAGCAGAGAGTAGAATTGTTAATGAATCCTCAGCCCTGGCAAAAGCAGCATACATGGTTGTGAAGCGGATGGTGAGTGTTGAATCAGAGTACAAGTTCACTCACGTCTGGAAGAATTCACTTTTTTATTGTCTTGAGGCGATGAACGACGAAAACAATAAAAACATGAAATACGAACAAATAAACAAAGAAGACCTACGGTTATTTGTGGAAAAGCTGACGCTGTGTTTCTTTGAGCTATGTCGTCAGGACTTCTGTCCATGTTATTTGATGCCCTCTTTCAGTTTGCCAATTAATGATGAAATGAAATCCAATCACAGGAGGCTGCCGGGTGATTATAATAACAAAGGGGCTTACATGCTATATCAGAGCGTCTGCGAGGGAATTCCCGAGATAAAATTTCGTGAACCAGACCACAAAGACATGCAGCCATTGTTTGAAAAGTTTGACAAGGACGAGCTAATGAGAAAACTTGTTAAAATTCAAAATCTGGAAAATATAGTTGGGCAGCCAAGTGAATCTTCCGAACGAACACTCGATCTGAAGAGATCAACAACTTCAATGGAACTACCAGAGTCAAAGCGACAAAAGCTCGATCGATCAATTACAAGAGAAGACCTTTGAACTATCATTATCTATTTATCGAGTGAAAGCATAAATCTAGCCTCATCTATTACTATGTGGTAACAAATGCATGTTGACACAACACCGTAAAGCTAGTTGCTAGTAGGCCAACCTCAACGAAGACATGATTAACTATTGTGATGTACAAAATATGCCGAGTGAAACCAATAACGTTGTTTGTGACGGATGTTTTAAGTCAAATCCATTGTCCAGCATGAAGTTATTAAGGAAGACTGCGTGGAAAAGACAAAAAATGCCATTTACAAAATATTACTTTGGGTGAACATCGTTAACATTAGATAAATATAGATGAGGATAAACCTAACAGAATCTACTTGTCCTTCTACGTCTGATCATCAATCCAAATTTGAACGAACCAAGAGATAAGTAATTACTTTATTCTTCACCAAATGGTGCAATAGGCCAAAATCACAAAATAGAGACTAATTCTAATTCTAATTCACAGACTTACAACTGGTTATGTCACCAGGACTCAACTCGCCAGTCACCCAACAATAATAAACATATATTTTTTCAGTGTTAATCCCGTTAGTATGGAATAGTCTTCCTTGCCGTGATGTGGAATGAATCCCTCTGAGGATGAGTATAGCGCGTAATTTATTTTCAAACGTCTTTAATAATAATAATAATAATAATAATAATAATAACAATAATTATAACGCCGATTTATAAGGAGCCGTAAACGCAGCCCTAACCACTACAAGGGCGCCGTACAACCTGAAGCGAAACTCTGCGAAAGTCAGCAGACAGTGTAAGCCTTGGAGAACATAAACACTTTCAACGTAGTTTTAAAGGAGTCGACTAAGTCGGCCAATCTAACGGTAGGTGGGAGACCGTTCCAACACCGCGGACCAGAGGCCGAAAATGCACTGTCGTCGAAGCGCGACCTCATCGACCGCACACGGAGATCGGTCATCACACTTAACATATTTGAGAGACGAATTTCATTCCCTGAGTGAATGAAAATGAATGACTGTCTAGCAGAGTACACCCGTGCATCAGCAGTATAAAAGTTAATCTTTATAACTAATTGGAAAATGCGTTTTATGACCACTGCATGTTTGTAGAAGACTCTTAAGACGTTGGCCAATCAAGTTCAGGCAGTAATTATTAATAACAACCCGTACATTTGCACTGGACATAACATTTAATGACACAGTTGAAGCGCCTGGTGTCGCTTTAACATACTGTTAGCACACTTGCCGATTGTCAATAAAAATAGCAGCTCTTCAGCAGGTCCACAAAGTTGCGATTAATCGATGGCTAATCGAGATAAATTTTCAATGAGTTCCTTGCGGCTGATTTGTTCGAACAGCGGCTGAGGCACTGGAATCTGAAAGACCACCTCGTCGCCTACGCTACAATGGAGTTGAAAGACACGCATGAGTGAATCCTCGTTTAAGATGTGGTCCGTCGCCTTTCCCTGAACTTGTGATTCAAGGTCAGTGTATCTCGATCTGAAACGTCCTTCGAAGGTTGGAGAAAACAGGGCATGAAGTAACAGGGAACGAAGTCATGCCGACAAAAGTGCAGGTAACACTGAAGGAGCTTAATCACCCATAGCGTTAGCTCTGGCGGCGTTACCTCTTCGAAGCTCGCTCTGTGAGGAGTCTGTTCTCCCAGGGATCCGATGCAATACAGATGCGACATCTTCAGCAGATGCCCTTCTCAGGGCCAAGGACAGGGGCCACCAGGGCCATTTGGCCCCAGGCCTCATTTGATAAAGGGCCTCGGAATTACGTAGTTATTTATTGAAATGCGGAATTAATGACTCATTCATTGAAATATAGCGCTATATACATTCTAATTATTTCGTAGCGCTATACAAATTCTAATATTTTGGTGAAGAAAATTCGTTGACGTTAAATAATTTCGAACTGTAAAATTTTATTTTCGTAAATCTGTTATTAGATAGTTGTAGGCCTAATTCTTGCAAAATTGAAAAGTTGTCAACACTCAACAGTCTAAACTCTATCGTAACTCGTTACTCGTAAGTCAAACACTGAAGCCTAAATAATATTTTAATATTAATATACTGTTCTTATAATCCGATTTGCTGTGGATAGTGTAGCGTACATTCACTTTAGGGCCTACAATCATAGTATTTAGCCTAATATATATTCCTACTTTCATAGTCTCTTAAAGCAGTGGTGTAGCCAGAATGTGGAGTTTGGGGGCAGTTTAGAAAATGAAGGGGGTGGTGGACGAATTCGAACGGAAAGAGACCGACGAGTGCACTAATAGGAGGTTTGTTTTTAACTTATTAAATTGATACCCAGTCTTCAACGTTTATATAGGGTACAATGGTACAATGTCCATGGAAATTCTGAGATAGGTGGTCGAACGCATCGACGGTCGAGCGCATGTCAGAAAAATCGTTTTGCGTTTGGCGACGAAAACCGATTTTCTAATGATAAGCCAACAAGCTTATGTCTGCGACGGAGGTTTACGAGAGACAAATGTAGATCTAATCTGAGTGTTTGAGTTTAAATATCGTGATAGTAATCATAATCTCGAGGCTTCTACAGCTCCATGAACGGGATGTCGCGAGGACCAGCTTATTCACCGCCGCTAGGTCAGAACTTAATTGATCGTCGGGGTATAAAATCGGTCCCAGATCAAGATCAAAGAAATCAGGTGGCAGGTGCTGACAAGCGCTGCTCTTCTTTCCGAAATGGTGTGGGTCAGTTACTATCCGTCTAGACAATAGATCGAGAGACATACCTGTGTTATATCTACTGGGTTTACATTAAAATGCCAATTACAGTTGGCCCCTACTCAACATTGGACCTTATACCGGTGGCAATTAGATGAAGCTAGTTTATCGGTAACTATTACATTGGCTCTCATTTTGATGTCAGCGATGGCAATAGACATGCAATTCACAAGCCAATTTAAATTGTCAGGTGATTGATGAGCAATAGAAGCGCACTCTGTCCAGCTCTAAGTACGAAACTCGAGGCTGTCGAAGCTAGAAAGTTTTGGACCCCACTCCGTGCGTAATGGCGGATGGTTGGTGGTTACCTCAACCAATCAAGCTCTTAAACTTCGCATGTCCTTAGAGATAAGGCAAAGGCTTGTCTAGATAGGTTTTAACGACGCGAAGTTGTGTGTCTGAGTGTTGACAGTATTTGAGTGACAGATAGTCGTTTCCTCACATTCACAGGTGCGGTTGATTATTGTTGAAGATTGGAATATCAAGATTTGTTAGTGCAAAAACTTCAATGTTGACAACAGAACTTACAGAAACACGGTCGTGTTTGAACCATTGGCTTAATAGAAGCTCGTTAGGCTGAGTGTGTTTCCGATTTAAACGCTGAGTAACAAATCGGGTGAGTCCACGACACATTTTCACGCTTCACCTAGCGTGCAGAACGATAATAGGAGTACTCAGCAACGTCCCTTGCAACACCCTCTGAAGAAGAATAAATGCTGTTCCTTTATCTGTGAAATTGTTAAAATAATGTCAAGTAGGTTCGACATCCCAATCGATTGCTACGATTGCTCCAGGGGGCTTATATGCTATATCATCGCGTCTGCGAGGGCATTCCTGAGATACCATTTCGTGAGCCGTTTTTACAGCCACTGGTTGAAAAGTTTGACAGAGACGAGCTAACGAGGAAGCTTTCTAAAATTCCAAGTCAGGAATATATCGTTACTCAGCCAAGTGAATAATCCGAACTAATGCACAATCTTAATGAAACAAGTTTGCTGGAACAACCAGAATCAGAACGACGAAAACACGAACCACAAATTCCTAGAAAAAAGAAGGATATAATCATAATCTATTCAAGAGTTTAAGTATAAATCTGATCCTAAATGGTAATAAATATATGCAGACAAAACACCGTATAGCAATTTGCTGTTCCCTAAACGAAAACATGATCACTTGTAATGCTCTACGGACTATGTCGATGGAAGCTAAACAAATTATTTAGGGCGGCTGTTTTAAACAGAGTATAAAACAAAGTATCACGGAATGATAAGGATACGGATGTCGATACTGCCTGAAGCCTACAAAGGAATGACTGGCTGGGAAAGACGGATACTGTCATTTACAAAATTAATACTTAGTGCGAACATCTTTAATATTATTTGAACATGAATACAGATAACCTAAAATTATCTTCTGGTCAATGATGTGATTAGTGTTTGTTTTTCATTGTCATCATACACCGGCGCCTGAGGAGTCACAATAGCTACAGTTAACAACAATAGCTACAGTAATAAAAATTATCGTCCAAACTTGACTTCATTACAGCTAAATCAGAAAAAAATCAGTATTCACGTCCCCGAGGAATCCTATTTCACTTTTGGCATAATATAGTAGTGAAATTGATAATAAATATGATGACAATAATATATAATAACGATATTAATAATAATGAGATTGTTAATATGATGATTATTATTTTGATTATTAAAGGAATTAATTGAAAAATAAAAGTTATATCTCACTGGAAACTGCGCAGTGGCGAGGTTCTGAGCGAGATAGAGTGGTTTCTGTTCGATCGCAGTGATAAAATTTTAATCTATAGTCAACGTGTGATCATTTATCCAAATATGACTACCTGCTTTATCTATATAGACTACTTACTGCGGCTATATGTTGAAAACGATGAATAAATGTTATACGCCTAATCGTCTTACAAAACGTTTAGTAAAACAATTGGTGTTTAAGAAATCTATGCCATACACGTAAATCAAACAGAAAGGCAATGAGTACATAGAGAGAGTACTGAGCGTGATGTAAGCAAGTAAGTAGTTAGTAACCTGTAATTTAGCGTATTTAATTATTTCCCTGTTTTAATCACTTATTTTAGCGTAGGCCTACTTAATTTTTTCCTTCATTATATCGTGTATTTTTAAATAGTAACTGGATTGACGATGACAAATATGCTTAAATGGAAGCTGGATCGACGAAAATAATTTTAAAAGTGTATTTCAAGGTATATAACTAAGCAAAATGTTGATCAGAAATACCACTAGCTTCCATCGTGCTGCCATTTTCTCACCAATCGAGCATTCAATCATGCATATTTCTTTTCATCGATCCAGCTAGGTACATGACTTTTCACCCGTTTCTTTTCATCATTGCATCTTCCATTCAGGTATATATTTATTTTCATAAATCCAGCTTCCATTTCGGTATATTTCTTTTCATCAATCTAGCTTCCATTTCGGTACATTTATTTTCATCAATCGAGCTTTTGCGTACAAGACTTTGTTTACATCTCGCATCAAACCGGCTTCTACTTAGGCCTAAGCATGATATTTTCATCAAACCAGCTTCCATTTAAGCATAGTTGCTTTCATCAATCCAGTTTCTACTTGCACACTCTTCTTTTTCATCGATCTCGTCTTTATTTAAGTTACAGTTCGACATCTATTCACGCCAAATAATTAAATACGCTACTTTTTCTGACGAAAATTTTGTTGAATAAAATACACTAAACCACAGTTTTACCAAGTAGTTTATTCAGTACCAAAATTACGCAACGTCACAGCGCAAACACTTATTCTTATTCAAAGGAGACAAGAAGTGAAGACTCCCGGTCACACTTTTCCGACTAATCATAAAAATAATGATGAACGTGTGTAATTGTTTTTGTAAAGGCTCATAGAATATTTGATAGACGAATTTCATTCCGTGAATGAATCAAATCAATGACTGCGAATGATTTATTCATAATTATATACGAATGAATATAATCATAATAGCAATTTAGCAGAAAACATCCGATCAGCAACCTTATGACACAAATTATCGTCCACGCAGATTGTGAATTTTAATAGCGGTACTTCAGTTGCGTCAATACATTTAAGCTTAATCTTTGGTTAGGAAGATAAATTTTCCAAGAATTGCGTCCGGTTGAATTTTTCCAACAGAGGTTGAGGCGCTGAAATCTGAAAATCGACGTCGGTCTCCGCGTCGCACACGCTCCAGTAGAGTCGAAAGACACGCATGAGCGAATCCTCGTTTCCTATGTCGTCTGCAATTCGTCGCCTTTCACTGAACTTGTGATCCATGTAGAGGTGAGTCTGTCTCGATCTGAAGCGGCCTTCGAACGGCTGGTGAAAACACGACATGAAGTAACAGGGACATGCATTTGACAACACCCATATAACGACACTCATTAATGGGACACCTGGTGTCCCATTAACATACTAATTGGCACACTTGCCGTTTGTCAATTAAAACAGTAGTTCTTCAACGAGTCCACAAAGTAGCGATTAATCGCTAGTTATTCGAGATAAATTTTCGATGAGTTCTCTCCGGTTAAACTTTTCGAACAGAGGTTGAGGCACTGGAATCTGAAAATCTACCTCGACCTCCGCGTCGCACACGCTCCAGTAGAGTCGAAAGGCACGCATGAGCGAATCCTCGTTTTCAATGTCGTCTGAAATTCGTCGCCTTTCCCTGAACTTGTGATCCATGTAGAGGTCAGTGTGTCTCGATCTGAAGCGGCCTTCGAACGGCTGGTGAAAACACGGCATGAAGTAACAGGGAACAAAGTCGAGAAGACAGAAATGCAGGTAACACTGCAACAGTTTTCTTACCCACAGTGTTAACTCTGGCGGCGTCACCTCTTCGAAGCTCGCTCTGTGAGGAGTCGCTTCTCCCAAGGCTTCGATGCAATACAGAAGCGACATCTTGAGTAAATATGTGCTTCCCTTTTGTCCTTGTAACATCTGTTTGCAGACCATGAACGCAGCTTTTGCCGTCGACGAACTCCTTGCAATGAATCCGCTTTCGACCGGTGCAAAAGATATTCTCGCGTAGGGATCGTTGTACGGTACCCACGGAAACCTACGTTGGGGCTGATCAAGCACCAAATAGCAACCGTCAGACTTTAAGTCAAAGCTGACGTCGGTCAGGGCGTCCTCAGGCCACCAGTCTTCTACGTTGATGCAGGGCACAATATCCAGCGAAATTCGGAGACAGATGGGCGAACGCTTCGTCGGTCGAACTCGAGTCAGACAAAGAGTTTTGCACAGAGGCGATGAAAAGCGAAATGCCATCAGCTTAACTTCCTCGATTTGATTCAACTCGAAGATGGGTTCATCTCTCCAGAACTCTCCGTCCTTGAGGACCTCGACGAGCACGTGTTGGAATCTTAGATTCAGCTGTTCCGTGAGAAGATACCCCTCCTCGTTGAACAAGGCTTCTGCGTCGTTTCCAGTTAGGACGGACGGCTCTCCTCCTTCTCTTTCCTCTCCTCCTTGTCCATATCGTTTTCCTTCTTCTAACCCTTCTCTTCTTCCAACACCTCCTCTTCCTTCTCCTTCTCCTCCTCGTCCTCCTCCTTCTCTTTTACGCAGGATAACGTATCCTTTCGGCGGAACTGGAGATTCGATGACTTCGCACAATTTTCCGATTCCCGTCAAGATGACATCGATGTCAAATTCGTCCTGGAGATTGATCGCCGTTCCCTCCCTTACGCTACCGACCAAAATATGACGACTTCCTAGCAATGGATCAACGGTCTTCATGGCAGTGAGAAGCCTTCTTATAAAGGCGTCCACTTCGTCGTAGTTCTGGCTGTCTTCCCTGCGATACGCATAGTCAAGCTCAGTCCAGATTCTCCAGGCGTTCGTCGTCGTATCAAAGTCTGGACGAAGGACCTTGAGGAGGTTGCAGCGCTTTGGATATCGCTGGACCTGCTCCAGTATCTCTGCAGAATAGAGCGATATCTCCGTATGATAAATGGACCGAATAGCTTTGAGTTTGTAATCGTCTAGGCTCTTCTTGGCTGTGTTCTGTCTTCGCATTTCTTCTGGGGTGAAGCCATCTAGGTCACGTACGTCCTTTCGGGCTCCGCAGCTCACCAGTGACGTCCGCAGCTGCTCTGATGCGGCATAATGCAGCGCAGTTCGCCCGTAGATGTCAGTAACGTTCACGCAAGAACTGCCATCCGCCAGCATCGTTCTTACCATCTGGTCATAATACGTTACGCGATTCAAACAGCAGCTACCTTTGCTCAGCATCATCTTACTGGTCATGGCCATGTGATGGAGAGGAATTCTTCCCTTGTCATCTCTAACGTTGGTAGTGCTGCTGATCTCTCCCATTGCCCGTGCGGATGAAGCCCAATCCAGATGGAATTCCGTCGCCTTCTTGATCGCCTGTTCGACGACTGACGCGTTGTTTTCGAAATCGTCGAAGATGACTCCTATCAGCAAATCAATTGTCACCCACTCTGCCATCAGAAAATGCAGCGGCGTTCTTCCTCTTTTGTCGACTCTTACAAATCGACGTTCTCCATTGACAGCGACGGAACTTCTCTTTCCCAGTCGTTCTTCTCTCAGTTCGATTCCAGGTGAAAGCATGTCAATCACCGCATTGCTGTACAACTCCGGAGCCTTGCAGAGCAGATCAAAGGCAGTCTCTCCTTTCCAGTCCGTTGCATCCACTTCTGCATGGCCGACGTTCAGAAGGACTCTCACGACAATTTCCTTACGATCTCTCCATCGCAGTTCCTCGTTGCTCATGTTCAGACAGTGGACGTTCCAGACGGGCGTCGAGAGGCACTCGAATGGTCCACAGATCACCGCGTGAAGGGCGGTGTAGCCTCGATAATCACGACAGCCGACAGACGCACCTGCGAACAGCAACTGCTTCACCACGTACGGATGATGGTTTTGGGCTGCTCTTATCAACGCCGTATGTCCGTAGTTGTCGACCAGATCGACGTGCTCCCTATTCATTCTCCCCAACAGCTTTTCCACCACGTGACAGCAACCGGCAGCCGCTGCTCTTATTAGCGGAGTTTCCCCTCTAGCGTTTCGACGCATGATATCTGCTCCTCCATCAAGCAGAGCGTCGAGAATTGTCAGATGCGGAAGGACGTAGCACTGGTAGCTCATCAAATCCTCGTTTGTTATCTCCTCCAGACCAACAAATCTCCAAATTTCGTTCACCTTCCTCGACTCCAGTTTGTCCTTGTTGCAGTCGAACCCGCAACCATTCGCCAGCACATGTAACGGAGTGTTCCCATCAAACGTCATCGAATTGACGACGCTGGCTTCACCGGCCGCAAGCAAGACTCTGAAAACACCATCGAAAGACTCTCTCGATTTCGATAGTAGCGACGCGTGTAGACAAGAATTCCCTTGATTGTCCGTCACGGTGACGTCCGCTCCGTTCTGCAGCAACAGTTCAACCATTTCTTCTAGTCCGTGATACGCCGAGACGCTGAGAGCACAGTTGCCGAAATTGTCTCTGCTATTGACGTCGCAGTCTGCATTCAACAGACTACGTACGACATCCGAATGATTTCCAACAGCGGCGAGAATGAGAGGAGTCTCACCAGAGAGATTTCTATCGTTTGGATCAACCTGAAACTTCTGCAAATGTTCAGTGGCTTCATAGTTGCCAGTTCTTGCCGCCACGTGTAGTAAGGAATCGCCGGAGCTGTCTCTTTCGTGAAGGTTCTCGGAGTCGCTTACGAGAAGATTCGTCCATTCGTCTACACGTTCACAGCTGCGACGATGTGGAAACATTTTATCACTGTTCAACTATTCTTAACTTCTGTATGAAATAAATACTCCATTCTGCTTTTGTTGTACCCATAGATGATAGCACTGATTGATTAACACGGAATAGCGTCCTATGGTCTTCCAGTAAGGCTTAACCTACTGTAGTCCACTTAACATGCAGAAGTTCTACACTCACCGCATTATTTAGCTGTGGTAGAAATGTCCATCAAAATACAGCATGATCTTCACTGACGAAACGTCACGTGAAGTAGGGAATCGCCGTAGCTGTCTCTTTCGTTGAGTCTCTCGGGATCACTGACGAAAAGATCGGGCGTCCATTCTATTACACGTTTACAATTGTAGGAAAGTGGAAACATCGCATCACTGCTCAACTATCCGTATCGATAAATTCTTCAGTCTACTTCATAACTATTATTAT
Organism: Bimastos eiseni; assembly: GCA_959347315.1. Classification (NCBI taxonomy): domain Eukaryota; kingdom Metazoa; phylum Annelida; class Clitellata; order Crassiclitellata; family Lumbricidae; genus Bimastos; species Bimastos eiseni. Next base: position 4,959,269 of record OY365822.1, read on the forward strand.
TAAACGGACAGTTTCTAGAGCGCCATAACGCAGCCATGCCGCTACAAGGGCCCTTAATGAATGATAACGTTGAATCGATTTTTTACACGGAACAGCGTCCTGTGGACTTCCAACAATGCCTTACTGTAGTCCACCTAGCATGCCAGATTTCGACACTGACAGTATCATTTAAGGGCTGTGGTAGAAGAGTTCAGTAAGATCCTGTCATTGGCGAGACGTCATCTGATAGACGAACATCAGCATCTAATTAGTTTTCATTATAACCACTCTAATACGCTGTAGCGTTTCGACATAATGGTAAAATTATAATCGTTCTGCCAGACAACGGTGATGAAGTCATTACAGGCGACCGATCGCCGAATAGACCTCTATACTGCAATGATCGCTGGTTGACTCCCCCACTCGTCTTGTTACACTGACCTCATAATAGAGTGGCATTAATGACTGAAAGGAGATTCAATTTCATTTTCGAAACTTTTCGAACATTTCCAGAGGAACTTGATCAAAGTTGCATATACGTACATGTGCATAAAGACATGCATAAAAAATACAATGTACATACATAAATTAAGAAAACATACATATATGAATGCATATACACATGCATATACGTACATAAACAACTACATACATACTTACATGCATACATACATACACACACAGACACACACACACATGCATACATACATACATGCATACATGCATATATAACATACAATCATACATACATACATATATAACACCGTAGACATATGCACACGTCTATATATATACATGCATGAATGTATACACACGTCTATGCAAATTATACATAGAAACATGGTTGTAATTAGAAGTAAAATGACGCTGTCACTAAACACCTGAATGGAGTGTCGTGTGGGTCAGCCGCATAGGCCAGAGTGAAACCATTGACTCGTTATGAGTGTAATGTGGTTCTTAGAAATCGTCAGCTAACGGCCAAACCTGCGGACCTTTAGGCTTTCGACTACTAACAATAGTTGGAAGAATACATCGGTAAAGGTTGGGTCATATGCAGATTTTTGAGTGTCATGTGACTGCAAAATGCAATCTCCTGGGCTTGACACTCACCTCCCCCTAGATTTCGATCTAACACCCGAACGTAATAACAGCTGAGCGGCAGAGGACACGACTTGACAAGTGGAAATGGCGTCTGCTATGAACGTGGCTATAGTATTGTTTGGCGCTGATAAATTTTTGAAGATCTACATTGTACACATCACTTCTTCGCCTACATGAATACAGTGGTAGTTGCAGTTTAACGATACTGTGATGACTAAGACCATTGGCGTAGCCCTACTCCTTAATCCAGGCTTGGGACTGGAACCGCCTGAGTACTAGCAGTGGCGGAATTAATTAAGACAGTCAGTCTATTGCTAACAGGTTTTTATATCTGACGAATCTCATTCGTCATTCACGATATATGATTTGACGGCAAGAATCGTCGACCAACTATCAAGACGTTTAACACAATGCCGTGCGTTCCACCTGTAAGTCTGTCTGTGTGTGTGAGTCTGTCTGTGTGTGTGTGTCCGCTTGCACCTGGGTGCCAATCCCTCCAGCACGTCCAGATGGGACCAGCCTAGAATCCATGTGGGGCCTCTCAATGGTCCATAATTATGGAACCTGTTAATAGCACATATTGGACCTTTTTACAACCCATATAGGACTCGTGTGGGACCCATATGAGACCTACCTGTATACATTGCCTTTATTCGAACAGTGTATAACCCATACGGAACCTGTTCAGAGCCAATAGGGGTCCATAGGAATGACAGGGCATGTGGCTCTTCGGTTTGGTTGTCTGTACATTGGTGGCCCTATCGATGAAATTTCTCTTTTCAATTATCATCCAACAACATGCTATGCCAGCACTGATGAGTAAGTTCCATCTCCAGCTGACGCTATGTAAATTTTCAATTACAAGCTAATTACAGCGGTAGATTCAAGTGACACTGTTCAAAAAACAGACTCCGCTTGAGCAGCAGATGTGGTTAATTTGATCCCAGCGGTAGGTAGATTGTCTAGCCTTCGAGATACACTATGTAGCAACACCAATTTGTCGAAGCATGGTCATGAGAGTGTGTGACCAGCTGAAATAACAGATGGACACACGTGGACCTAAAATAGTGTGGCACACGCTCCAATGAGGAACGGTGGTGAAGGTTCTCTTCAGATCAATACATCGTAAAAGTCTAGGATCTAGGGGTAGTTTCAGTTTGACGACAAAGTGTGATAACAAGTATCACTATCGTCCCCCTCCTCCTTCATCCAGCTTGGGACTGGCACCACCAGAGGACAAACAATGGTGAAGTTTACCAGAAGCCGTAGTATCTTTACAGATAGTAGTTTAGGGACACTGTGTGATGACATACATCATTAGCGTCATCCACCTCCTTCATCCCCAGGATTGGGACGGGCACTGCCAAAGTGCAAGCAGTGGAGGATGAACTATTTCATGCGGTCGCTATATAAACACGTGTTCATAATACATTTTAGTCCATAACCTCCACAGCTTGCACATTGAAGTAAGGCAATCAAGCCTTGACAAAGGAGGAGGGTCACACTGATGATCTTTGCTATCACAAATTGTCGTTGAACAGTTACACTCGAAATACTACAAATACATTTTAGTTGCTTAAGTGAGCATCATCTAGAATGCGGTATCTGTTGTTGTGTAATTAGTTTAATTAGTAATGAACGCAACACAATAGATTCAATTCGTCCAGACAGTTCTTGCACAACATATAGCAGTTTTTCTTTTTGATTAAAGATGGATGATATCCAAAAAATAAAAACGGTAAAACTTGTTCTTTGTTGAGCTTTGCATTGACTATGGACGATGATTGAAATGAACTATAGATGAAACATCGACAATCCATAAAACTTAGTTGCCTAGTACTTTAGTGAGTGAGACAAAGTAGAATCGAATTGAAATTCACAAACTCCATATGATATCAGTACAAAAAATTTCAAGTTGAACCTCAATGAAGTTTGAAAGTGACCATCATAAACCAGGAAGGAGTTACATGTAAAACTTTCCGAATAGCGTCTGGTCTTGTTTCTTACAATAAATTACTGTACAATTTTGCTGCGCATTTTTGAGGTAATGAAAAGGCGCTACAGTATGTGTCCACATGCATACATGCACACATAATTGCAAGAATACATATTTGCATACACACATACACAAACATACATACACAAATACATACATACATGCATTCATGCGTACATTCACACGTACATACACACAAACATGCACACTTATACATATATATATATACATGTACATAGACACATGCATACATACATACATACATACATACATACATACATACATACATACATACATACATACATACATACATACATACATACATACATACATATATACGTACATACATACATACATACATACATACATACATACATACATACATACATACATACATACATACATATATACATACATACATACATACGTACATACATACATACGTACATACATATATACATACATACATATATACACATCCATATATACATACATATATACAAACTATAACACGCATGCATGCATACATGCATACATACATATATATACATACATATATACGTACATACATATATACATACATACATATATACATACATACATACATACATACATACATACATACATACATACATACATACATACATACATATATACGTACATACATACATACATACATACATACATACATACATACATACATACATACATACATACATACATACATACATACATACATATATACATACATACATACATACATACGTACATACATACATACGTACATACATATATACATACATACATATATACACATCCATATATACATACATATATACAAACTATAACACGCATGCATGCATACATGCATACACACATATATATACATACATATATACGTACATACATATATACATACATACATATATACATACATACATACATACGTACATACATACATACAAACTATAACACGCATGCATGCATACAATATGTAATAAGATAAATGAATAACACACACGATTTTAGAATTGAAACAATCAGATATCACAACAACAACAACGATTCAGTAACACCTAGTCCAGTAACATAACAAGAGAAATAAACCAATTAACGATCTATCTCGTGGAATAATCGCAGGTACGACGACTTGGATCCACTAGTCTGCCACTCCTTGAGATGTCTAAAACTAATCGTACGGTCATTGTCTGCGGAGGACCACGCGTGGCAAAGATACCGTGCTCTTTCTTCTTCTTGTTTTAAAAGTTTTCTTCGAAGATGGAATGTGGTTTACAACATGAACTGTCAATGATGTGCTGGGGACAGCAATCTTTAAGGCAGAACCGATGTCCCAATCCTACCAAGCGTCAGTGTAGCGCACGTCGCACTCCTGCAAGGCTGGCAGCTTTTCCTGCGCCAAATAACAAGTACATGATGATGGTTAGTTCAAAAAGAAAATAGTCTGACAAAACGCAGAAATACTAACGCAAGTGATATATTGACAGTGGACAGAAAAGTAGCAAGAATTGAATAACGAATTTGGAAATATCTTTATATAATGACCTGGAGTTAAATATAGAGTTGTTTTTAGGGTGGGAAAATATTGGTTGGGTTCTAAAGGTCTTTATTGGTGAATGGAGCGAGGATGGAGTGGATGCAGGAGTTGGTGAAGAATAATCTCTTGGGTTGTGTAAAACGGAGAAAAGAAGCTTGGCATTTGCTATGTCAACAAGTTCTGAGGCTCTTGGTAAGGATTGTTCTTAGCACAGACGCGTTTAGCTCTTATTAGGAGGTTTTCCAGTCGACATAAAAAAATAAAAAAATCAACGTAAGATAACAATAATTTTCGATTTGATTTCAAACTGACCAGCCGCAAAAATATGATTACAAGTACCGTAAGAACGAATGATGACAAGTTGTTACAGACGTTAAATTACAGGCACCTACATAGACAGAGACAGACACATACAAAACCAGACATAGAGCAAGAGTGAGATCTCGTAACACAAACCTTAAGTCCTTCAAACGTCAAGGCGGACAGATGCGTACTATTCAGATTCAACTTCCGTAGATTTTTCATTGCTACAATGGCAAAAAACAATCAACTAACGATAGACAAAAAGGAAATGTGTTTATGTGTTTAAGTTTTAAAAAGCCAAAATGACCCCAGATCGCATCTACTGAAAACTTTTCAGTTTGACTGATAGATTTAAATAGCAAAGAAAATTAAAAGTCACATAATTCTAGTCGAGTAATATTGAAAACATGTTTGGACGGTAGGCAACTTACAAACGAAGAATTGAATAATATTAATAATATGGCCTTACCTATGGACACTCATATTTTTAGTGTCAATAGGTAAGGCCATTGTTAATCTATTACGACATCGTTTGCCTACAAATTGTATGCCACAACTAAGCACCACGATTTTACATAAATTACTCGAAACTTAGGCCAGTGGTTTCGACACTAATTAAATAATGTGTCATTTTAATGTGTAGATCGTAATGGTACTATGCAACAAACGCATGTACTCGTAACTCATATATACACATTGACTCATTACTCAAAAATAAAACTCTAATCATCAATGTCATCTGTCAGCTGTAAACGGGAATCCGTTGGTTGGTTCTACACTTGTGCATGGGCCCACCACTGATGATACTTTTCAGCTTACTATTCACAGTTTGCTAATAGACGCATTTTTATTTGTTCAATGTGACTTTTAGCATCATTAAAGTCAGCACAGAGAACGCCTATAGGTATAAATCTTGAAGGGGCGCTATGTAAATGCTTGATTACATTACAATTATATCTCTATACTTGCTACTCAAAATATATGCATAATTGCATAAATACTCATTACTCAAAAACATACACCATAAGCAAGTATACATGCAGACGTTGGACATACAGGAGAGACAACAGAGGCCTTTGTCGGTGACCGGTGTTTCGCACAAGTTCAGCACCTGCAGTTTGTGCAGATGTTCGGATAATTCTTGAAGACCAGGGTCACCAAACTGAAAAGAATCAATACACTCCTTAGCCTACTTATTTATTTCAAGTTTTCAACCACTTAATATAGTCGCAAGAATCATCGGTTGACGTGAGTCCGTGTTGCTTCAAATGACCTTAACTGCTCTGGTAAATGAATTCACGATTACAGGGGCGTCGATTCCCCTCTGAGTTATGGAGGAAAATCCCCGGTCCCAACTGTCAGGAAGGCAAGATATTCCCCCTTGACTATAAAAATATCCTCTTCATGAAATTGGAGGCATTTTCCTTCCTATCCCCATCTGGGATAATTAGATAAAATTAGACAATTTTGTCAATTAGACAATTTGACAAAAGCATTTTTTCTCGTTATTACTTTTATTAATAACATCATCATCGTCATCGTCATCGTCATCGTCATCGTCGTCGCTGCTGTATAAATAGGGCACATTGGAGACTTGCAATTCTTTTCTGAATATAAATGAATTGGTTCAATTAATTATGAACAATTACATTAGAAGATTTATTACGAATCGATGTTACTTATTTTTTTTATATTTCCTGAAATTTGATATCGCCCTTCTTCCAGCATCTTTTGCTCAGAAGTGTGTAATATTGTGCCGTCAAGGCGTGTCCACTTCTGAACAAAGAACTGTTCGAAGAAGGGCAATATAAAATTTCAGAAAAATATATTATGATAAATATAGAATGATATTATATTTGTATGTCCTTGCGCGTAGGCCTACCTGTGTGGACCAGAGGTTGAGATATCGTAGAGATGGGAGTTTGATGAGGTCCTTGGCACAGGCGCTCGTCACCTGTGTGAAGGCCAGGCTGAGACACTCCAGATTCCCAAAGGAACCGGAGCTCAGCATCTTGGCAACGTCCGCATCAGTTGACTTGGATGGCAACGTCAGCTTTCGAGGACCACCCTTCTGTTGCTAGGGGCGACAAGAACGTAGAACATACGTGACAAAATGTGCCCACATTTATTACTCATGTAAATGTTACAACGTATGCACGCATTCGTTAATGACACATAATTGTGTTATAGCATCATATCGCATCGTACCGCATTTTTAGATTTATGTAGCGCCTCAAGCATAAATATTTATTCAGAGGCGCTCTAAGCACGAAACATCGGGAAAATAGAAACGCCTTTAAAGAGTGATAAACAGATACACTCGGAAAGAGCGAAGACCATATGCTTACATTCACCATACTAATGTTACAATGTATGTATACATTCGTTAATCACACACATTTTTTTAAATATGCAGAGCGTTCAGTAGGCCCCGACTCATGCACATGTCACAACCTATGCATACATTCGTAAATCATAGACAAACAACATGTGATTATTATACTTGAATCATAATCAGTTGGAATAGATTAGAGTCTTCTTCTGATTACGTTACCAGTTCTCTAAGTTGGATCTGTCGTTCGCAGAGGGCGCTGTACATCGCTTTGCCTCTCGATGTGCTTTGAAGGGTTGTAATGATCTGCATCTTCAGATCAGAGCTGTCACAGACCTCGTATTCCAACACGGCGCATAGGACCTCCAAGGCAAACAGAATAATAATAACAATAAAAATACTACTACTACTACTAATAATAATAATAATAATAATAATAATAATAATATTATTATTAATTATTATTATTATTATTGCGATAATAACAATGATAATAAAAATTATAATAAAAACAATAATGATGCTAATGATGATGATGATGATGACGATGATAATCAACAATAAAATCTCTATAGTAATATTCTCTAAGTCCCTGGGGAATGAAGTACCTCAGAACATAAAATAATGATAATAATCTTGAGGCTTTTAATAGCATCCTTCCTTTCATCAGAGAGGACGACGCCTAACCCTCCAGAGAAATAATCTAACATAGTTATTCTATTCTATTCCAGTAACAGATTTATAGAGCGCCTCTCACAGTACAACCTAATCAGAGGTGCTGTTAAAACAGTTAGGCCTACATTAGCGCATAAAATTAATAATAAAAATAATAATAATAATAATAATAATAATAATAATAATAATAAAGTAAAAAATATAAATTTCAAACGGAAATTCAAAACCGAATCAAACCGCGATAGAACTACAGCCTGAATATTGCACAAAAACGTATTCAGCAAAGGTCAAAGTTCAACTTCTGTGAAAGACGCAACTGATATTATTTAATTTAGTTAATCGCGTGCGTATGTGATCTCATATCCAATGTTAAGAGCAAACATTTCTACACGCGAGGAAGTGATTCTAAAGCAAGGAAGCCAAAGATCAGAGAGATTGACACGAGTTTCACATCGCAACACACGCTTCCCTCTCCAGAGGGGTGGGTAGTTTGTTTGCCCTTCTCGGAACTGTTGACGGAATAACATTGCGTCAGACCCACTTTAAAGGGCTCCGTCGTAGGTGGAAGGGGCGCTATACAAATGTTCGATTACATTACGCCGATTACATTGGTTTCCATGTGATAGCGTCGGATGTTGGACATCTTTGTGGGAGACGCTAGCTGATTGGTTAGAGCGTTTGACTTGTAAAGTGGAGAGCACGGATTCGGGTTCTAGCCACTGAACTATCTTTCACCTATCTAATCGATTGCATTAACTGCATTCAAGTCAAGACCAACAGACGTATACATAAAGATCTCACATCCATCGCAGTCTCGTGTTCTCGCAGAGCAAGCAGCTGCCACGGTCCAACCATCTTGAAGTTGTTGGTTAGGAACTTCTTTCTTCTGCAGCAACAACCAACGAGACGCTTCAGCTGCGAAGATAACCAAAATAACAATGCAGGTATCTTCATCTGCCTCCTTGTAAAGTGCATCTTCAGTACTCTTAGTGTGTGAGATGATTCATTAGAGCGGTCGGCCTTATGTGGCCAGCGAACCCATGTCCATCTGAACGGTGTGCCAGTGTGTCACCATTCAACATTGACTGAGATCACTGATGCACCAACGTAATCATTTTCAACACACTGCAATTCAATAAAGTCTTCATTATAATTATCGACGATGCTTTATTGCACTCTCAGAAGTGCAGCTCTGCTTACGACAAACTGGTGTCATGCACACAGAGTCTTAACGCACTCTATTGGCTCAAGTACCTTATAATTACTGCCGTTTTGCGCTATATAAAAAACTCTTTCTGCCTCATCCATTATCTAATGAAGTCTGTGCCTACATCTATCCATATAATTGGAGCAGGTCACCGGGTCACTGTAACCCTGAAAAGGCCTGTCTGTGCTTTGCGACTTGCGGCCTCATAGTTGTCCTGCGTATGTGCTCTGCTTCGACCCAATACAAAAGCAATGCTTAAACAATCATGTAGGCCTACATGCTGGCTCCTGGGTTTGGAACTGTTTCCCAAGTTCTTTTGCCTAGAGCTGTCACTAAATCTCTCACCCATCCAAGTTCCTTAGATGTCCGTTGTTGGGCTCTTGAAGGTTTGCGGCGCTAAACAAAAATCCGATTACAACTTACAAAAACTACAACGACTTTATACAATACAACCTTATTTTCTAGTTGAGATCAACAATACAATCTGTGCGACAGGGTGGTGGGAGTACAGTTACTGCAGCCCACCACTCATTGCAATTATCACGTTTTATTAGAGGTATCATAATACATTTGAAAGATTTACTCATCTCAGAGATTTAAGTAGCGCCCCATTAAAATTATCTACTCAGAAAAGAACCGTCTTTGCATTTTGAAAACATAATATTGTCATACGTATGATAATAAGGCATATTCCACAATTGCTATAATTTATTACACTCCTAATTACTCAATGGCACTATTAAATAACTGACTGAGTATTCTGTAATGTACTATATCACTTGATTGCAATGCATTGTACAATTTCGATACCTAGCAAACACGTCCTTCTTAACTGCAGTTAATTTACTGTGCCATTATGATTGTACTATTGTCTTGTAAGGTATTTTTCTGACCATGATGCAGTAGAGCTGGTTGTCGTCATCTGAGGCTATTCCACCTGGACAGTAGAGGTCAAACCATCCCTCTTTTCCTTCTCGTATCCCAAGAACGGATAAATGTACATCGCACCTTTTGTCGTCTCCGATGTTGTGAATCGTTGGTTTCAGGTTTCTTCAGAAAAATAAAATCAGATTCAAGCGTAATGACGAATACGCATCAGACTGTTCAAATCATCATAGTAACTCTACTTGTACTTGTACTTGTCACAGTAACTGTACGTGTACTTGTAATTGTCATATTAACTGTACTTGTACTTGTACTTGTAATTGTAATAACTATCCTTTTTAGGGCGCCGTCGGTAGAAAGCAACTTCTATGGTGCTTTTTCAAATTGCAATTGTATTTGTAAATTTCAATGTAAATGTAACCCTAATTATAATTTTAATTATGATAACGACCATTTATAGAGCGCCGTCGGTAGTAAGCATTTTCTTGGGTGCCTTACAAGACTGCTCATTGTCAAATACAAGATCATTCTGAATGTATACAATAGAGACGCTGAGAGCCTTACTTCGTTACATAGTCAGTCTGGTTACAATATACAGATTGCTATCCTTAGGCTATACACAAGACATGTCTTCAACGTGACTAAGAATCTAAGACGCCCACCTATGTAGTGGATTCTTCTAATGCCAGTTGTTATAACAATGGCAATTAAGCACGGCTCGAATTCTGCAGTCGATCCACTCACATCTCATCAATTGACACCTAGTGGATCATTAGTGTGTATCTCGCATTAAGGCGTGAATTGCAATAAGGTGAAGCATTGCCTTTCGTCAGATACTTTGAGACTATTGATGCAGAAAAGTACTGAACGAACTTACTGTAGAAAGAGATCATGAGGTAAGGCCCTGCAAAGTAGATAAGAACTCACGTATAATTATAGTACAAACAGACAGAAAATCCCAAGTAGGTGCGAGAAATGTACAGGTTATCCTTCATCAACAGACAATAACTATTACCGTAGCTCTCAAACTACAGAGAACAAACACTGTAGGCTTCAAAACTGCATTAAACAAGCATGCCCATGACTCAAAACCTTATAAAGAAGCTCCGAGAATGCGCTTGATAGAAGTCCAAAATACATACTTACATACATACGTCATATATACAATGCTTTATTTACGCACATATATATATAAAGTTGAGCATTAGAAATTTTGATGCCACTGTTCCGAAATACAGGTCTTGACGACAGGAACTGAATCCTAGACAGAATGCTAAAAAATTAGTATTTCAACCTGACAGTCATCGTAACCAACCGTCGTATCGCTAAAGCAACGTGTGTATGTCATGCTTTACCCTACGATGTAATGTAAGTTAAGACAGGTTCCATAAATTATGCATCCGTATATCCGCCTTCATCAGACGTCAACGCTCTGAGGGTTGAGAGTCTTTTGGCTGAAGCGGTGATCTTCCTCAGAGGCCACAAATGTTCGCTTCAGCATACACATTAATAACTGGAGATGAAAGGAGACTGATGCATTAGAAGTGGTGAGTTAGTGGGTTTCGGAGTACGACACGTCAATTAACTTACTCATCAGGGAATGGGATCGACTGGAGCAGATGCGCCAGTGACAGGCGCCAATCCTCGTACTCCGACCTGGAAAAGCATAAACAGAATCATGACGTCGACTTCGATGCTTTCTAGAAGCGTCCATACGTCATAGGCAATTACGTCAGCGTCACGTGGGAGTACTATGAACACAACGATTTGTATGGCGCTGTTGTTAAGACGAGGACGAAGGGTTAGACATCGGTTGTCCAAGCATACATGAGCTTCTGCTTTATCAAATGGTCTTTCACTCCAAAACTATGCCATCATCATTATCGTCGTCGTCATCACTATCGTCATCATCGTCATCGTCATCATCATCATCATCGTCATTATCATCATCATCATCATCATCATCATCATCATCATCATCATCATCATCATCATCATCATCATCATCATCATTATCATCATCACCATCACCATCATCATCAGCATCATCACCACTACCGTCATCATCATCATTAGGCTATCACCACCACCATAATCGACAACATCACCATGACCATCACAATTATCATCAGCATCACTATCGTCACTATTATCATCATCGACAGCATCATCATCAACACCACCATCATCGTTATAATCATCATCGACAACATCGTCACCATCCACATCATCTTCATCATCACCACTTCATGACGCCAGGTATTTTGGTACCACGGTGTAAATAGATGAACACCATTGTACCCCGGTTGTTTGTCGTGGCCAACAACTCTCCACACATTTCAAATACAAGCCTTGCAATAACCTCACTGACGCCATCTATCCAGTGCAACTGTTGGCGCAGGCCTATAAGACATACATCATTTTCATGAGGTACGATTGGCTACAGGGATAGAGAGAGAACGTGGAGAACGTGGAGCGTATACGGGTTTGACCCTTTAACCAAAAGAAGGTTGTGCAATGGAATAAAGAAATTGTGACCGTACCTTACATCACATAATATGTGATGTAAGGTAAACTTCTCTTGGTTAAATTAATTATGACATTCCTTAGAGCAACTGTCGAATCAAACCAGACCAAATAGCAACTGACAGGCATACACAAGTGATTGGTCCATTAACGTTTTTTTCTATATCTTTATTGTTCCCAACTTATGTAAGTCGTATAGTATTTAGAAATATCTGTGATTAACTTATATACTGTTGGGTTCAATTAACACATGGTTATGGTTAATGAGAGGCGTGAAAGACGCTGCATAAAAGATATTAGAGTTGGCTTACAGAGTCTGCAGAATAGCGAGACTGGTTAGTAGTCTGTTGTCGAACTCATTGGCGTCTAAACTGGAATCATTTCGCATGTAGGAGAAACTAAAAACGCAAAGAAGAAATTCAATTCAGAGAAAGTAATTAACAAAAAAACAATAATTGACAACCAATTATTTGTAACCAATTGTGGGCAACCAATTATCATCAACCAACTATAGGTAGAGAGAGGAGAGAGAGAGAGTGAGGGAGAGAGAGAGACAGAGACAGAAAGACAGAGAGAGACAGACAGACAGAAATAGAGACAGACATAGACAGACAGAGAGACAGAGATACAGGCAGACAGACAGAGACATAATCAGAGAAAGACAGACAGAGACACAAACAAAGACAGAGGCAGAGACAGAGACTGAGACTGAGATGGAGACAGAGACAGAGGCAGAGACGAAGGCAAAGACTGACAGAGATTATGATGAGAGATGATGTCAGTTGGAATCAGACCAATGGGACACAGAAAGCGATATCACATAACAAGCAGCGGCCGCCCCTAATGTGTTTGGTTCGTGCCATTCACTTAGAGGTTACGATCAGTTCCTGGATAACGTGGAATGACTTCGAGGTTTGAAACCAAATCCTAATAAAGTAATCTCTCCATAGTATACGGTGAACTCTAATAATTACCTGAGCGGATGACAGCCAGCATCTCGCTCGGTCTAATAACCTTTGTTCAGAGGACTTAAATCTCCATCGTGGCAAATGTAATCGACAATTCTTAATGAAACTTTATAGCTCATCAGGTGGCTATTGTCACAGAGTAGCACTTTGAGTCTTTCAATCTCAGAACAAATCACCTGTGGCCAAATTACTGATGACAAAGGTCTGTTAATTAATTAATTCGATAATTATTTAATGCATTCTAAAATTGAATAGCTTATTAATTCGCCAATAAATCTGTTAATTTAATATTCTGCTAAGTACCCCATAAGTCCTCTGCTTATAAGTATCCTATTAAATATCCCGGTACTCCGTCGTTAAGCATCCTAAGTATTCTGGTACTCTGCTGCTATAGGTATCACAATAGGTTTCCAGTACTCTGCTGCTAAATATTACGCTAAGTATCCAGGTCCTCTAGCTCTCTATTAAGTATCCTTTTGTGACCATCCTCATACTACCCGTTGGACAACACCTCTGATTCTAAACAGCGCTCGTCAATTAGCTGGTGCCCTACACGCGTGGCTTTCGAGTGGCGTATTAGAAGCTTGGAGATTATGATTAAGACTGTAACCGTAGTTGTAGCATAATACCTTCTCTTCATCTCGTAGTAGTTGTGAACGGCTGCAAGGCAAACGGCAACAAGATTTGGCAGAACCCTCGGATGTGGACAAGTACTGAACGAACCGTGGGTACTGGAGCAAGCAAAACACAGACACACTGTACAGTGTCTATATATCATAATCTCCGTGAGGCATAGTCAGTTAGTTCTTAGTTCAACCGTAGCCTCGAGTTGACAATTTTATATATATTGGCTGGAGTCTTTCTGCTTGTATTTTCCGCCACACATTTGGCATTGACGGTCGCATGATTAGCATTCGGAATCAATATCCTGCGCCATTTTTCATCGCGTCCACTCAGGTCCCTGCAGTGTCCTTCGTATCCCTATACACGGCAGCAACAACTAAACCATCTTTCCACTCAATCACTCCATCTGTCTGACATTCACAAATCATGGCATCCTTTCATAGTGTCGCCTTGAACTCGTTCGCTTTTTTCTCGTCGCCCATTTTCCCCTATCAATTTCTAACCGGGTTTCCCAACCACTACATATCGGGTAATACGTTTTCCAAAATATCAAAAGAGAGACTGGCAATTATTTCTGACTGATGGCTAAGAAACGAGACTCTGGTGGTTAGTTAGCTTTTGAAAGCGTCGTCACACACCACTGCCTCTTGGGTTCCAAACGCATTTTTTTATCTTGACTCATTGTAATTAATTTTGCATTGCTAAATAGGCACAGCGCAGTCTAAAGACATTAATCGACGACACGAGCGATTCATTTACGTGAGAAGGACTTGCAAACGAGGTCCTTAACATGATACATCTATAACTCAACCATATTAGAAAAGGATCCCGTTCTACAGCATGACATTTATATATGCACGTATTTATTAATTCATTAATTCATTTAATTCATTACGAAGATTTACAGATCGCCCCTTCAAGGCTACTATTCAGGAGCGCTCCCGACCCCGGCACGGTTAAAAAGAACAGTTTTAAGGCGAGTGTAAA